>JABJVR010000071.1:341333-418876 GCA_025773905.1 Chitala chitala
TCTGACTGTGGGCCGGCAGTCAGCCCTGGGCAGTTAGAATGTTACAGTAGCGCTGTTTGTCACTCCGACTCTGACTGGCCAATGTCTGTAATGCTACCACTATGAGGTGCACTATATTTTAACAGCTGCAGTGACAAAACTGGATCTTTGTTACCTAATTCCAAGTAATTTCTCTCTTGTTTTTGCTTTTTGCATGGTGGCTAAATTAGGTAGATGGCTTGGCTCAGGAGTTTGAGGGTACTTCTGTTTGTCCTCAATATTTTCTGGCATAAATTCCTTTCATTTTCAAATGGAAGTTCAAGCTGAAAACCCTGATAATCTTTTGGTCCAGAAGAAGGGGAAGCTGACTCAAAATCTCTGTTCTCACTAGTTTCTGGATCACTTGTCTGCTTATAGAGCCATAACACTGACCAGACATTGTTTCTGTTTAATTTAACAAAAGTATACAGGGTCTTTGCACTTAGCTTGTGTCCCAGCTGCTCACTCAAGTCTTTCTATACCTTGGCATTAGGAGTGGCTGTGTTGCCATTTTGAGTATGGCCTCCTTGCCTGACAAGAGAACTTCCTAAATGGAATCCCTGTCTACTGCTGGTTTTTTGGGCATCTAGTTTAAGAACAAAATATATAATTAGCATCCATCACTTGGAGGATTCTGGCCTCTATTTTGCAACCAGTTATGACATATTATGTGTTTTAACTAATATGTGCAGCTTTGAATCAAATAATGAAGGAACTTGATCCAGGTCTTTTGTAAAATTGTGCATATGAGTATCTGTTCAAATGTGAGTTATTTCACATAGAAGATTCTCAGTCATCTAGGCAGGTACATACATGACATGAATGCTAAGTGAAATCCTTAGCATTCACATAGTTCACCTATTTATCCTTGTGCTACTGCATTAGCAATCTGTGAGTAGTGTCTATATATGTCTATACTGTATTAACTCAATATTAACACATTCTGCTTACATTGTCCAGAAATTGCAGACGGTCGTAAAATTGTTTTGAGACCTTAAAACTGTGTTAAATAACTGTAATTTTTTATTTTTTCTTTCTAGTTTGTTCTACATGTGTACTATGAGCTGTCGTACCTGTTTGGGCATCCCTTAGTGTCAAAATTAAGTGTATTTTATTGTAAATAAACCTGGAACAAAACACTACTTTCTTTTCATTTCATTGTAATTTTAGCTATCCCTAAAGCCTGAATTCTCACCATTCATTATTATTTTGTTACATTTTTGGTTGACAGGACAACTTAACCAGAATAAATACATTAGAGGAACTGATTGTTACATAGTATGGTGCTTTATTCTGGTCTGTTCGGTCATGTTGTGTGTTGTGTGACATTTTAACTGCCAAAATAGGAAAATTCATTTTATGAGTCAGCTAATGCCCGATGACTGTCCCGCAAGTTTAGTCCATTGGGTTCAATATTGAGTTGGCCCACCCTTTGCAGCTAAAATAGCTTCAACTCTTCTGGGAAGGCTGTCCACAATGTTTAGGAGTTTGTCTATGGGAATGTTTGACCATTCCTCCAGAAGCGCATTTGTGAGGTCAGGCACTGATGCTGGACGAGAAGGCCTGGCGTGCAGTCTCCACTGTAATTCGTCCCAAAGGTGTTCTATCGGGTTGAGGTCAGGACTCTGTGCAGGCTGGTCAAGTTTCTCCACCCCAAAACTGCTCATCCATGTCTCTATGGACCTTGCTTTGTGCATTGGTGCGCAGTCATATTAGAGTAGGAATCCCCAAACTGTTCCCACAAAGTTGGGCGCATGAAATTGTCCAAAATGTCTTGGTATGCTGATGCCTTAAGAGTTCCCTTCACTGGAACTAAAGGGCCACGGGCCAAGCCCAACCCCTGAAAAACAACCCCACACCATAATCCCCCCTCCACCAAACTTTATACTTGGCACAATGCATTCAGGCAGGTACCGTTTGGTTACATAAGTACGTATACTGTCATAGTAGAAGTCCCTGTCCTGTCTCAGTGACATGTACATGTACAATGCAATTGCTGTTGGCACGAAAGATTTCCTGTAGTGTCCTGTGTTACAGCCAAGTTGAAGTGGTCTCTGACTAAAAGTGCTCTGCTGTCGGACCAGCAGGTCATGGAGGGGATCTGAGATGTTCTTTATTATACTCAACAGTTTGTGCAGCAGAGCCTCCAGAGAAGGCCCCAGCACAGAGCCAGGCTCCCTGATCAGTTTGTTCAGTTTGCTGGTGTCACTGGCTCTGATACTGCTGCCCCAGCAGGTAGCAGCAAAGAAAGTTGCTTTTGCATAAAATATCTATAAAAAAAAAATATCTGCACCATCTTGCTGCACATGTTGAAGGACCTGAGCTTCCTGTAGACAGCCTCTGTGTTGCATTTTTAATCCAGTCTGTTGTCAAGGTGAACTCCGAGGTATATATAGCTCTCCACCACCTCCATGTGCTCTCCAAGGATGAAGATGGCCTTTGGGCTGGTCCTGGCCCTCCTGAAATCCACGACCATCTTGTTGGTCTTGTTCATATTTAGAAGCAGGTGGTTGTTCCCACACCACTCCACAAAGTGGTCCACAAAGCCTCTGTACTCAGTCCCCTGTCCACCGCTGACACACCCCACAACTGCAGAGTCATTTAAGAACTTCTGCAGATGACAGGACTCAGAGTTGTACTAGAAGTTTGAGGTGTACAGTGTGAAAAGGAAAGGTGGGAGGACCGTCCCCTGCAGTGCTCCTGTGCTGCTCACCAGCTGTCCAGACACACATCCCTGCAGTTACACAAACTGGTTTGTCTGGTAATTAGTGATCCAGGAGATGACAGAGGTGTCTACCTGCATCTTCTACCTCAACAGGACTGGATGGTAGTAAAATGACTGGAGAAATCAAAGAACAAGCACAGAGATTAAAAACTATGTATACAGCACCCCATCCAGGGTGTCCCCTGCCCTGCACCCTGTGTCTCCTGGGATGGGCTCCAAGCTTCCCACGACCCTGAATTGGATAAGTGGTATAAAGAATGGACAGATGGATGGACATTAATACACAAATAAAATATTAAGTTTCAAAGTAAGCATAGACTTCAGAGTTCTGATTTTGGCTTTATTCAAAATTGACAAAAAGACTATGAAAAGGACAATGAGTCCATCCTGACCTGCTCCATCACCGTCTGGTACGCTGCTGCCACTGCCAAGGACAAAAACAGACTGTGGGGTATCATTTAGTCTGCGGAGAGAGTGATTGGCTGCAATCTGCCATCGCTCCAGGAACTATACGACTCCAGGACACTAAAGTGCACAAGATGGTTTGTGCTTGGCCCAACCTGTTAGAAAAATATAATGTTAAACCTTTGCGTGTTTTGTACTAATCTTAAAGTTGTAAAACCACGCTGTGTTCTTTTTAAATATTTTTTTAACTATGCTGAAAACCTTTGTGGTGACAGTGGAATGTGCAGATCTGCAAATAGAAAATAACTGGGGTGCACTTCTGTAAAAAAAACAGAAAACCCCTCAGTGTCAGGCAAAGCTGAAGATGCAAAGGTACGTGACATTTTGCAGGTGGTTTACCACTGTCAAAAAAAGGCTAATCTGTTGGTCACCTGCTGTTTTACTGTTTCACTTCTCCGTATGAGTATTAAACGTTCGTATCTTTACAACCTCCATTGGTGTCCTGAGTATTACTGAAATTATCATTTTATTATTAATTATTAATAATAATTCTCATTCTCATTAAGAGGGTGTTTTGCTGTTTCGGGAGCCAGGAAACCTGCTGGACTTCGGAGAGGTGAGAGAATCTACAAACTAAACTGAAAACAGGACACAGAGTTGTCAAGGTTAGAGAATATTTTATGCTTTATGTTTTATGTACGGTGAAGGTTTAGTGTTTATTGTAAGTATTGAAAAAGGGGGTTTGAGTCCCTCTTGAGAAAGTAGTGACCTGAAATTCACTCACCTGTGGTTAGAGTCCCTAGGTCCAGAGACAATAGCCTATGTGAGAAAAAAATAGGAAATTGTCATAGTTGTATGCAGTTTCAGGTTTGTTGACCATGTTGCGGAAGCAATAATGAGGAGACAGGGGGAGATATTAAATATATGCGCGGAAAATATCCTGAAAACGTTAAACATTTAAAGAAATGGTAAAAGAGGTATGGGTTTGAACTTATGTTGAAGGTGACCGAATGTGAGAGGTTGGTAAAAGAGATAGAGAGGGAAGGTAAGAATGATAAGGAAAAGTTGTTTAAAGAGGGACATGAGACTGCTAAGGTTTGGTTAGAAGAGGCAAAAAGAGGCAAAAAAAAAGATAAGAAGGTACAGAGAAAGGGAAAAAGAAAAAGGAAAAGAAAAAGGTAATGACTATGTAATTGACTGACCAGGAGGATGATAATGCTGTAAGTGCACGACAGCGTCCACCTCTGATTAATCCTACTGTAGGACAGGTTGAAGAAACAGAACAAGGGACATAGCCGTCCGCCCCAACTAAATATAAGGGTCCTGACCTCTTGCCACTACCTCCCAATTATATGGAAATAGATGAAATGCTTAAACCTGTATCTGATTCCCCAAAAACAGGTCATGTTGTTAAAAGTGCCTGAAGAAGTGGCAAATCGTATAAAGAACATAAATTATAGTGATGCAGATGAAAAGGGAACCAGCCCATGCTGGGTTCAGTGTTTTTGCACACTGAACTAACTTTTTGACTTTTATCTATTTAATTTAACATATGTTTATTATTCAGCATAGGACTATGATTACTGCTATATTATTTTCTTAAATTTTTACATCTTCCTACTTTTTTATTTAATGTTTTTGTTTCCTGAACCAGATTTGCATCACGTTAATAAAACAAGTTCCTTATATGCAAACACGTACTTGGCAATAAACTTGATTCTGGTTCTGATTCTGATGATGGTACGTGGAGCACCCCAACACAAGTTGACACACAGTGCAACCTGGTGTGCTTGGCATCTTCTGGCACAAAATGCAATCAGTAAGAAGCATCCACCTTCTTTTATACAGCTGTAAAATCTGGCCAAAAGATATATTCAACCAATTACATTTCGTTCCTCACCTATGATGTTTAACCAATCACATGTTCACACATCTTGGACTATCCACTCCCCATATTTTCTAACAGTCACGACTGTGTCTGGCTATCTGCTACTATAAACTCCAAACATTGTTACACAGTGCTTCACATAGGGCTCGTGTTGCAATACTGGTGGCACCGTGACCTTCACAAAGTTAAAAATAATACTGACACTGCTTGTTCTTGCAACAAGGCACAGAGACCAAGAGAAGCCTGAGAACAATTAGATATAGGCTTAAGCTATAAAGTGGTTTTTGAGCTTTCCATATGAAGTTTTACTTGTACTTAATAATTATATATGAAGATATATGCAGTATAATGCACTCAGTGATTCTTGTCTTGATTCTGGTTAAATACATATAAAAATAACCCAAATTTCATAGCCTGTTTGCTGTAGCTTCCCACTGTACTCTACAAACAGAGAGTCTGGGACAGCAGCATCCTCAAATGTGATGAATGTTCTTGTGTTAATATTTTCAAACGAATGTCTTCTTTTTTTTAGTGTTGTCTTTGTCCTCATAATTTGCCCGCCATTTTATAGCAGTCACAGTACAAAAGAAAAACTTGCAAATGTAGTTTGTTTATTTTTCCTAATGTTATCTAGCCTAGTCCTAATGGAAACTTACCAAGGCTGCACACTGAAAGTTCACTTTTGATGTATAGTATAATAAAATTGATGAGTTCTTGTCATTTTTACTATTAGATTTTTATTTATGAATAATATTTTTGAACAGTTTGGAATTAATTTTTAATGTCATATGCAACACAATTTGAAAAAATGCATTTTGCTACTTACAGGGTTTTACCAGCCAGTTCGCAGCCCAGAACATGTCCGCTCACAGCCCGGTACTAGTCCATGGACCACTGTTTTAGAAACTATGGTCTAGATAAAACCCATTCTTACAGTATACTATTGTGCCTACGGTGAGGGTGCATGAAGCATTATGTCACACAATATACGTACAGAAAGTAAAATCTTTTGTATACAATGTGATAACGTAAAAGATAGAAAAACAGAATAAGTCTGCACGATCTTTTTTTACTATTACAAGTGCGTGCAACATCACTGACATCATTATGTTTGATTCAACTAGGGGGATGTGTCGCCGTTATGTTATAGTTCCTCTAATATATTCGTTTTGACGCTTTGTTTGGCAGCAATACGCTGTTTTTTTCTGGCGATTCTCGGTTGTCCCGCAGGCTGCAGTTTCCACAACTTTCCACTAGAGGCGTCTCCCACGTCACTGTCAAAGACGACTCAGCAGGACAAGGGGCACAAGACAGTACAGCCGCATAGTGTATTAGTGATTTACGTACGTTTCTGTCTTTGTCATGCATAGATTTTGCTAAAATGTGGCAATGCATTTGGCAACAATAACTAGACAAAGAAGGTGACGGTAAGGTATGATTTCATTTTCCCTTCATACATTAACGCATTTTCTATTTATTATAAATAAACGTGATTTTCATTTTTTTTTTCAGTCGCAATGTGTCTAAAAAGCAGTTTGTAACAATAAGGCATTATAAGAATTCATACATCCTTTCAAATAAAAAGGGAGTCTTTTTTCCTTCCAAATGTAATTTAACGTATTGCAATGTAGGAGTAGCCAATTTGGGCCAAATGTAGACGTCTAATTATAGATGTACCTTTAAATATCATGAATGAATGACTGACACATATGTTGCACGTTATTACATTTAATAGTAGTACGTTTCGGGACTGTTTAGGGCGCGCACAGTTGCTTATAATGCAAGTATTACCGCCCGTTTTAATGCAATTATTTTACCAACTGTGATCAAATGCGACCCATTAATGGATGATTTGGAGAGAGGCCTCTGGTACGACAGCGTATTAAAACGAATCGATTTCTTCGACAATCGGATCCCTATATTCATTTGGAATCATACTTGAGATACAGATATTGGCTATGAGGAATAAATTTGTCTGCATAATTTTAGATCGGTGTGACAAAAATGGGCGTGTGCAGAAAAACCCCGACGAAACCCAAAATGTAATTTACCTGGACGATTCAGCATAAACAATTAATTGGCAATTTGAGTTAATGTGATAATTAACTATGCAGGAAACCGAAAATTGTTGCGGCCACATGTTTTTTTAACGACCGCCCATAATTAAAAGGTGGCTATGTCTCATGACGCATAGCCTAAACCGATGTGGTTGGTGCGACTGACTAATGAGCAGTGCGGTGCGTCTCACATTGGAATTGATGTTATAGAGACACATATTGAGATACAAACACGTACCATACCGGTGTTTGTACGCCTTTCATGCCTAATTCAAGCATTCCACTACATGCAGTGATGCAGCCCTTAGTTATCGTTTTGACTTTAGTAGTAACTGTAACCATATATGTTTACGTCAGTTTTCGCAGATCCGTTAATTCCATTTAATAGCTGAGGTGTTCCCTCACACTCCTCCCTTACGATTTACAACACAAGTAGTGGCCTTCCTCGGTTATCTACCCCATGTTTACCTTACCTGTACTAACATCCTCTGTATATCCAGTCCACGTGGACATGACCTGGAAATATTGCAATGTGCCGGTAATCACGTTCCCCGCACCCCGTGGGAGATTTCGGTAAAGTGCCGTTACCGATTTCACAGATGAGGTGTGTTATACATCAACCTTCATCTACAGAACATGGTATCCAGACGCTGTGGATGCCGCTGAAAATGGAAAAATAAGGTGTTGCTGAACTTCCGCGTTCATAATCCACCCATGGGGAAAATATTTGTTCGCTTTTTTCCTGATAAATGAGATTCCACCAAAAAGTAAGATTTTATTTATTTTATGAATGCCTTGCTTCGACATTAATCCATATTTGAACGAATTTCGTCTTTTTACTGTACGTCATGCATGCATTAAAAATGTTGTTGAATATTTTATTTGTCAGGTGATGCCTTTTATTTAAAAAAAAAAAAAACAGGTTTCAGCATTTGTTGGTTCAAAACACAGAAAACATGAGTGATGAAATTTCTTTTATTTATGGATGTTTCTCAAACTCTGAGCACTTTCGGCCCTCGGAACTTTTACAAAATTAGCTCTCTCAAAACACACTGTGTAGTTGGAGAAACACATTTATGTATAATTTAGAAACCAAAATATCAGCAGAGTAAGCACATTTAAAATTTTATCTTTCAATATGTAATACTTGCAGTTATAAATTGGCACAAATGTAGGTGTTGCATAGATTCAGGTCATAAACCTTGGTGAGGTGTACAAGAAGAGTGCTCCATGTCACTATGCTCTTCGGGGCTTGCAGCCGCGGTGCCGACTTGTTAACCAGAGCGACCCACGCCCCCCTTTCGGCCCCGCAGCCTGCAGGATGCGCTCGCTCCGGAAGACGGCGTTGCTGGTGATTGTGGCCTCCGTGCTTTTGGTGGCAGCGCTGCTCCGCTCTTGGACACCACGGAGCTACACGTACGCGGACCTGCGGCAGAGACCCGCGAGCGAGGTGGAGCGGCTGCTGGAGGAGCGGCTGCAGGACCTGGAGCAGCGCTACGTTGACGTGCCGTACCGTCTGAAGGAGGGCGTGGCGGGGTAAGGACCGAGTGCACAGCTGCACTCAGCAAAAACCCCATTCAAACAGGCCCGTTTGGCACTAGGAAAGGGTCCACAAAAATTGTTGCTACACAAATTTGTGTAAAATTAGTACATCTTTCTATAACAATGAAATAATAGTTTCCTAATGTACGATATATCGACGTTATATGGTCAGTATTATATGGCTCAGTGCCTTGCAAAAGTATTCAGTGTTTGTCCTGTGTTTCTGCATTACAACCCAGAACTGAAATCGCCATGTGTACCATTTGATTTCCACAACGTTTGACTTTAATGGTGCAAAATATTTTTTTAAAACAAACAGAAATCTGGAGGGTGCAAAAGTATTCACCACCACCACCACCCAAAATTCAATACGTTGTAAAGCCACCTTTTACTGCAATTATAGCTGCAGGTCTCTTGGGGTAAATCTGTGTTAGATTAGCACATCTAGACACTGGGCGTTTTGTCCATTCTTCAAGACAAAACTGCTCCAGCTCCTTCAAGTTAGTGGGGTTGTATTGGTGTACATAGACATTTAAGTGTTACACATTTAAATGTTTCTTTTTAAACCACTCCAGTGCAGCTTTAGCAGTAGGGTTAGGGTCATTGTCCTGCTGGGCTAACCCCCAAAATGTCCATTTTAATTTCAGCTTGTAATGCAGAGTAACAGGGCAAACAATGCAATGCACTGTACATTAGTTATATGGTATGTTAATGCTTTCTTATATAGCTTAGTTATCTTTCTTTTATGTTCTGTCTTAACCTCATCTGTTGGTTTTCAATAACAGCCATTACTGCTTTTCTGAGTGACGCTCTGAAAGGACACAACGGAGTCAACTTAATGGTTTCAGCAGTAATATGAGCAAAATTAGTTGCATTGTACGGTGGCACAGCATGATTGTCGATTCTGCTGATTTTGGTCGATTGGGACACATCTTTTACTAGACCATGTTGGCCCAGTTAAACTGCTGCCCCAATTATGTGACGTTTTGCAATAAAATTTTAAAAAGTGAGACAGAACATATAACCAGTCTACCAAGTACAAATGCAGAGTTGAGCATGACTAAATTTAACACCAGACAAAATGTGTTTTGGAAAAAAACATTACAGGTTTACAGGTCCAGTATAAACATGCTAAAAACTGTTCCTTCTTAATGTACGAGTACACACACACATGAGACACGTGTGTAATTCCTAAAAGAGAAGAATTTATCGAGTATATTATGCCTTCTTTTCTTTATTCACTGCAGCAGAAAAACACATAACTAGTATATGTAATGGGCAGCCTTCGTTTCCTTCCTGTATGAAGTAGTTTTGTAAAACTGGAAAATGCTTCGACTGAATGAATACGAACTGAGTAAGCCAGTGAAATGCCACATGGTACAGTATCATGGCACCTGTGAAAATCACAACTCGGATTAGTGATTGTTAGCACATCAGCAGTGGCTGTCACAGTAATGACCTTTGCACAGATTTGTGAAGTTGGACCCTTACTATTAGCACCAAAAAAATCCATCATGTTTCAATAGTCTTACATTTGTGCTCTTTAGTGATGAAAAAATCCCAATTTGTGCTGTATATAAATGAGGTAACACTAATGGCCCAGTCCGGTTTACGCTGTTGTGGGCGGGGGGGGCAGACATCACCCTCTGGAAAAACAATCGATATTACCTTAATAGCAGCCCAGTTTTTAATTTTCATGGCACAATACAACACAAACTTGAACAGGAAACATGATGGCTTTTAATTTTGTGGTGACCATAGGGCAGCCCTACTTGATGTGTCACAAAACAGAACTGCGTCACCTAGCAACAGCTGTCCTCATTACACAGTACAGCGTCCCAAATAAAGTGTGGTCATTCTCTTGATTTGATTTTGAAAAGATTTTTCCAAAATAAATGACCATTCCAATTAAATATTGTGTCAATTAAGCAGAAATGCCTTGAGTGTAATAAAACATGCGTGCCCTGCCCCTCCCCCCCTTCGTCATGGGTAGTCTGCTAGCCCGAAACGGCTGTGTGTGTGAGGGCGAGACGAGAGGCATGAACCTGCCATTTGCCCGACTGCTCTTTCCCCGAGTGTTGGCCCACCCCCTGCACACGGCCTTTAAGGCCTCCGAGCTGGGAGAGGTGAAGCGGCGCAGGGCCCAGGAGTACCACAGCTTCCAGATGAGGTGAGCATCTGCTGCCACAACCCACTGAGAGGGACCGCCAAGTGACCCTCACACCATGGTGACTTTAAAAGTTTCTGAACTTCTGCCCAAATTACTGATTGTTCCGGGTAGTCTGAGTCATACCCCATCTTTTTGATCGATTGTGCTTTTCATGTTTTGGTCGCTTAACAACCTTAGCAGACATGAGCCAGTGAAAGGCACTGTTGTGTGACTGGCTTGCAGCAGTTAGGACATTCAAGTGCTGGAGTCATTACTCTGCTGTAAGGAATGTTGCTTAGCTAAGATACTGAGGTTTTCTTGTCTGCTCCAGGTCCCAGACCCCTGCGGATCTGCTGATTGTGGCCGAAGCCAATAGTCCCTTACAGTACCCGATACAGGGAGTGGAAGTTCGTCCCCTCAAAACCATTCTTATCCCAGGTATGTTATAACACCCTCTGTGCCTATGACTGTGCTTAGCCATAATGTCTGTGTGTATATATATATATATATATATATATATATATATATATATGTGTATGTGTGTGTGTATGTGTGTATGTATATGTGTATGTATGTATGTATGTATGTATGTATGAATGATATTAATATTGTGAGGGAAGTTGACAAAGCCTGTTTTAAATTAAGCCTTTCATTTGAAGTAAATAGTTTGTTTTATCCTTATGGATGATATTTTGGGAATTGTTTAACGTTTTAGGTTGGATCTGGTTCTGAATGTTAAGAAAGTGTTGTTTGGAAAGTGAAAGTGCTGCAGAATCAAACTGTCCTGTGACCTTGCATTTAAAAATTTTTGTAAATATTCTCTTCTGTAAACACAATTCGGCCAGTTACTCAACTGGTAAAAATGTTTTAAACAAATCCTGTTTTAAAAACTATAAACTCATTAAAACCAAGTAGTAAGAGTTTTGTGTGACATCAACGTGTCATTGCTGTAATTACATTTTGTTACAAAACACATGTATGCATTCAGTTAAAGCTTTTTTAAATACATTTTCTGTAAATATATTTTCTATATTTATATATATTTCACACATATTTAGTCATTAACAAATTTAAGGGGAATTTGGAAAACTGTCTCTAGCAAACAAAAACCCGTCTTTTACGTAATAATTTCAGAGAACCGTTACAATGGATTAGTTACAACAAAACAACTTTGTGCTTTTTAAATAAGAGGAAACCCAGGCAGTTGTGTTGAGCAAATCCAATCCATTTACACATGCATGTGGCATGTTTGCATTTTTTACTAATTCTTTATAAAGAAATTTAGCTTTACATGCACATCTTTGAAAGAAATCCTCAGCAGTGCTTTACAACAACCATATAGTTAGCCGATAAAAATTACCATATAGCAAATTATCCTATAGCATGTTGTATCCTATGTGGCATCAGCACATGGCTCTGGGCTGGGTTTCATTGCCACGTAAGACAAATTAAACATGATGGTATAAAAAGTCATCTACAGTGTAGGCACAGACACGTGATGTCAGCGAACATGCTAAAATTGTTCCGTTTCTCATTTTGTTTGTGATAGTTCCTTCTTTTCTTTAAAAACTTTTGCTTTAAGAAGTTAGATAACCTGAATAACCTACCAAAATTATCCTTTACATATGACTAATCACAACAGTCAAATGGACAGGTTCTAACTAAACATTTTCAGAAAAAAACAATATAGTCAAGTGAATAATTCGAATGAATTATACTCTCATTTAATAATTTAAGTGAAGCTTGCTGATCTTTATGTATTTATTTGCTTTCAAGGATTGGCTTTAGAAGAAACTCCCAAAGAGATTCACTCAGTAAGTCAATAAATATTCTCTGCTTTTACATTTGTGACACCTCGTGTCTGTGCGTATTTTAGTTAGAGAAACATTTTTTTCAACTTGTTTTGAGTTGCTGTTCGTAAAGGAACTGCTAATACACACCACTGCAAATGAGGACCTTGATTTATTTGCTCTGATTTTCATTGCTGTAGGTGAACTTAACAGCCACAATGGGAACATTCAATTTAGCTGCAGAGGTGGACAGAGTGAAGGTCAAAGGTGAAGGGGAGATGCGGATGACCCTCTGTAGTAACCTCTTACCCAGCCTTAACAGGCAGCTCCAGTTTGTCACCTACACTAACACACTGTTCCATCCCAGCACAGCAGACACAGGTAAGGCAGGGCAAAGGGTGATGCTCTGAATCTGTCCTTAAGTTCACCATCCTTACTTTGCACAGCTAATTTGTCTGATGTTACAGTATAATGACGGTCATGTAACAAACACAGAATAACCTCAGGGTTTTTTTTTTTTTTTTTGTAAAAGTGCAAATCTAAGTACGTGTATATTTCCTGCAATATTAGAAACATTTTTGTTGTTTCCATTTATTTTATCTATCTGACATGCAGTAACAATCATAGTAATTACAATAATTTTGTTTGTCCTTATATTTTTTGGATTTTTGTTCACCTACATAACTTTGTGTAAATGCAACATTTGTCACACAGGAAAAACAGTAACCCCACTCGTAGAAGCCCTACCTCTCACTGCAACCCCCAAATGTCTAGATGTTGAATCACCTGAACAGGACTACTACTTCTTGATAAGAACATTTCACTGTCCATCCAACTAGCTTCTTCAGGCTGATGAGTAGTGAAATGTTCCTATCAAAAAAGAAAGAAGTCCAGTGGATGTGATTCAACTTCCAGACAGCACCACCTGGATGACTGAGAATCTTCATTGACATGCAACCACCAAACATTTTGGGATCAAGGAACATTTCTTTAGAATGCAACAACAATATCAGCTTTTTTTTTTAAACATTTGAGACCTGTAAAATTACTAACATTTCTTTAGCTCATGTCAGGTTTTTTTTTTTTTGTAAATCAGTCCAAGCTAACAAATGAAGACAAAATCTTACTGAAAATAATAGTAATAGAATCCTGTTATCCTATTACATGCATTTAGAAATAATTACTCAGATGTAAATTTGATGGGCTTCTATATACACTCACTGTCAAAAACATTCTTATACATAAATGTACAGTTTTAGTATTTACCAGCTGTTGTAATGTTTAAAAGCTTCTATCCTTTTTGTTCACTGAAATGACTACAAAAAGACTGCTGTTCACTTAAAATCCACAAGAATTAAAACCACAAAATATCTTTCAATGATGATGACAGCTAGCATGACTAATTTCCACTGACTCTGTTGGCGTTGCAAGGGAAGACTGATCTGTATGCTCAAAAGACACGAAATGTTGTAGCAGGGATTGGTGTGTGCGGGTGTGTACAGGGGGCTGAACAACAGTAAGATTGCATTGGTAGCTATGGAGAACTTTATGAAAGATTATGGCTAAAATATGACCTGCTACACAGCTATAACTTTATTTTCATGTCCTATTTTTACATCCATTTTTAGCTCGAATTTCAGTATGAAAAGCCTTTGAGCAATACTTTTTGACTGCCAGTGTGTGCAATTGCATTTATTTTATTTATTTTTTTTGACTGGCTGTAGATGTGTCGGTGTCTTTGTGTGTACGTGTAGTCCACAGCAGTGCTCTGTCACATGCAGAAAACTAGAAAAAATTAAGTGGTCGCATGGGTTTCATTTCCTGAATCATTTTGATTAAAAATTTGTTTGCAAAATATCAGGAACCAGGACTTGTGCATTCATGGCAATATGAGTGCTTTAGTAGTTTACTGACAATGTGTTCTGTGGCAGTTACCTTAATGGAAGCGATAACCTGTTAACTAATTTTTAATTTAAGAAATTAGCAGCCGGCAGGAAGGCATGTGTGGGAATTTTTATTTTTGGTAGAAGGCCAAAGTAAATAGAACTCAGATCACTGTTCATTCACAGCTTTCAGTGCCTTAAATAGAACTGTATTAATTTATGACTTCATTTGACCACATTCAGCCAATTTAATGCTGCAGTGATCTTGTATGAATGCATTCAGGAATCAAGGCTAAGCGTGCTAAGCCCTGGATAGAGTGCTGCTCTGTCACGGTGCATGGCTAAGCGTGCTAAGCCCTGGATAGAGTGCTGCTCTGTCACGGTGCATGGCTAAGCGTGCTAAGCCCTGGATAGAGTGCTGCTCTGTCACGGTGCATGACTGATTTGTATCGCCACACTTGCATCGTATTCTTTCTTTCAGTTTGAAAACAATATACTTTAGATGACCTTGTGAATCCGAATCACTCTTGACGTGTGAGTTTTGTGTCTGTGCATGTGTTCTACATTGGCTTGCTGTCCTGTTTAGGTGGTCTGCTACTTATGATAAGATAATCATTATATCTTATCTTATCTTATTTTTATTGCCACAGCAGGGAAATTCTCAACTGTAGAAAATACATTACTTTAAACTTAATCAAACAAATATTATGCATCTGCCATTTAAATAACTTTAAAGTGTGTGTGTGTGTTGGATCAATATAAATTGTTACCATAACAACCAATGATACAAAAATTTTTCAGATGTAAATATTTAAAAATAAACATACTGGATTTCTGACTAAGTGCCATTATTTCAAGAAGTCCAAGGAATTAAGGACTTATCTAGACCAAGGGTATAGAGCCAAGATGAAGCAGGAAGTTTACAGGGTGAAATATTTCAGGAAGGAGTACAAGTGTCTTCACTCCAGTAGAACTCTTCCTAAATGAGATCCTGGTAAGATTTTCTGTGAGTTTTAAATGTACGGCTTAGGCACAGGACACTGTTACTTACAGTAAACTCATGAGTGCCTCTTGGATGTGTGTTCAGTGCAGTGTGACACTGATAGGCATTCACATGTTTACTGGCAGTATCTGATGTGTTTTCAGTACAGTTTGAGACCGAAGGTCACCAGGCTGTGTTCTCAATCAAGGTCCGACACAGCGTAACCCCAAAGTTGTACAACCCTGGTCCCAAAGGAGGTAAGTGGGCACGTTGAGAGGTACCATAAGCTACTGGCCTGTGCAGCTGCTGTGTTTCTTCCACTGCTCTCTGTGTCACAACTGAAGATCACGAGTTCCTTATTAGTACATACTCCTTGTCTGTTTCGGCTCTCGTGCACAGGAAGGAACGCTACCCCTCCCCCCTTGCTCTTCTTCATTCTTCTGTGGCGATATTCTTTAATGGCCTTTCGTAAAACCAAGAAATCCTCCCTAATATTATGCAGTGTGTCCATTTTTAATGAATCTGCAAGAGGTCCGGCCACATCTAGTGCCTTGTTCCCATTTCGTAGCCTAAACACGATGGTTTTTTAATCATCTTTCGGTGTAGTGAACACGTGCTGGAGCGAGTTGTGCAGCCATTGGTCTGGAGACAAAATGAATTATAATTTTATGTTGGCTCTCTCACATCAAGACGTCCATTGGGTAACTGGTGTATTTACTTTAGCTCGCCTGGTAAGCTGTGCCAGATCCGATGGTGTGAATTTGAATGTTGGACGCTGACACCTACTACACACAGCACTCAGAATTCAGTTACTGTGTTTTTGGATGTCTGTCATCCACATGTGAAACTTCTCTCAAATACTGTCTGTGTTCTGTATTTATCACTTTCTTTATTGCCTTTTGTCAGATTCCTGGCTGATACAGTTCCCATTTAATTGCAGAGCATTTTCTTAATATTTGTTCAAATGAACATTTTCTTAAATTTCTGTATAAAAAAAACACATTTTCTATGAGTATATAAGATGTCATGACGAGTGATATGTTTTCTTTTTTTTTTTAAGAATACAATATTAGTGCCCTGGTCACCATAGCTACTAAGACATTTCTGCGGTACGACAAGCTGCAAGGCCTGATTGACAGTATACGGAGATACTACCCAGATGTCACTATCGTGGTAGCGGATGACAGCGAGCATCCGAAACCAGTGACTGGTCCCAACATTGAACATTATATTATGCCTTTTGGAAAGGTAAGCCAGCTGTAAAGCTATAATTTCATACTTTGGGCCATGCTTTTTTTAAGTGTTGCAGTATAAACTGTGGGCCTACTGTCTCTCCTGCCTTCCTTGCATCCGGGCACAGCTTCTTTCCCCAAGCCATAAGACTCCTCAGTTTGCAGGAGTTAGACTGATCTCTCACATACCCACATCGCATCACAGCACTTTCATGATTATTGTACCCAGCACATTTCAACCGTGTACTTTGCACAGAGCTGTACCCAGATCAGTGCTGCTATTTGCTATCTTGCATTATGTTTACACCTTGTTGTTTGCACTAGTTCTGTTGTTTGCACTATACTGTATAGGCTAGCAGTTGTTAATTACGTTATTTACTACTTGCTGTCTTATTGTACCCTGTATATTCGGTTAGTGTTGTCCTTTTGTGTTTTTATGTAGCACCTGGAGTCCTGGGGGATCGTTGTTTTATTTCACTGTGTACTGTACCCACTTTATACAGCTGAAATAACAGTAAAAACACTACTCTAGCCTATCCTACCATACCCTGTCCTACTGTACCCTACCTTACCCTACCCTACCCTATCCTATTTTTTTTTCCCCTCAGGGCTGGTTTGCAGGCCGGAACTTAGCTGTATCCCAAGTGACCACCAAGTACGTCCTGTGGGTGGATGATGACTTCATCTTCACAGCTAGCACTAAACTGGAGAAGCTGGTGGATGTGTTGGAGAGTACCACTCTGGACCTGGTGAGCAGCTCTAGAACACATACTGGTTTGAAGCTGCCTAAACTCACCAGCCAGCATGATTAATTTCCATCTCATTATCTAAACTTGCAGCCTTTTCACTTGGACGCACTGTTTGGGCACGTGGCATTGTGATGCCAGCTTACACCTCAGATGATCCAAATCCACTTTGTTGTCAGGATCACCATAAACTTGATTTTGCTGCAGGGCTCAAATAATGAGCATTTGAAAGTTCTGCAAAACCTTAACTAGTTATCTTAACTAATGAGTTTTGGCACGTGTTAGGAAAACTTCTCAAAGACCACTCAGGACACCGTAGGAGTTCAATAAGGTAGAAGCTCTTGAATACCCGCGCAGGGGAGCTCTTGAATACCCGCGCAGGGGAGCTCTTGAATACCTGCACAGGAGAGTGCCACAGGCACAAGTCCTGCGACACTCAAAGTTACAATTGTTCACGCATCAGTTTATATATTCTTTAGGGTGGTGCCTACTCATGTGAGTAGCTGGGTGTTTACAACAATGTACAAACAGATGGGTTTCTGTGAGACAAGATATTTCAGTTCACCCCTCAGACTAGGATGGTTTTCCTATTATCTCCTAGAACGATGCCCTAATTCCTCTTTATCTTATCTTTGCACCTATTTTGCTGTTTTCTGTACAACACATGTTTTTCAGCCCAATGCAGGTACAAGCATTTTCATAATCTAGTTCCTGCTTACTCAGCTACACAAAAGGTTTAACGTTCTTAATTTTAAAAATAAAATTCTAACAGCATGCTAAAAAAATGGGAGTTTGTTTTTATTTTCCACCCTTTGATTTGGCTCACATCTATGGGCTGGTTTATATGCAGAGACACTGGCGCCGTGTGCACGTCCTTGAACATGTAGCTAAGGAATTATCCACATCTTTACGATGTATCGTGACCTCTCTACGGCGAGAGGCTTGTCAGAATAGCTGTCGTGAAATCAGCAGCAGGCTGAAACTACACACACAGAAAAATCAGTCTGTTTACATGTTTAAATGTTAATCTACATTCCTTTTCTCAGTAAATGGAAACACAAGTGGGCATTCAGATGAAACCTTGTTCTAAACAGAAATAGAACTTTTTCACTTTCACTTCTTTTTCTAACAGTGACAACTTCTCATGCTGTCCCTTGGTGGACATAGCTTGTAATCCTCTACCTGACAGTAATTACACGGATGAGTATGTACACCAGTGCGGCTCACATAGCAGCACACATTGTATTCCATCGAGTATAAACCAGCCCTAACTCATCGGGTGTTTTAAAAGCCATTTAATATAATGTTCCTTCAAGACATCAGTTTGTATTTTCCAGTTGCAAGAGACTCAGCAGTGATATCAGGTTTCACAAGTAAAATTTTCAGCAGTTCCCCATCCTGTTCTAGTTCTGGTCCTCATTTAAATTTTACCGTACTTGTGCCAGAGAAAAAGCCTTCTGGCTCAGCTTTCCCTCTGTTAATGCAATTTTAATATATGTGCAATCAGACATGTTGTAAATTTATGACCTTATGTTCCAGTGAATGACTCTCCAGTAACGTTTATAGCCTTTTGTTCTAGTAAATGACTCCACCAAAAAAATTTCTGGAGTGGAGGTTTGAGAATGAAAGTGCTGTGATGCAGTGATTGGGAGTGGCCATTGAATAATGTTCGAGGGAAGAGAGACACTGGGTGCTTTGTGCTCTGGCAGCTGTATCCTCTCTCCTTGAGAGCAGGCCATGTTGTCAGTGTCCTGCTTCCAGAGAGGGCATGGGAAGTGGAAAAAGAACAGAGCAAGTGGCCGCTTCAGCTCCCATCGCTCACATCCGTGTTGGCTGCTCTCACACACACACACACACACACACACACACACACACAGAGAGAAGCTCTATGACATGGTCATCACTGTGTGTGGCGTTTGTGTGTGCTGTACAGGTGGGCGGGGCGGTACGGGAGGCTACGGGCTACACCGCCACGTACCGGCAGACCATCTCAGTGGAGGCCGGGGAGGAGGAAGGCGACTGCCTCCACATGAGGAGGGGCTTCCACCATGCCCTCCAGGGGTTCCCCAACTGTGTCATCACTGATGGCGTCATCAACTTCTTCCTGGCTCGCACTGACAAGGTCCAGCAAGTGGGGTTCGACCCCCGACTGGCGCGGGTTGCTCATCTGGGTAAGTCAGTCTGCACTCCTTGACTTGTGTCAGCAATACCCAAAGGGGGTGGATACTATCCTTATCCAGAATGTCTGTTTTAACGTAGCTGTATTTGTATGATCCTCCACCCCATACACACACCACTGTCACACCAATCTGTCCTGTATTGGACCTTGAAAACGCTGTTTATATAATTTTTCTTATCAGTCCAAACACAACATTTGCAGTCCTAGGGAGGGTGAATTAAGACAGGTTTTGTACAAAGTTGTACCTGGCATATGAAACTTGAGTATACTGACTTGTTAATGCAGGGACAGGTTTATGGTAAAATTGAGCATTTTTGCTTGGTATCCCATGTCAGTGCAGTAAGTTTCAGAATGAGGTCTTGCTTGAGCCATGTCTGTCACTCAGTGAGGGCCTTTCCGACCCCCTGCACCCCCCCCATCCCCCCCCCAATGCAGAGTTTTTCATTGATGGCCTCGGCTCCCTTCATGTGGGCTCCTGTGATGATGTCATCGTCAGCCATGCCTCCAAAATAAAGCTGCCCTGGTGGCAGTCGGAGACTGACAAAACCTACGCCAAGTTCCGCTACCCGCTGGCCTCCTCCGATGCCACGCACACCAAGAACGGCCTCCTCTACTTCAAGAACCGGTTCCAGTGCTTAACCCACAACTGAGCCCTTCCTGCTCTTGCCTCCTACAATGTTCACTGCCTGGGTTGCCAAAGAAACCGTTTCCGTTTGTCGTGAAAAGCTGGTCACCGCCTGACTCTGGGATGCCCAGTACTTTTCTTCCTATGTGGGTTTTCCTGAACATTAAATAATTTGGATGGACAGAACATCCTGCACACCTCACCCCTTGTTAAGGCAGGACAGGTGCCATGTCGACTAATGGTACTTTGACAGTGTACAGTACTGTGCCAGTGGTGTGGAACACCAGTACAGTACTTCTGGATTGGGTTCAAAACCTGAATTTTGGAATTCAAACTAAATGAATAAATGCATTTTGAACTGAACAACCCTTCATAGCACAGATTACAAAATGGAATTGAAATTTCAGGAAGCAGAGCTTAATTCGATGATATTCAAAGAAATCCTTGGCATCACAAGCTTCATCCTGTCTGCGTTCCTGTGACCAGTGTGCCTCATCATCTTCCAACATCTGGCAGCTCTCACAGGAAACTGCTAACGATGTTCAAAACACTCCATTATTTAGATGTGTCCTGTCAATCACAAAGTAAATCAGAAAGTCTGCCACAAACTGTCAGCTGTCATCTAATTTGTTTTACATAATTTTGATTATATTTACATAAATTACTTTATCAGATGCTTTTGACCGGATTTAATAATAAGATATGACCAAGAAGCAGTGTATTATAATAAAGTGTACAAGGAGGCACAGTTGGTGTGACGGTTGATAATGTTGAAGCACAGATAAACCATTATTACTGCTCATTAATAGTGGTTATATTAAAATGAAGCCACACTGTTGCATTTAGACGGTGTTACATGCTATCAGTGTTTTGTTGTGTAAGGGTGCTTTCACACCTGCCTTGTTCAGTCCGGTTAAATCAAAGTCTGGTTCATTTTCCCCATTGGTATGGTTTGTTTGGGCAGGTCCGAACACAGCAGTAGCACTTAGGTGCGGATCAAAACAACCGCACTGAGACTCTACTGGAGGTGGTCTCAGTCCGGTCCCAAATGAACCTGAAGTGGTTCATTTGTGGCGTGAACGTGATCCGACCTCGGTCTGTATAAACTACAAAGAGTATGCTGCAAGTTTTAGCTATACGGCTCCCGTAGCCAGGTGCACTTTGCATGTTGGGATGCAGCAGAACTCACATGCACAGCTGACACATCTAGCACTAGCAGTAAGCAGGACTGAATTGCAGTCTGACCCAGACGGCCAACAAGGTGCACTGCCTTTTTGATATTTGGGACATAAGAACATCTGTCAGCTCATACAAACAGCTCATAAGAACACTGTAGTATTCAAAATGTTCAGTCGGCAGCTTAAGGAGAAGGAGTTTATACAGTCTGCTGAACAATGCTGTGTAAAAGTAAAAAAACAGGCAATAGTACAGAAAAACTACTACAGTTATGAGAAAATCCTAATTGTGCAGTTTCTCCATGCTGCAGAACAAATTTCTTTCATAGGACTATTTACTAGTACAGAACACAAATCTCCGTGTTTATGTTCTCATTACAGCCCCAGACTCATTTAACCAATGAGCAGAGAGAACAATCTCATGTGACTGATAGTGACGCTTTTTGGTTCGCTTGGATTGTTCCCATGTGAACAGAAACCGAACCAAAGAGAAAATGGATTAAATATGAAAATTAGTCAGCTGATTCGGACTAGTTCAATCGAACTGCAGGTTTGAAAACACCCTAAGTTTGATGTAAGTGGTCTGAGTATCACATGGAGGAATTTAATTAGTGTTTCTCTGCAAGTTACAGGTATGCAGGTTTTCTAATTGTGGAGTGTTCTCTTGTGGGGGACAGGAGGGACAATCAGCCTTTAATAGGGACACAAAACCATGAGATATTTAGGTTTTTGCTTGCAAATGGGGAGGGGTGGAGTTCTAAAAAACACGGAGGCAAATCAGAAAGGTTGAAAATCTGCATTACAGAATTTACATTCCTGATGTTATGTTTCGTTTTGCAAATGTTGTCATTTTCCATCCTCCTTACAATTAAATGTCATCAATAACTGTAAAATAATTATTTGAATTTAAGTTTTGTTCCCTTGTGTTCATTTTCTCTGTACAGTATGGTGCTGAAACCAAGAATAATTGCAACTGAACTGGATTTTTAGTTTGGTTCAAAACTGGCCTCAACCCAGTTGTATTGGGAAGGCGTGTTTCTCACATCTTGCCCCTCCAAGAGGCAGAGAAGTACAGGATCAGTTTAAGATGGGGTGGTGGCTGTGCTGGAGATGACAGTCAGATATTGTTCTTCTCCACAGCCTTTGGTCATGACAGTCACCAGCACTTCAGAAATTTCAGTTCTAACACGTCTCAAATGGCCGGGTTCCACGCTTGGTGTTGGCTGCTCGGACATCTTCCATTTCTATGTCTCACAACTGTATTATCCAATAGGATGAACTTCCTGCACCAGCTCAGGAAATTCAGCCTGCCCCAGGAGCTGCTGATACATTTCTACAGAGAAATCATCAGGTCTGTTCTCTGTACTTCCATCACTGTTTGGTTTGGTCCAGCAACCAAATAGGACAGGAACAAACATCAATGAACAGTCAGGACTGCAGAAAGAAACATCTGGAGGGTGCTGGCCTACTCTTCATGGAGGACCTGTACACCTCACAGGTCAAGAGGAGAGCAGAGAAGATTTCTGCAGGTCCCACACACCCTGGACACAAATTTTTTGAACTCCTCCCCTCTGGATGGCGCTTCAGGACACTGTTTCTTCCCCCGTGACATCACTCTTATGAACAGTTAATCCATGTTTGTCTGTATAACAGGATACAGCTGACTCCCCAGTGCAATAAGCTGTGAAAATAACCATTGCACATATCATAAAGCTCTTTTTCTCACATTGTATACATGTACATATAGATTGTTGTTTTCTGTCTTTTCTCTAACTTGACTGAAAGTCACTGAACTGGAGTCAAATTCCTTGTGTGTTCAACATACTTGGCAGTAAAGAAAATTCTGATTCTGTCTTACTACCTTCAGTCATCATGTCACCAACAGGCTTGACCACTAGTATGCATAGCTGCTGCGCAGAGTCACATCTGAGGTTTGTAAAACCCATTATGTATGTCCTTGTCTGAAGTCTACCTTTAACTTGGTCAGCCTGGCATGTGGAATTCGTTCGTTGCTTAATTGTCGGGAGCTGCAGCGGGGCTGACTTGTGTAGAATGAACTGGAGAAATCGCAAATCCTCTCTGCCCGTTTGTGCCTGTTGTCAGCGAATTCAGATCAGGCAACACTGGTTTGAAGAACTCGTTACGTGTGATTTACATGTTTTCATTTCGACTTCCACCACCGGATGGCGTCCCTACACCACATTTAATGCTTATTTAAAGAAACAATTGATGTCGTTCCTACGACGTTTTACTGTGACAAAACCTTTAGAATTTAAGTCTTTATTTTACAATAAACAAACAGTATTATTGTATCTGGTAGCCCGTTCTTCAGGCCAGGGTATGTCTTATTTTCTCACATCTTGCCTGTTTTAAGAAATTAGCAACGGTAATTTTGTTTTTATCAAAGCTAGGCATATGGATGTTTCTTTTTACCTTTTGTTACCAAAGTTTGAGGTACGTAGTTACTTAGATATTACACATTTTCCGTTCTAGCACTCTGAACTGGCGTTTGAAAAGAAGTGCATACACGATGCATTTTGGTACGGGCACGCTGACAGCGCTCGGCATCTGTACCTGCTGGTTTATTCAATTAACTTTTAATTTAATTAGCCAAGTTGGCGAAACAGTATGTCACACATCCCCACAGCTTGAACTTCAGATTTTAAAACTGAGAAAAGATTTAGGTTCAGATGCAGCGACAAACATAATTTGCAGAAATCGCAAAGTAATCCCTACAGAGACGGAGTGTGAGACTGAACATAATTATTCGACACGACACTGTATTTTACACGAATCGTCAGTAGGGCATTTTTTCACTTCTAAGCAGAATCGTCAGTACGAGATTTGGTTTGTCTCACGGCCTCATAGCTGACAGTGAAGAGACAAATTTATTAGACCACACGCTGCATGCATAGATTTAACAGTCTTAATTATGAAGTCCATGCTACTTTATTTGTGAGACTAAACACGAGTCCACAAAAAATAAACTATAGAAATTTTCTATAGTTTTCTAGTATAGAATATGAAAATGTAGTTAGTACTTAGACAATGAAAGCAAGCTATAATTTCTGAAGGCTAACATTGGACTACAGAGGGAGACAATTGTTCTGCCATCATAGGGCTTGAGAAAAAAAAGATGCAGGGTAAAGAAAGTGGGGGTCACATTGTCCCTGCACATTGCAAAAAATTACCCAGCAGAAATGTATCTGTAGAATAAGGGGCCCATAATGTGAAAGGCTGTTTTGCATTTCCCTTTAGCAGTGCTGTGGAAAACAGGAGTTGAGTGAGAGGAACTTTAGTTTATCTTGACACATCTGTTGTAGAAAGTACCGACCACCTTTGGTCAAACACATGCCCAATGTCTCAGGGTCATTCTTAGGCTCGATGTGTGTGGGGGGTGGGGTTGTCATAGAAACCAGATGGTGAGCAGCAGGAGCAGGGTGGTGTGAGGTGGAAGATCAGGCTGTAGCAGGTGGATGGTGGAGACATATCAAGGAACCTGCTCTGTTTTCCTCACTGCCCCGTGCCTGTGGGCAGGTTTCCTGATCAAGGCTATTTTATCTATTTTCTGCACTTTCCTCATTTCCAATTACCAAATTATTCCATGAGCTTTAAAGGGAAGGCCCAAAGGGGGCACTAACAGGAGATCGCTTTGAAATCTGGACTGGGGGAAAAAAAAAAAAATTTTATAAAAAAATTTATATAAATAACATGGGCACATAAAATCAGGCTGGCTGGTGAGTCATGTCTGTGGTGATTATATTTGTGCTGCTTTTTTTCCTTTTGTTTTTAAACTTAATTTACACCCGCCTTTCCAGGTCAAGGTAGGGGAGTTGCGTTGGGATTGAACTCAGCAGCAGAGCTTGAAAGCTGGCTGGATAAAACAGTAAACAGGCATAAGGGGGCTCAGCAAAGCTTGTTTGGTAGCTGGCCATATCAAGGTTTTCAATGCAAAATGAGCTGTGCAAGTGGGTCTCCAGATTGTATGATGTTTCTTGTGTTTTTGCTTCTGCGTGGACGTGCCATTAACTTAATTGCATTGGTCGGGTAAATAAATGTTAATGTCCCATATATGTATGAGGTGCCAATAGGAATCCTGATATGAGTGACTGTACATTTTAATAAAGGAAAGATCAAGTGCAAATTTATCAAAGGACTTCCTTTAAAGTTGACCACTTTTTAATGTCCTGACTCCAATGTTTTCTGCTGTTTTAGCATACACGGTCTTCTTGTTCTTGTAAGAGCTAGTGGTTAAGGTGACCAAGGGCAATCTCTCTTCTGTCTATGAGTCTGTGGTAAACCTAAAAGGTACAGCCACTGTGGTAGAAAGCAGGTAGCCATCATTATCCAATTTGTACAAACCTGGTTAACAGTTAAAGAAACTTTAGGCAAACAGCAGCACCATCTACATCAGCCATTAATGCTCCTCAAAGGGGCAGCGCACAATTAATTTGATCAAAATTGCACCATTAATAAAAATATTTTATTTCAATGTAAAGGGAGGTTGTTTTCATGTTTTTGGTGCATTGCAGATGTGGGTAGAACACTGGAAGTAGGTGGGCAGTGGATGTTTGCATCCTGTCACATTCCCAATCGGGTCTTTCTCAACAGCTTTTCAGTGAACGTTTCTGATAAGCAGTGTGTATGGGTGTGTTTAAACCACATGCCACAGGTTAGGCTCTCAGCAGCAGCAAACAGATGTCTTCAGACTGATAATGTGCAGCATATAATGGTCAGCTTTAACACCGTAAGTAGGGTTTATGTGAATAACTCAGCTATGACCAGGTTCTTTTCCACCTCGGTTTATTGGTTCCTGTTACAAGAATGTTGACCAAAGTGTTACAATAACTCAGGATTCTTACTGATCTTAGAAAATCAGTTCTAGTAGTATTGCTCTGGGACTATGATCTAATACTATTAAAATTACACTAATGACATTTTTAAACCATTAAGCTTGAAATCTGATTTTAAAACACTTTGTATTAATCCTAGAGCGCAGTTCTAATATGTTTGCAAATTGTTTTTTTTTTATGTTGACAAATGTGTATCTCATTAACTGTTTTAAAATGTGAATTTAATCTCCCTCATAATCATAGTTTGAAAACAAAGCAGTTAATTAATGGATAAACATTTTGTTTAGAGACACAGCCCTTGTATGTCTGCGATTCTTCTTACCTCCACTGAGATCTGCATTTGTACTTAACTTATTTAAGAAGTTTCATTGATAAAACCTCAGTTTCAGCTTCTGACACAGCAAGAAAAGCTCTTATCTGTTAGCCTCATGTCTGCCCAGGCCTACTGCCTGCACTACATTTTAAACTTAATTGCAGTTTAATTGTTTAATTGCAGTCTCCACCATGCCAGCTGTAATGGTGCATCCTGCAAATACTGATAGTGTAAACTGTAAAAAGAGTGACTCTCTTACAAGGCAGATACAGCTGAAAGTTTGCAATCCCAGAAATTTGCCAAAATTCTCATCGGCCCCCAAATGAGGTACCTATTTTTTTACTCCCCACATATGCCAATCTCTCCCTCTTTGGTGCAGTTAGCAGCTTTTGTATGCACATGTATCACAGTCACTCAAATGAAGTCATCCTCCAGCCAGAGATAACATTTTGTGCTCAGTTCTGCATTGCAGTGCATACCTCAGTATGTTCTAAGTAATTATATGATACACCTGCTCATGTATCGTAATTTGAAATATTTGACGTTAGAGCTAGTGTCATTCAACTGTTTACCAGAAGAAACACATTTGATATATTTTATTCAATTCAGTTTATTTTTATATAGCGTCTTTCTCAATAATTTGCCACATGGTGCTTTACAGGAATTAATTACAGTTATTACCAGGAATTTACAAAGGATGGAATAATTAAATTATATCCAGGTGATAGTGGAGGAGAGGAACCACTTCACTATGGGGAGAAATTAAACCTCAGGGGGTCCAAAGTTGACTGGCTGCCCAACCCCTCCTGGACATGCTAAGAGAACAGAATGCAAAGAGAATATAAGCACTATATACATATTAGCCATAACATTAAGACCAACAAAAGCACAAAGGTTTTAGGAACACAACAATGACTTTGAGATGTTGACTTGACCTCCAATTTCCCCAGATCTCAAACCAATCAAAAATCTGTGGGATGTGCTGGAAAAACCAGTCCGATCTCTGAAGGCCCCACCTCGCAAATTACAGGACTTAAAGGATCTACTACTGACAGATGGGTGCCAGATACCACAGCACACCTTCAGAGGTCTAGTGGAGTCCATGTCTCGACGGGTCAGATTGAACACACACACACACACACACACACACACACACACACACACACACACACACACACACACACACACACACACACACACATATACATACAAATCCCTATTTTTGATACCATGCAAAGTGCACTGCTTATATGCAAAGTACCAGCTGACATGTGGACATCCCACATGCTTTACATATTCTATGACATGTAGGGTACACTTCAAGATATTTTCCTCTTAGTTTTGTGACACACTTTTTATTCATATATTGGGTTGGTGTCACGTCAGGGTAATTATAACATCATGCATAGTTTCTATTTTAGCATTAACTTTTAAAACTGTCTTGCTTCATAAGTTTTACACTGATTAGAGACAGGGATCAAATGTATGTATTTACTGTAGTGAGATATAACCACTTGAATATGCTATATGTGTAAATGCACACATGCAAGTACACATGTTTATTTTGTACCATCTAATATGTGGACTTGACAGTCTTTATACTTTCTACACTTAAAGTTTCAAAAAATATTTCTTTATTATATATAAATATTTTCTCTTTAGCATTGTGTACAAGACATAATATGTCTAATTTCATCATAAATTTACACAGATCACTGTAGACATGGAACACATCAAATATTTCAAATAACGATACATCAACAGGCGTATTATACAGCTAAAACAAAAAGTCACATGTGCCTCTGTAGGCAGTGTTATTAGCTGGTATTGCTTCAGCTGGTCTGGTCTAAGGTCAGCAACGTTATGCAGCGATACAGTGAAGCCAGTGGAGTATCTGAATCTACTGCATGGCCAGGGTCTCCCATCAGTGGATTTCTTCTTCCCTAACGTCAGGGGCATATTCCAGACTTCAGGGATTGTAGTGGGAAAACATTAAGTTTGTTTCTCTTCCCAGGGCAACTTGGATGATGGAACCATGGGAGGACTGGGGGTGGGGGGTAGGGGGGTCTGTAGTCTACGTCAGGAAACAAGGAAAGAATATTTAGACATGCTAGAGGTATAATCAGACAGCACTTCCATTAATATGCAGGTTTCTAAGAGGAACATGAAAGGAATCAGGAGATGTTAGCAGGGCTAGTTTTACACACAAGCCACCTATGAATAGATATGAGATACTTCAACCACCCCCCCCCTCCACCAACCTCCCCAAAATGCTTAATGCCTTAAGAAATAAGGGTCTGTGGTCCAGGGGTTTAAAATGAGAGTCCTGCTTAATGGTACCAAAATGGACAAAATGGTTCTGAACGTGAGGCTCATGAACACACACCTTGGCTCCATCTTGACAGGTTTCACGCACATCACTTGCTGCTCTGACTCCTGCTCAGAAGAACATGCTGAAGACAGAAAACAGAGAAACCAGTTGTCTGGTGAATTAACAAAGAGAATGCTGCCTTTACACAAAAAGGACCAGTAATCATGTTGAAAATCTTTACTACAGGTGGAAGTGTCCAAAACTGCACTGGCACCTCTCTCCACATGCTTGCTCCTTCCACCTGCCCTGTAGGAGCACACAGGCATACATGAACATACTTCTCTTCCTCCTCTCTCCCAGGGCTGTCAGCAGTAACACTCCCCACCACAGTTGGCTGCAACCCAGGAACATAACCGATTAGACCCTCACCCAGGAACCTCCCAAGTACTTAACACTTGGCAGAGGGTTGTGAGCCAGTGGCTGCTTGATCTGGCGGCCGAGCTGGAATATAGCACTGTGATAAAAATTTTGGAAATATTACTTAAGAATCAAAGTTAATAAATTGATGGTCTGCTGAGGGTTGTGCATTATTAACCCCCTGTAATTTCAAAACAAATTAAATTCATTTACAGGTTTGAAATATACTGTAGGCCTACACGGATGGCAGGAAAAAAAAGCTTTCAAAGTAAACTTCGGGTTTTAAGATACACTGTGTGACTAAACTTTATATCTTAAATTTTACCGCAACGTGGGCTTTAAAGGGTATGTTTTAAATTATTTTTGTGATCGCTGCTTAAAGATAAACACGCTTGTTTTCTTCGTCGGTATCGCTGACATTCGCAAACCAAAGAATAATAATTTAAAAAAAAAAAGTTGTAAGTCTTCTGTCACAGGAATGATGAAATCCCATTTAAATAAGCAAATGAAGTTGGGGTGATGGTGATGAAGCTGCTGGAGACACCCTCGTCGGCTGACGGAGGGAGCTGGGGAAGAGGGCTTGTGCTAATTAACGAATAATCAGCCTTGTGAAGCTGGCTGTCGCCCGACTGCCACTCAAGCGCAGGGCTGACATAATGAGGGCTGCTGGTGGTGACGGGAAGAAAGCGCCGGTTCTTGCACTCCCACGCGCGCGCGCGCCTGTGCGTCCATGCGCGCGTGGTTCCCAGGGGACAGGAGGAAACGCAGATATCTGTGCTCTGAGACCTCACGCAGATATCTGTGTTCTGAGAGGTAATGCTTCTCCCAGAACTTCCTCTCAGGTATAACACTTAAAATGGGGCAGAATCAATGATAAGACCATGATATCAATGCTTTCAAAAGAATTCACAAAAATCTCAAGTTAACCAACTAACTTGAAGGAGGGTAGTCCTGTGAGCGTTATCATAAATCTTGCAATGTGAAAAACACATTTTTTGCGTTCTACGTTTCAAAATAATAATAATAATAACAATAATAATAATAATAATACACATAGGCAAATGTACATACGTACATTTGCACACTGGACGGTCTTTTTGACCTTTTAACTGTTTAACATGTATATATTCAGAATAGGGCTACGAAAATTGCTATATTATTTCCTATTTAATGTATTTTCCCCTCTTCAAACAGCACATTACCAAATCAAATTCAAATAAACCTGATTCTGATTCTGACATACATTCAAATTTTCCAGTAGCACAAAATTATCTTAATTATATGGTAATACTAGTAGTCCAATTGTCTTTTCCATGAAACACCAGTTTCCGAAAGATAACCGAATAAAAATAAAAGTGCGTAAATTGTGAAGACCGTTTGGTTCCCCTTTCTTACTTTTTTTTTTTTTTTGCAATCATAAAGGCAAGAATGTTGTTATACTTGTGTTTGTTCATTTATTTAGCACACAAATCACCAGCAACTTAAGTTATTACGGTACTCATATGTTACGATTGATATTTAGTTAGCTGAAACAATTGCCCGATTCCCAATTTTGAGACACGCGACATCGGACAGAAGATAACATCAGTGTTGCCTGATCTCCCAATAACGTACTTCATGTTTTATCAAACCTTGACATTTTTGTACAGTAAATATATCAGCATTCAACAGACGGAGTTTCCTGCGCGTGGCGCTTAGAGACACGATGAAAGAAGCAGAACAAATGTCGACGGAAATTCTATCCTTGCACAGAAGTACTTGAACACAAAATTAATACAAAATTCTCAAATCAAGTTAGAAAGAAGGAAAAATAAAACTTTTCCTATAAAGCACCAGATAACTCATTTTAAAAATTCAAAAATGTCTATTTTTTCCTTTTCTCCTACTTTTTATTTGAAGATCAAGAAGCAGCAAAAGTTAAATAATTCTGAGTCTTTGATCTAAGAACACAAGTGAGAGTTCATTTCCATATTTGATTTTCCCCCCCCTTCATTTCTGTAAGAGTGCCAACATCAAGATTTACCTTGGTGTGCAAATGTGCTGGAATAGGTTAAAAGAAAAGCACGTGGGTCCTGGAAGCAGGAGTGCAGATGCTATAACGTTAATTAAAGATTTAGCATTTTCTTTCTCAGGTCCTAATTTAGGTCGTATATCAAATGATCGAAGGAACAACTTCTGACGGTGGTCCACATAGCTTGTCTACTACTTGAAAAGTACACGTCTTTAAGAAAGGGAAACCATTTTTGGTTTCTCTTCATCTTTTAATGAAGTAACTGACATTGTGGGTGTGGAACAGAGTTGCTAGAATACAGCACCCAAACGAAGACAAAGTTCTTCTGAACGTCCCTGAACGTCAGGGCCGGACCGTGCCTTTTCCCCACTGTAGGGACCACGCCCCTTCCTCTGTGTCATGATTTTATCCATTTCGGAGCCGCGTGCTAGACTGGGGCGGTGCGCAAATCCCATCAAGTCCCTAGGCATCTTACTCTAATGTAGTTCTAGGTAATGGCCTAGTTCATTTTAACGTGCGGTTCGGCCTTAGTGAACCTTATTAAATTTAATTCGTTAATTTTTAAAACTTACGTCAAATAAAACAATGCGCATGTGTACTGTGTGTGTGTGTGTGTGTGTGTGTGTGTGTGTGCGCGCGCGCGCATCATAAGCATCGTGTTTTGGCTTTCATTTTGAAAAAAATCTGTATCCAGATTTTAAAATGTTATATGACCTTGAAACACGAAAAAACGTTAAAACTTGTCGAATTTCGATATGCTCCCACCCATTCAACAATGACCTTGTTTTACTACTGCACAGGTGCTTCAGCAAGTAATGAACGATAGAATCCCTGCCTTCTTGCAGTGCTCTGTTCAGCCTCGATGTACTCGCCTTGCCCAACGGGACCCCGTTTTCATTGAGGGATATTAGAAGCGGCAGAATCGCGTCTCTGATCTGCTTGCGGTCCTGGGTGAATAACGATTGACTTGTTCAATTTGTTTAGAAGCCGCAATCGACGCTTTGAAGCTTGGCATTTTAGCATAAATCATAACCAGTCTTCACGCGCCCTGCCGCTTTGAAATGCAACATCTGGTTTCGAGTCCCGCGCCATACAATTAGTCAGGCAACATCAATAGATTGACTTTCTATAATTTAGCATAGTAATAAAGCGCTTGTTTTTTTGTTTAGACCACGAATAATTTCTTATTTATATATTTTGTTTAAAAATATCACATTGTTTATGAGTCATAAGTGCAGTCCATTTTGCTTGATTGGCCGCTTGAAAAGATGACCGTACGTTAAATGACCGTTGGGTGTTTATGTTGTTACTTTTGTGCTGTCCGTTAAGTGTCTGTTTATTTGCTTACTCCCTGAAAGGTTCCACTTCTAACGGCCTGAGATAATGAAGTTATTGAAATGTACGGAGAGATCACTAATGGTCGAATCGACAATGCCGGCGTGGTGGGTATGGTCATTCTGATGTGTTCTGCTTGTGTAACTGGGATGGCTTTGCCACAGCACACAAATTCTTGCCAGACAAGGATAACCCGCTGAACTAAATTCAAGGAGACCGCTCGGCGAACAATAGACACACTTAATGTAACGCACGGAACCTGCTTACCTCCATTAAGCGAAGTGGTTCTGTACCTCACAGTACTGGGATAATGATATATAGTGTATAACCCATTTTTAATGAGTAAGGTTAAAGTATATGACGTTTAAGTTGCACACCTATCTTTCCTATGTTCTAAATTGTGTATAAATATCCTAACGTACTTAAGGATCTGAGTAGCTATAGAATATGGATATGAATATATCCATGCAATTTAGTTTATACGCATTGCCTAAGTTTAAAAATATATTTATTAATTTTTTTAAAAACATTATAGCAACTGTTATTCAGCTTCATGTTTAGTAGTGTTAAAATCAACAAAACCCCAATGATTTATATATATATATATATATATATATATTTTTTTTTTTTTTGTCAAACTGTTTTACACCACAGTTTCAAAGCAAATTCATTGTATGTGAAAACGTACTTGGCAATAAACTTCATTCTGATTCTGATGCTAAATGACTAAATGAACTATCAGATCATTTTAATTAAGCAAAGATATCAGCAGCCTTAGACTTTGTGTCGAAATCTGTTGATATCTTTCTTACAGTCAGATAAAAATAAATAAATAAATAAATCAAATACTACTGGCGCAAAACAATGTGGCACTGCAGGTTCGACACGAAACCCAGATTAACTTGGCAACTTGCTAATTAACACTGTGGCGTCTCAGCATTTCCTTCGGTGTTTAGCTGTATGTCTATGTGTTTTGTACAGAAGTGCCACGATTAATAATTGCACCGTTTCTTCCCGTTGTTTCAGAGCTTCCTTTTTATTATTCATATTCTGTGGCAATACGGCGACTTGACAGTTATTATAGAGAATTAGCTGTTTTTTGTGTATTTACAACTGTACAGATCATATGCATAAATAATAAATATCTAGATCTCTCTAATCAGCAACTTAGTAGTCATTTATTATGAATGCAAAATGCGGTAAATAGATGGGTGTGCATCTACAACGTATTTTGTAGTTACAGTGCGTACCAATAAAAGCTTTTATTGCTCAAAAACATCCAATAGCATATGTACATGTCTCAAATTAAAATATGAGTATAGTAGTAGGTTTTATTTATCTAGTACAAGCTTTAGTGGTTAAAAAAACTTGTCACTGCTGTGAGTATATACCTTCTGAATGGCTTACGTCACAAATAGCGTCTACCTATTTGTAAGACTAGCAAAGGTGTGGTTTGACAAAAACACAAGCATCTTATGCATATATATGTATATTGTGTATATGGCCTTCAAGATGTATCTTATAAGGTAATTTTCTTGAATTCTGTTTTATCGTGTTTATCCTACCACTATACACGTTTAATACTTTCTCAAACTATCCAATAACTACAAGATTCACAGCAAACAATATTGTAACACAAACGCAAAACACTTGTGGTTGCTTTCTTCATGGTGCTCTTTAAGAGGAAAGTCAAAACAGGTCCATCAGCTGGTTTGTTGAGGTGCCCAAATGCATTTTCATGAAACATGTTCTGCTTTGGGTCCAGGTTTACTCGGTGCCAAATGTCTATGTGCTACAGTGTTCAAACGGAGGAAATACAATTCGGTTCAAAAGATCAAATGGCCAATAGGCATGGCGGAAAAAGCTGGAGAAGATTACAGAGGGAGTGGAAAATGACAGAGTTCGCTCAAATCGGCACTTCTTTCGTAGTGTCTCGGTCGCCCTCTCAGGTCCGCTGCTTTCAGCTCCAAGAGAGCCGGTGAATGTCAAGTGATTGTTGGAGTTGAAATATTGATGTGGAGTATCAAAGCGTGGAGTTTTACTCCTGTGTTTCCAGAACTAACCGTGAGTCTCTTTGATCATGGGCTCCTGTGATCTCACTTCTGAAGTTGTTAAGAGCACTGAAAAACAAAATGCAAACAAACTTCAAGTGTCTAAGATACGCCTAAGTTTCTCAAAGCGGAGGCGCATGCGTGTGTGTATTCGTGTGCGTGTGTGTCTGTGTTTCTGCGTATACATGTGTTCTTTCTCACTACACAGCTTTAGAGTGGTTTGACTGTGAAAACGCATTTTGTAAATGTACTCAGAATTCAGCATTTATAGCGCTACTGGTTTTTAAGAGCATTTTGTGTTATATGTGTTCATATGGTACAGTCAAAGTCATCCACTTAAAAGTCTACATGTGCCTATAGGGGGCACAAGTGTCACGCTTGAGCACTTATGGTGTGCTACAGCCGGCAGCAAATGAGTCCATGTTTCCAGTACTTCTAAGTGTAACTGTCTATGTGTGTTCCTCAGGGAGTTCCTCAGGGATCTCTGTTTCCCTCCTGCTCTTGGTTGCGCATGTATGGAGTCTCCATGTTCTCCCAATGCCTGTATGCCATTATCTGGATGCTGAACTTTCCTCATCCAATCCAAAGACCTGAGGTGCCAGTAAAATGGAGACACTTAACTGTTCTTTCTTTTGTGTGTGTGTGTGTGTGTGTGTGAGAGAGAGAGAGAGAGACCACCCCACCCCATCCAGGGTATAATCTGCTTTATCTAAATTTTTTTTTTAATAGCCATTCACACTTGTAATCCTTTAACTATGGTGGTCGTCTGCTGGCATTTATGTTCAGTGCTGCACCCTGAGTGTGGCTCCTATTTAAACTCTTATAAAATAGGCTTGGATTTGGTAGGGGGGGGTAGGGTGGGGCAGAGATCGGGGGTCATGTCCTTCTCAATGTTTAGATCCTGGTTACTTTAATCACATAATGGACTGGCTATCATAAGTACCGTGACCCCACCCCACCCCCAAAGTTGAAATCAAACTTACGCCATTGTATTTGAGGTTCTGATGATTGCTTAACCATTCTGAAACTGCAGAACACATATAACAGTCAGAATAAAGCAGATAAATGTGTCTTTATACACACTAAAATAAATGAAATATTTCAATTTTGCACGTCTGTGGGGAATTTTAAATGTAAGCATGATTAATTATTTCACTGTGTTCTCTCAGTGTTATTATCTCTGTGTTCCACTTTGTTGCATACAAACCTGCCACGTGCACAACATGATCAGGATTCGTTGGTTCGGTGTGGATAAGGGATGCTCGGGAGTCGTTCTGCGGGGATGAGGGATGCTGGGGGGGGGGGTTGTGAATCAACAGGAGCACAAGGATTGAGTGGTTACTTCTCCCAAAATCAATGCCAGAGGACCACTTAGTCATAGCCGTGGTGTGAAATTAGTTTTACGGTTTTGCCATCGAAGGAAAAGCCCAGCTCTGCCGCTCTGGTTTAATATGCAGATGGCCGAAGCAGATGGGTCACCCCAGCGGTCTGCGGGTGATATGGAAGCTTTAAAGCTCCCTCGAAGCACTGCGCACGGTGTGACCGTTTTACTGCCCGATTGCATTCTCTCCATGCTGTTTTAACACCTGCTATTTGCTATCAGTTGCACTGACAATAGGCATTATTCTCTCTCAAAGTAGTAAACATGACAGGTATTTGTGGCATTGTTAAAAAGATTTGCATGTGGTTAGAGATTGACACAGAAGGACATTTTTTCCCCTTTGCTTCCTTATTTTTTGCATGTAGCAATTTTCCAACAAGCTTTCATGTGATGCTCAACAGGAAACTAAAAATAAACAGTGACCAAGAGGTAGGCAGCCCTGAGCGAGTTTAGAAGCAGGTGTAAGCATGCTGCGTGCTGCGTGCCTACCTTGCTTACAAATAACACGCGACATTAATGAGCGGCGGCCAGCGATGGGAGCCCACTGAATTGTGGAACGTTTCCACGTTGGTCTAATGATCCCAGAGATCACTCCTTCCTCTGGAAATTCGCCGTGCCTGTGAATGCAGTGGAAGCAGGTTTCAGGTGTATTTAAATGAGGCACTGCAGTGGGGGGGGGCATCACCACATGAGCATTGTTTTTGTTTTCACAGTTCAAAGTGAGGAGAGAGTTGTTAGCACTTCAAAGGCACTCATCTGGGAGGGAATCAGGATGGGGAGGGGGTTGAGGGCTGCAAGGAGGGGGTTGGGCATAAGGACAGGAAATGAGTATCGGAGTAATTAATAACTTCTGCACAGTAATAAGGCTGAGAAAAGCCTCTGTACATCCTAGAGACACAAGATTCTGCTTCCTCGTTGCTTCCTACCACCTACTTTTGCGGCCTCTGTGACACATCTCTGCTTCTTAACCAACCTCACTGTTACATTTTAACGAATAATGTGATTCAGGTGGAGGTGATCCTGCTTGAATACAGGAGAGCCCTTTCTCCCTCCTGTCCTTCCTGGTCGCCTCCTTTAAATCAGTGCTCTTTGTGTACTGCGATATCTGGTGAACATTAGGCAGTGTTTTCTGATTGGTTCCTGTCCACCTGCAGCTCTCGTTGGTTACAGGGTTACCAAACACCGTGCATCCTTGCGTGTCTCTATAAGAAATGTCACACCTTCATGACAGCTCATGATCAGGGATACAATGGAATGTGCGGCACACACAAGTGTCACTTCCTAATCTCTCATCACCTCAGCATTGTTTTTGTTTGAAATTAATGTATTTACTAGGATCTACAGCAAACTGGATGATATTAGTAGATACAAGAGGTGTCATGTTCATTTTTATGTGTATTATAGCTGGTAACCAATTAAAGGAATTGTTCATTGATACCTCTAATGATTCCTGTTGCCATATTTCATATCTCACTTTAAGAATGACTGTTTTGTCCTCTGGAGCATCTATGCAATTAAGCAGAAATTCACATTTATCTCATATCCATCATTATCACGTCTTTATCCTGTTCGTCTGAAACGGAGAAAAGAATACATGAGAACAGTGTTTGTGTTTATGCAGGAACAAAGTTACATATTGTAATTCCATTTACATTAGAACAATATTCTGCTGTGGTGGGTTGGTGCCCTGCCCTGGGTGTCCCCTGCCCTGCGCCCTATGTGCTCTGGGATGGGCTCCAGGCTTCCCCGCGACCCTCACCAGGACTAAGCGGTTAAGACAATGAATGAATGAATGAATGAATATTCTGATTCTCAGCACATTCTTGTGTCACTCTATCATATGTGTGGGAAAAGCTTAATTTGCTCATAGGCAAAGTTCCTGGAGTGTTTTCAGCTGACCTTCAGTCGCACTGTAATAACTTTGGTTTAACCTGAAAACATCTGGAAAAGCATCAGTTAATTTTTACATATTGTAGTTTTCTTTATGAGCTCATGGCTCATTCTATAGAGTTGGACTACACCATTTCAGAGTGCCTTTTTACAGATAATGTCTTACCAAAAGAACACTCGCAGCAACGTTCTAAACTTGCTTTAAATATATGCATGCCTTCTCCTTGGACATTGTGACAGAAAGAGCCAGCCCTGGGTATATGCTGTATTGGCTAATGCTAGGGGCACTGTCCATCTGTAGGGGCGACACTGACTGAAGAGCACACACACACGTAGGGCTGGGGGAAGGAAAATATAATTTTGCCTAGGTCACTAAGTGCCCCAGGGCCGTTACAGGTGACAGGACAGTATTAAGTACTGAACAATATAGTATGTTTTTCAGCAGATGCCATAGCGCTTATGAATGAAACCTTGTAGACTCAGTTCTAGAAGAGACTATGTGCATGGTCAAAGTAGTAGTGAATCTGTTGGCTAAAATATTTATATAAAGAAATAGTGTGATCCTAGGAAACAAATCATTTTAAAACCAATTTAGCTAAAAAATAAATTTAAAATTTGTTTGACACAAAGCTATCTTAATGGCATAAAGCAGAGAACACATACAGTTACAGAAATGAAACTATATCGAATTTTAAAGTTTCAGTGTTGAATCATGCAGCATCTTCATTTATTTGAAATATGTATTTAAAAACACACTGTATATACAGCAGGTGTAATTAATTACTTGAATTTATGAAGCTGGTTATAGCTGTTGTACACATAAAGTTTTACAAGCACATTGTCATACATCAAACCCACATATTTGTTTATATACAACAGACGATTAAAAAATATTACCAATTTTAATAGGCAAATGGTTTACTTGTCATTTGAATACTGTCCATTCCTTGCATATTTTAAGTGAGTTTATCTTGCTGTCTAATTTTTTTTTTTTCAGACTGACTGCCAATTTAAACTGACAGTATTAATCATACCTTTAAAAACAGTAATACATATGAAGTTGCTTACATACAAATGAAAAGATTATTAATTTGAGATGTTATATTAACAGCTGAAGGCATGGATATTACTGCTTACCGTTATTACCATTTCTAATTATTTATTATTATTTTAATTTAAAAATTGTTCATCTGAGCTCAGCGCAGCACTACCGCAGCGGATCGCCGCCCCCGGATTTTAATTTTTGTGGACATAATAGTAATGACCAGATACCCGAATGTCATCATATAACTGCAATTGTTCGGTTTTTATAAGCTGTGGCATAAAATATTTAATGTAACATTTCATGAGAACACTGAAGATTTAGTGTATTAGCTATCAGAAGCCACTCACCCGTGCGATTTCCTAATAAGTAGTTTTTATTGTTTAGAGTTTTATACTTTACGTCTTGATATGCGCTGCATGAGACACATACCTAAGGAAGGAAAAAAATGTTAAGTTGAATATGATATAAATGCTATGTAAAACATCACACAACTGTACTTTCAGTAAAAACAGACCAACATAATTGAACAATTTTTACAAAAAAAATCAGTTTAGTTTGTTTTTGGAAATTTAACAAATTATTTAAACAAATAATTATTTTTACATAAATCATGCAATTTAATCGTTGTAAATTTCCTCTTCATTCTATCAAAAATATTCGACAAAACTTAGTATGTTGAAGCATTTTTCGACTCAGTTTACTACATGAAAGTTAGCTTACTTTATAACATACAGTGCCGTTAATTGTATATCTCGCTCTGTACACAGTCCATGGTAAAGATTTAATAGGTTTCTCGCCTGATGCTAATAAACTGGTAAGTGATTAATGAAATATGGTTGTAACCTCCGCTCGCTCTTGTTCCCATCAGCCGCCCCCCTCCCTGTCTTCATCTGCCGCGTGCCACCATAAACACTGTCGACCCCCCGCCTCTCGTCGCTGTCTGTTGGTGCATACATAAGGGACCCCGTCGAGAGAGTATCTTCACTGTACGGAGAATGCGATCAGTCCGCCTTTGAAATGGTCCCAGGGACTTATAGCGATTGGCTCTCCCTTGCACTTCAAAAGACTTGCAAGGTATTTGAAAGCCACCGCTGGCAGCCAGACACAGGAGGACCAGGAAAGTTCATGCAAGTGCAAATTACAGATCGAGGTGAGGGAGAAAGAAAGTGTGAAGCAAGAAGCTTTAACCCCGGATTTGGGAAGGGTTCGGTGAAACGGGATTACCATATGATCGTTTTTATCCAACCGTTCTGCCAAGGTCCGTTTAAGCGTTTCTCCTAGTGGGTCTCACCGCAGATGACTGCACTTCTCACGTTCGCCGGCAGTCCTAGTCGGATTCTCGTGCTGCTGCTGCTGTCCCGTGCTGACTACACCGGGAGCGTGGGACTAGGAGACGTGCACACACATGGCTGCGCTCACTTTGTCCAGAAGTGACCGTTTTCTGCACTCCTTCTTACAGGTTTGTTAAAAATCAAATTTCACCCTTCGTTGTTTCTTTTTTCTGCTAATCTTCTTATAAAAGTTTTCATATTGATGGCTGCTACCTTCATACTTTTGTAATATGCTGTGCGTAAACGAGTTTGAGCAAGCATAATTTTTTTTTACATGATTGTTGAACATTTTAGTCGTATATAAAACGTGGTGGGACAAGCTAAACTAACCAAGTAATTCACATGTTGTTTTCTTAAATTAACGTTTCAGTATTTAGTTCCAGTTTTTCCTGTACCGACATACACGTGCACGTTACCAGCATTGAACAGTTACAGTCATGGCACTTGGTTCAAGCGTCAGTGCAGTTTGCAGTTTGTGTGTTATTTATGTAAATTATTTTTTTCTCCCATTTGTGTTGCAGTACATAATTTATTATTAATATTATTAATTTGCTGTTCGTCCCTCACCTCATCTGATTATTTACAATATTGAGCAAATGTGCTGATATTTTTTACTATTAAAGGCAATTTAAATTGGCGTTTAGGGGACTTGTGGTAGGGAAAAAAGGTCACATACATTCTTGATGACATAAGCAGCTTTAAGGCATTGGTTCCCAACCGTGGGGTCACGACCCCACATGGGTTCTCTCAATATGCAGATAGCGTCATGAAAAAACAGATAAAAATAGATTAAACTTTTTGTAAATATAAATTTGAAAGAAATATTAATAACGTCAATGACAAGAGAGTTAGATGTTCTGTCATATATAGATCATTATCAAAAATATGTCTGAAATAGGATTATAGCATAGAATAGCATTTATAAACAACAATGGGGTCATGAGCCACAATTGGATGGGAATCTCTGTTGTAAAATATGTAGTAAAATCAAGAAAATTATAATTAGTGATGAAGATCTGTTTTAATAAAGCTCTCGCGTGCTCTTGTCTCTCATGAAGGACCGTACACCCAGCTCCACCCCGGACAGTGGCTCCCACTCTCTGTCCTTTCTGGCTTCGTCTTGTGGTCAGGCCCGGCACGGACCCGGTAGCCTGGGACTGGAGGGGCCCCAGTTCCCGTATGAAGGGACAGTTGCTTCCACGTCTGGGATGTTTCAGCTGTGGAGCAATGATGTGGCACCGAGTGCTGGCCTGGGAACACCCCAGGTGGCACTGACCATTCCTAAAGTTCAGTTTCCGGGACATGTGCAGACCACGTTGGGATCTCACCACCACCACCACCATCATCATCATCACCACCATGAACTACCCCTGACTCCACCCGCCGAGTCCTCAGCCTCCTACTCGTTTGACCTGTCCCCTGTGAAAGTGCAGGCCAACACCGCCTATTATAACCAGCACAGCAGTATGGGCCAGAGCTTCCCCGGTCTGCTCCAGAGCTCCTCCAATAGGCCACACATTCCTGGGGGCCACATGGAGGAGGGTCAGCAGTGGTGGAGCCTTCCCCAGACCAACAGGAATCCACCTGGCCACCCCTTCACCCTGGGCAGACAGCTAGTCCTGGGTCACCAGCCTCAGATTGCTGCCCTTCTCCAGGGATCCTCCAAGGGACTCCTGAGCTCCACACGTCGCTGCAGAAGGTGCAAGTGCCCCAACTGCCAGGCATCCAGCAGTGGCCTGGCCAGTCAGACTCCCGATGAACCAGGCAGGAAGAGGCTGCACATCTGCCACGTGCCCGAGTGCGGCAAGGTATACAAGAAGACGTCGCACCTGAAGGCCCACCTGCGCTGGCACGCTGGCGAGCGCCCCTTCATCTGCAACTGGCTTTTCTGTGGCAAGAGCTTCACGCGCTCAGATGAGCTGCAGCGGCACCTGCGTACACACACGGGCGAGAAGCGTTTCGGCTGCTCGCAGTGCGGGAAGAGGTTCATGAGGAGCGACCACCTGGCCAAGCACGTCAAGACCCACCAGAACAGGAAGGGCAGGGCCGGGCAGGGCACCCCAGCACCGCAGCCACACGGGGGCATGAGCGCTCTGCTCAGGCACATCAAAAAAGAGTGAAGAAGCAAAGGGGACCACGTAGAAGCAAGAGCTCGTCACGGATACGCACGCAAACACACTGGCAGTAAATGCACACACTTACCAACCCACTTCATTGTCAACTCTGCCATTTGTCCATTTGTCATTGTTCCCAGACGTTTTCTCAGAATTCCACACTACCATTCACCAACTTCTGAACGTGGTCTTTACACTGATGACGGTCCATGCTTTACACGGGCAAGGCCACTGATTAAAAATCATATATTGAAAATTTAATTGCATTACTGTGTATCACTAAACTGGAAATAAAGTGCATAAATGTAATTATTTTTGACACATAAATATAATTCTGTGTGGCATTTTTCAAAACACCACTGTTACGTATCTGAATGGGACAGGATTTGAAAGAAGACTCATAATTGTGCAGGTATTTAACACTTGCTGTAATGTACTTATATTGCTTCACTGACTCAGTTGGCAGTCATTATGCTTTTCTGTAACCCAACGGGAAAAATAACGGGACTTTGGAGTTTGTATGTGATACAACAGAGCAAATATTGCATCTAAAGCTGAGAAAATTTCACCTACATTTTGTTCCACAAAACATAAGGAATATATGCATAAATCTGCTTCAACAGCCGTGTACATTTTAGCTTGTGTTGATTTACCATGGGTAAACTTAATTATATTCCATGCATAAACAGATTTTTAAGCAAAAGTTAGAAAATCTTTATTAAAATATTATTAAAATCAAGTACAATTCTCCAATCAAAATGTATTCTCAGTGTCTTTAATTGTTCACACATAACACTTGAATTTGTTATTTTCTTTTTACTATTATTATTTGTTTTATTCACTTTTTAATTATTTCCTATATCAGGAAACACACACACCATGCCACTTCAGACATGATCCTGAGTGTTGAGGTGTGAAGTGTGTACCCTGTGTAAAGTGAGACGGCATGCAAAAAATAATTTAATGCAAATAAAAAAACAGTCATTCTGCCCATGTATGCGCCTGCTTGATGTATAGCGCTTGCTTAATCGAACTAATAATAATAATATCAGTCTGATAAGGAAAAGCAAAAGCGTAGTCTTTTTTAGACATTTATTAAAATGCAGCTCACGAGTTTTCCCATGAAGATGTAAGTTTTACGGACGGACTGGAGGCATTTCTTAAAGCAGTTTTAAATACTGAAAACGGCAATCCACAAATCGTCAAACGACGAACTGTTTACTAAAACCTACCACTTCTTGCGTGATTAGGGGTGCGATCTCTGTAACGCTGGAATAACGCTTTTCCCACTACATTTATTTTAAGAAGTGTTAATTCGGAGTGGCTGTAGAATTCTAAAGTTAACCCTTTTTAGATCGGCTGTGTAACAATATTGCTATCATCACAAATTGACAGTATGAAAACAGCAAGTCAATTAAGTTGTAAAATACGTTGCCAATACTGTATAAATAGTATTAGGCGCCTGAAACACCAGTGAAATAACATTTTTTGTCTTTCATTATATGGTTATTTTAAACATTACCGGAATTTAGTGCAATAAATGAAACGAAAGGAGGGACTCGCTTTATACCTATATAAGCGAATTTTAAGGTTTTACAATCTTTATGTATATGTAGCGTTTATACTATTTTGTGCAGGAGATAAAGTGTTCTACAAATAGAAAAACTATGCATACGACTATTATCAAAATTAATGCACTATGATAAACCATGCATCAGATAGACTTAACTACGTAACTTAAATTTTAAGTTACGTAGTTAATCGCTGTAAAATTTCAAGGGTTGTATTACTACAATTACTATTAATGCTGTAGCTGGATTGAATCATGACTAAATTGTTCCATATGAATAAATGACTTTATATATGAATCATATAATTTTCCGGCTAGCATGCTCCGTCGACTCACGAACCCAGTTTTGCAGGAACATTGAGTAAGCCCATTTCACTTAATACTTTTAAAATTGGTTTTACGTGGTTCACACATTTGAAGTAGTACTCCTGTTTAACGTACATCGTAAAATGCTCATTTGATGATAAAGCGTGGCGTTATATCATATTTATAACCATATTCTAAAATAACCATAGAGTGTACGTTATATATTTACTCCACGTGAAAACAAGTTTCATTAATTTTGTTCAGTTCTTTACAAGTTGTTTAAAGCTGTCGTAAAACGGCATTTCAATATATACAAATTACCAGTAGGGGGCAGCAATTTTACGTTTTGTCCTTTAGCCGTAATCTCACAGTAAAGAAGCAAAATATTGTTGAGGCAGAAAAAATTTCAATCTCAGCCGCCTATATAACGCATATGTTTTTCACAGGCAGGACTTAGGAAACATGGGCGTTTAATTTCCGGTTTCCGGCTTTTGCTTTTTTACATTCAGTCTTTACTTTTTTGTCCATAATGCACAACTCAACTGGCTAGCACTTTGTTTTCAAAAAGACAAGATTTATTAATTAATATGATACAGCAATAAATTTCTTCAGTCAAACAATCTGTCCCTTTTCCTCTTGTTTTGTATTTTCACTTCCTGGTATGTTTTTGTTTTGTCTGTAAAACATGCTAAATTAGCAGTGCTAAAACAATCCTGACATTAGGACAAGAACAAAGGGTCCACATCAGGGGTGGAGTATATCTCTCTGTTTGACTCGATATCTTTAGGTTAACAATCCACACATAAAGTCTGAGTTTTAAGTGAGGATCAAATAATTTGCATAAATTGGAGCAGTAGGATTGCTCAAACTAGTTTGAGTGCAGTACAGTTCGTAATAAGCAAATTATAAGAGAGTAGCAATTAACATGGCCATCAGTTTTTCATGTTCTTTGGTTCCCTCACAGCATATGTAGTAGAACAGTCAACCATGTGTGCAAATCGTCATTATACGATGTCCCTTTGGACCTTAAAGGTGGATCTCTCCTTCTATGTGTTGATTGTCACATTCTTAAGCATCTTCACCTTCATATCAGTTGGCTTCTCATCAGATCATTAGGCCTGCTTGTATTACTCCAGATGTGGTCAGTTTTGTGAGGCAATCACATACATATAGGATGACATTTTTTAGCAAGCCATGGCAGTAATCCGGACAAAGTCACAAACACAGATTTGACAACTGTGCCAGGAGACATGGACTTCAAAGAAAACCCTGACTGACCTAGGGAAGAGTATGTTACTGAAATCAGCCATGTCAGACCTTATAAGAAGTGTTCACGGTCAACCATGTCAGACCTATTAATAAGTGTTCATGGTCTTCAGCAGTTCCAGAACTCCCAGTCCCACTTGCTTTTGTTTCTTCAGCTCATGAAGGGCCTGTTTTCACGCAGATCGTCAGGAAGTCAGGTAAGGCCTTTATCTGAAGAACTTCAATACTGTCGTGGCTGTTTCAAATGGAGTCATTGTCACTGAGTTCTCTAGAGTGAGATGAGCACATGCTAAAGCAGGATAGGTGTCTCTTTTTTACACATGCATAGAGAAGAACACAAAGTCCAGTTCCAGGGACCTCACAACGTGAGAACGCACACCTCTCGGTTTACCTTGGACAAGTTGTGGTGCACGTTCTCACAGTGGGAGAAAGTTCTCATTCTTGACAAAAAGCTTGACCCCTCCCCCCACCCACTCACCCCTTGGTCTTGTTCGTTATAAAACAAAGAAAAACTGATTTAAAAAACTGAAGAAAAAAAGTCTTTACATTCTGCCACTTGTGTCAGAAAAATTACAAGTAAGCAAAAACCAACTGGTAGAAAAGAACATTAACAAAAGGATCAGGAAACAAACATAACCTAAGGACCATGCTTGACAACGGCATAGAAGTTATGATGGTGTAGCGTCTTTAGGCTCCATCACGTTGGAGCTCAGGGAGAGGAGGGGGTGCTGCCAGCCTGCCACACACAGCCTTGCACGGTCACAGTTCGTCCTCGTCAAGCTTAGCCAGGCTGCCAAGCCGCTGCACACCAGACAGGCCAGACGTGAAGGTTCCCACCTCACCTGCAGAAGCCGTCATGTGACCCTCGCTGACTGACTGTGTAAGAGGACACAGACACACATGTGAGTCACTGTTGCCGCATTGTGGATTTTAACTAAGAAAATATATTACTGCTGTCTCTATTCTGTATACACAAATCTGTGGCACTTAATGCACAGTGAATTTTTACAAGCGAAACCTGCAACAGGGCACATTGAAAGCCTGCTGACAAATCTGGTGCAGGACAGGCAAAAACTTATTTCTAGATTTTTATGAGTCATTAGGCCTGATCTTTATGAATATTGCTTTATTAGAATTCATTATAGAATGACAACGCTGCAGTTACTATCAGCTGTGCTTTAATTTACTTTCTGTGCTGTGTTAAATTGTGTGAGAAAAACTGTTGGAGACCCAAACTGCCTTTTTTTCCTGTTGCAGTGACTAAACATTTTTTAAACAAGTCTGACAAGAATGCGCCATTTGATTTCCAGCAAGCGAACGATGCAAATTACAGTTTTCCTGTCAAACATTCAAAGACAATGTTGTCAAAAAGTTTCATTTTTTTCAAAAACGTTAAAAGTTTCCTTAAGAATTTCTACTAGCAATTTTATATTATTATGTCAAGTATCAGACATTTATAAGCAACATGTCTGTATAAAAAGGACATGCCTCTCTCCAGTCACCTTCTATACTGCTTCATCCTGATAAGAGCCCATTCCAAGACACATAAAGTGCAGGGCAGGGGACACCCAGGCCAGAATGCCAACCCACCACAGGGGACACACACACACACACACACACACACTACAGGCAATTTGGACACACCAATCAACCTAACCTGCATGTCTTTGGACTGTGGGAGGTAACCGGAGAACCCGGAGAACACCCAAGCACAGGGAGAACATGCAAACTCCACGCACACAGACCCAGGGCGGGTATCGAGCCCCAGGCCTACAGGTGCAAGGCAACAGTGCTAACCACCATACCACCACGGCGCCCTCTATTTTAAGCGTTTATTCTTATATGGCCTCTAGGACATGATAAAAGTGTGTTTCATTTTTTGTAGAAAACTTCAAGGAGCAATTTCACATTCAGTGAATAATTAAACAGCAGGAGATTGTCCTGCTGTTACTACGGTTTGCACATTTTAGCGAGTATGAAACCAAATGTTAGAGCACTAGAGACCTTACAGGCCAGATGTGTAGCCTCCACATGTGCTGAGAGATGCTCATCTTGGTCAACTAACATTATTTATTACAATATACATGAATGTGATTTAATTGGGTGAGCTGTGGGACACTTAAGTATTGACAGTCCTGGGTCACACTGGATGTTTGATCGCTCGTGGTCCTGCAATGTAACTATAGATGTCTTCCTTAGCAAGATAAACATCTTGAGAATTCAAAATGGAGACAGATACTGCTGGGAGAACTTCAGTTCAAAAAACCTCTCAGACCCGTCCTGGTCCAGTGGCCTACATCTCAGTGAACACCTTTTAATAAGAATGTGTGGGACATAACCAGCAGAGGGCAATGTGGCTCTTGCAAACCTGGGTTCCATGCTGCGAAGGGTGGCACAGCCCATTGGATATGCCTGGGGGTGAAATAGAGTGCTCGGAGAATGGAGGGTGGATTTGGGTGGGTGAGACTGTCTGGGTGTTCGACTTGGCCGCTGAGACGCGTTGCTGACCTTGCAAAGACTGAAAACGTAGACATGAATGGAAAAGTGCTCAATTTTCACATCAAGACAACTGGTATTATCTCTCCTGGAACTCAAAATAATTCAGTAATTTTTCCTACAAATTTTCATTTTAGAACATTTTTAAAACCGCACAGCAGAAACTCTTAAAAGGTTAGGCAAATACCGATTTAGCTAGATTATTGCTTTTTAATGGAATGGAGTGCATCCACAAAGGTAGAATGAATAAATATTATTTACATAAGGGTTTGTCAGGATTGCTTTGTGCTGGGTCTGGGAAATAAAACTGGATTAGAACAGGCACATCTCATCGACTCTTCAAGATCAAGACCTTTATTCTGTCATTGATATAATTTTTAGTTATAATCTCTTCCACACTTCAATTTCTTCCAGCTCTTAGAGGTTTTGAACAGCAACTTTTTTGGCTGCCAAGAAGTCTACATCTAATGAGGGCTGTTCCTATTCAGAAGCTGTACAAAAAAAGTTTTTAATGAGCTATTATATCTGTTTGTTATATCCAGCTATAGTTTAACATCTTAATGTATATTTTTAATGTGTTTTTGCAGGTCTATAGTGACAGGACTATTTTGTTTGAGTGTATGTGGGAGTGGGACTTAAAAAATCAGTCCTGCACACACATCTACTAGGAAAACATAATCAGTGATCTGAGGCAGTCTGTGCCCAAGGAGATCAACTGTCTGACCTTTAAAGGATGTGTTATTTCAGCTCTGGGTAACCCTGTAGGTTTGTGTGCAGGGGAATGAGGATCCTGAATTTGTGCTTGACAGAAACGTTCTGAGTCTGCAGCCAGTGTGGCAGCTGTGGAAAAACACAGGGAACATGCAAGCCCATGGGAAGAGAAACAAGGGCCGTTTTAATGCCTACTTCCTGGAGCGAGAGGGTGTGGGCGGAGCTGGGCAGGTAAAGGGAGGGCAGTGACGTGTTGTAGGTCTGCAGGCAGGGCGTTCTCTGGCGCTCCATGGAGGCGGAGGAGTGGGGGCGAAGTGCAGCGGTCACCCCCACTGGGGCTGGCACTGCCCGGCCCAAGCTGTTGGACTTATTTTCACGCCGCTGGTACTCGATGGGCGATTGCAGGGCTAGGGAAAAAGACGGAGCAACAGATAAACATAAGCAGAGGATGAAACCAGTGAGGACACCCATAGCACTGGTCCCAGACACACTCTGCATCCTGCAGGTTATTTGAGTGACCACAATGCCAACATATTGTACAGTACATCTTAAATTCAAATCAACCACAGGGGGCTTTGCTGCTCTTCCTTGTGACAAAGAATAACACTGAAGAAAGTACATTATTATTAGTGGTATTTGGTTGCTTATCTGATTGACATTTATCCAAAACATCTTCAAATTTCAGTTGATACAGCTGTATGCTGTACTAAAACAACCGTACTTCATCCTGCTAGCTACAGACAGAGTTAAGAGAATGAGTCGCCAGTAAAAATAGGGTCATTTACATTGGATGTGGTGTGAGGCAACTGCTATTTTAGCATAAAGGAAATGTTGTTTCCATGCTTAGCGGTTGTGCTCAGCCGTTACCGTTCAGAAAGTTGCGCTGCGTCTCCAGGATCTGGCCGATATCGCTCACCCAGGCCTGGCAGACCTCAGGCACGGCCGCCTGGAGTGTGAAGCGCACCGTGTTCCCGTCTGCCCCGCGGGACGTCAGCACCAGGCGGCAAGGATCCCCGTCCACGTAGGCCTCCACCCCCAGACAGCTCACCTTAAATAGGGACAAGTGGAGCAACTTGGACTTACTGCTAACTGCTAACGTGGACACACACCGGTGAACAACAGTAAGTGACCACACAGGCCATTTTTCATTAGATCATTGCAGGGAAGAAATGATCATTCAAATGGCAAATGAATACAGAACCTTGATGAGGTGAGATGATCCATCAAACCGTGAGGCCTGCACACGGTCACACTTCACTTACGTCAGTTTTAACCTCACACTCCACACACACATGCTCACACACAGTCGGACACCTCTATAAATCTGCAGATCTGCCTCACCTGAATATGTTTACTGTCACCAGAACATCAATCCCATGTGCACGGCATTTAGCAATCATCTCACAATATGTTTAAAACATACTCTAGCACACCAGCTCTGTAAGGCATATTTTTAAAGCAGCAATTCTGAGCAAGTTTTTTCCTGTCTACAGCACTTTGGTTTCCTGGATTTTGGTCTTTGTTATTTTACCTTTGATTTTCAGATTACGGTGTTCTGGCTGATTGTGTACCTCGGGACACCGAAACCTGTCCATGATTATGATTTTGGATTTCAGATTCATGCTGTGTTTCTCTATCTGTTTTCTTTTTCACTATGTCTGTTCAGCTGGTACACTTTCTGGATTTAGTACTACGATTAACTTTACTATTTAAAAAACGTGCTCTGTTTGAATGCTTTCTTACTGATATCATTACGCAGATAGATCAGAGACGGACATCAGCACGCCAATTTCTAAAAATCACATACTTCATGTGGGGGATTCAAAATACGACTGATTCTGAAAAGTAGAAGAACAAAGCAGTGGGCCTGCTAAGTCACCACAGAAACAAAGGTGAGAAGGTACAGATGCACTACAAGCAGTGGAGTGTGAAGGCAGTACAGTGAGATTCCCCTGCTAGTCAGGACAGGAGTATGATTAGTCCCCCAAGTGAGAGACTTGGGTCTTTAGCTCAGTGGACCTATCTTTTTGTCTGGTAACTTCGTGCGGGCTGTGAGGTTATGAGTCCGATCCCAGGCTGCCCCCATTACTTTGGTGCCGTGACTCGGATAAATATTGGCTGCTACCAAACAGTTGGGCTGCGGCTGCTGCAGGTACTTAGAGATGGAGGAGGTAGCAGAGTGCGAAAGTGGTACGATGAGAATCCCCGTAGGCAGGACAACGGAGCGATTAGTCACCACCAAGGAGTATTTAGCTCAGCGGGATAGTTGTCATATCTGGTAACTCTGTGTGGGCTGTGAGGTCTTGCGTTTGAGTCTGGGTTACCCCTGTCACATACTCAGAGCTGTATGAGCTCTGTGTACACCTGCAACCTTGAAGGTGAGAATGCTGCCATCATACCTTGAGTCAGACACATTAATGGTGTGTTTCTTTCTCCAAGCAGCATGACTAGGTTGGAGTGGAGAAAAGTCTCAGTAGAAGTCTGACACCAGGATGTGTTATGACAATGTGAGACTGGTGTGCGGTGTTCATGCATGGCTGCACTAGCAGCCATTTGTAGACCTTTAACCTTTTCAGCTTGGTTGCACACAGCATGCCAGTTGTTGACATGACCATGTGAAGCCTACCTTGATGCTGTTCTTGAAGATGTACCCTGGCAGTGAGAACCCCTTCTTCCTGTCAATTGGTTCACTAAAGATGATAAGCTGCTCAAAGAGGAAGACCCTCCTCTCCTTGGTGCGAGTCAGGATGCTGCTGTCCTGCTCAGTCACCATGAATGTGTCCTGTTGGAGCAGCTTTCCTTGAGCTGTAATTTTCCCCTGGAATTTCAGAAAGTGGTCAAATAATCTGGTCATAACATAACGCTGTAGCCCTGGATTTAAAAAAAGGCCCTGGATGCTCTGCTTCAGAATCCTTAGCAGTGGCTTCCCTGGGTGCTCTGGGGAGGCCTCACCTCAAATCCTTGTAGTCGCCCCACATTCATCATGTCGTTGCAACGTTTGGGCACAAAGCACATCACGTCCACCGCTTTCTGCTCAAAGAGGAACGGAACAAAGCCAAGGTAGAGAAAATCAGTTCAAATCACGAGTCCCGGAGAAGCACGCACACTTCACGCATGAAGAAATGTTAACCAGAAGCAGAACAATGCAGTTTCTGAAGCCAGATAGCACGGGGACCTCTACGAAAGACTTTCCACTGAAAGCTTTAGTTGTCCAATTCAGAGAAACGGATGGGTAGAAACTGATATTAAAGTCTTCATTATGATCATACCACAACATTGTTTTGTTTGCAGCTATGTGGCTTTCTTGGAAAGGTCTGCTTATATATTCAGATAGAAACCAAAAGTAACAGTGTTCTTTGTGGGTTGAGGAAGCGATGTGTACCTCTAACTCAGCAGTGTCCATTCCAGCCTTGGTGTAGTACTTCAGGAAGTCCTGTAAGATCAAGCACACACTGTCCTCACATGTGTAAAAATGAGAACGTATCTCAATACTGCATTTCAATGGGGACATAAACTCCATCTGAGACATTTGCTAATGTCTTCTGTCTGGCTGAGCAAATTAGTCATAGAGATAAACAGGACAGATCCATAGCTACATACCAGCTAAACATATCTCATATTCATATTTTTTTGTAAATACAGCCAGCTAGTTCTCTGTCTGGTAGACTTTATTTGATCATTTATTTTCTGATTTTGCTTCTTACTCCATGTAACTTCTTTTTCTGATTACAGTTCATGAGCTTCAGCACAAACGTTCTGAATCCAAACACTGAAATGTATTAAATGAAGTGCATCTGTTCCTATGTTTACAGTACTATTAATCTGTTTAAGCTGGATGAATATTGTGGTTCATGTGCTATCCTGGGCATATTTACATGCCTTTGAAAACGACCTTCCAAAGAGGAGAGTTAAGTGGCCCTTGTCCTCAAAAGACTTTCATGATGCTGCATGAGAACAAATACAACCAAATTGGACACATCAGAAAATTTTAAATACAACTGAGGCAGGAGATTGGAAAACCTCATTGCTACGCAGGCTGCTCATCTAGCCATGTTGCTTAGCGCCACCTAGTGGTGAAATGATGACACCATCGCATAGGCTCACCTTGAGCAGCAGCTGATACTTCATGATCCTCTGCACTGGTTTGATGAGGAGGTCATTTAGCTGCAGTCGATGACCCAGCTGCTGCCTCAGCTCCTGTGGTCAGGGAATGACATCATCAGGCTCCACCTTCACTGCACGCTCGTCATCAATCTGTCTCAATCACGGACCTCAGCAGCCACACGGTCTCCGCCGGCAGACCGACCACTCATCCATCGACACCGTGCACGTTTAGCCCGTTGCAGTCAAACAGGCAAGGTCACTACTTTTCTAGAGATCAAAGCACACTTCAGCCACCCCCGTCAGCATACGTGGAAATGTTTCAGTCAAATTAATTTTATTCGGCGGATTTCCGAAATGCTAAATCGTGCCTATTTCAGATGTTTAGATCCACCTATGTGATTCAAGCATCCACCTGGACGCAACCAAACGAGGCACTTTTTGATGTGTAATTCTAGAGAGGGACTCACTTCAAAGGAAGTGTCGATGTACTCGGATACGATGTGCTCCGACTTGGGCTTGTTCTGACAGTACACCACGTACATGTGGAGACGGCGCTCCTGGAACAAGAACGCACCGACAGACGCTGTCACACCAGGGTTGCCATGACAGCATTCAATTACAAGCAAACATGCTGCTAAGAGAACATTTCATGCACAAACAAAATATTTATCAAATACTACACATGCATAAATCTGTTTTATTGCAAAAAAAGATTTTCCTTGTCAATAAAGTCGCCAATACACCTCAGCATTTGGCCTGATTACATCTGATAAATATGGGATCGAGAGACTCGTGAAACTGTCAAGTTTCATTTCTGCATGGATCTCACATAACAACCGCCACTGATACCACTGGATTGCAACCAATGTTTTTATCAAAACAAGAAGGAGGGCAAGCTTTTGCTCTGTGCTTGAAGTGACTCTGTCGGGGACTGGGGCTTTGCGTACGTCCTGCTGCTGCAGCAGACTTTGTCCATAGCGGGGCTGAATGTGGGTGAGCATCAGTTCATGTATAATTTAACTACATTATGCTGAAAGCAGCATTAGAGACAGGTGCGTTCTGCCTAGCAACCGCTCTGCGGAACAGCTGGGTCTTGTAAGGCAAGTGCTCACTGACCTGTCTTTGCAGTTTGATGGGTGGTAGTGGGGGGTTTATTAGTGTATGGCTGAAACACACGTGTTTAAACGGATCCTCTGTGAGCTGGGGGGGGGGTAACGGGGGTCAGCGATGAAACCCAGCAACAGGGCGCCTCCTTCAATGACCCTTCCTGACCTTGTCAGTCCCGCTCATGAATGGCATGGACTCCAGGTTTGTTTCACTGAATTCTGCCCATTTTTTTTCTTCTTTTTCTCATACTCTGACATCCAATTCCTTTGATCAAACTCTATTTTAATACATGGCACATAATATACATATAATCTCATCTCGTGCTGCTTTCCAAAAGCATTTCATTAAACAGATTGCACTGACAGAAAAACATCCCTTAAAGAAAGGCAGTGTCTACGGCACTCCGTGAGACACCACGTGTCAAATCACACTGACCGTATGTGCACTGAACTTCCCCTGGCTTCCCGTTAACTTTCACTCTTCATGGCTAGCCCATACAGCTTGCAGGATTGCTACATGCACATCGTGTATTTCCCATGGTTTCGGTCGTGAATGGGGCTTCCACACAGCTCTGAGGACTCAAAGACCACCAACTCCTCAAAGTAATTACAGCGGGACTTGTTATGCCTGTTTTTTTCCATCACGTTTCCGGAATGGTTCAGGTCACATCTGCATGGCAGGGAGCCAGAGCGACACTTAAAACACGGCCAATTCCGAGAACAAAGACCCGTAGCAAGAAACTTGGCTGTAGACAATGCTGGGCAATACAAATGAGCTCTGAGTGGTCTCACCTCCTGGGAATCGCCACAAATTATTATTTTCCAGCTTCATCGACCTGACTGCCCCCCACCCCCCAACCTAGGCCACACTCACGTGTTTGATGAAGAGCTGTGCTAGTCTCTCAGGCTCAGCCACACACTTCTCCAGCTCGCCCAGAAAGTAGCTGCGCAAACATGAAGCAGAGGAGCAGGTTAGGCGCAGTGGGTCGAAGGTCACGACTTACGTGCGCGTTCCCGCACGCAGGACACACACGGGCTCGGTCATGCACTGCTGGCAACAAGCATGTAGGCTCCCAGGACCGCACACTAAGTGCACGCTTACTCTTTATGCCAGTCAAAGATCTGGTGAACGTTTCCAAACACAATCTTGTCCTTGCCCTTCATATCTTCTGGTATTCCCTTACTGTTCATCGTGGCCATGTAGCCCTAAAACAGGGGGGCATACACATAATTACATCTGGACTAAGAGGATACAGCTCACCCTTGCTAAATTAAAAACACCTAAAGTTTCCAATTATGTATGTCTGCCTTGCAAACTAAGCACATCTCTTTTTGATGTGGTACTATCAAAACATATCTCCATGTCTTTTAATTTCCTAGTGCTGCTTTAGGATGAGATGAATTGCCTTTCTTATCTAGTGGACTTTAATTAGATGGAGTTTGGAGGAAAGTTTGACAGAGCGAACTTACCTCCACAATGAGCGCAAGGTCAGCCACGTACAGCTTCTCTGTCTCTATCAGCTCCTTCAGTACGTAGCTGTAGGCCATAGTGACAGACAACGGGAAGAACAGACAGTTTTGTGAGACTGCTGGAGATAACAGGACGTCATTAGCAGAAGAAATGTATTGTTAGGAGGCCCAGTTGCGTTTCAAATCAAGAATACTCAAAAAAGACTGGATAAATGAAAACAAAAATTCTGCACATGTACGGACCCAATGATTCTGTATTATTAATGGGAATTGGGAACCTGTCTGTCTGTCTCTCTAGTTTGTGCTGTATTACAATAAACAGGACAACAAATCTTGAAAATTTGTTGAGATATTTTTGATTTCTTGCAGATCGTTTTGTAAAAGTACAGGAATTGGTGTGTTTCTGCATGCTGCTGATGTGTCATGGGAAATCTAATGGAATGTGATAGGCTCCTGTGATTGGCTTCTGTGATTGGCTTCTGTGATTGGCTTCTGTAATAGGCCTCTTCCTAGCCAGTAAGAGGTTCTCTGTCATCTGTCATGTATTTAATGTGGAGAAAATACACACATGCTTTTCTCTAAGGCACTCTTTCTCTCTTCTTCACTGTCCAGGGTGGTGGATGACTGGCTCGATGTATCATCAATCATGACAAAGCCATCTTCACCTGCTAACTGATTTGAGGGTTGATTGCCCTGTAGAAAACACAAAAGAAAGTGAGCTATTTACAATAAGTAGTTAGTAAGTTGCTGAAACCCAACAGTAACTTTCCTTGTCTGTTTAGAAAGAAAACATTTTTTTCCTTTATAATAATACTTTAAATTATAAGCAAAAAACCCACATCTTTTAGTGAATAATGTACCTCTTTATTTCTACAAAAGGCTCTGTACTGAACAACCTGCCTCACATCTATCTCTTTAACCCCACTTGTGATTCAACCCAAGCATGGAAATGATTCGCTTCCATATCTTAATATCAGTCATTGCAAAGACATCTAAGGAGAGCAGTAGGTCAGGGGTTTATCCCTTTGTGCCACCTATGATAAGACAGTACCTTTAAGGATACACCACTTGCATTTTTTCTCAGAGTAGAACTGTTCGCCTACAGCCCCACCATAAATTCAAGGTTCGATGGTTTGGAAGGTTACATTAGGACTGTAGGACCTAAATGTTATTTCAGAAAGCATGAAATGCACACTCTCGATTTCTATTACACACACACGTACATGCATGCACACACATACACACACATATGCTGCACACATACACATACAAGCACACACACCCATAAACACACACACATACACATTCACCCCTTTGTAAATACATTAAGGACAATTAGCACCTTCTATACAACAAGCCCACTGGCAGTACTCTATGAAATAGAACACATATTTTCTGACCAAACTAAAAAAAGCTGAAATATCAGGTCAGCAAAGTGTCTGAATGCATTACATGTCCAGCTACATCCCAGTATATTACCAGTACTGCTCTGTGTCAGCACCTACTTTACAACTTACCAAACTGCTTTTCACCCTGTTGTCCAGTTTTTGCAGACTGAATATCAGGCCAAGCTGTTTCCCTCACCCAGGCAACGCAGCCACCCACGGGATTACACAGCCCCCCACCAGTAACACACAGCCACCCCACCAGTAACACACAGCCCCCCCACCAGTAACACACAGCCACCCCACCAGTAACACACAGCCGCCCCCAGTTTACTGCATCACCATCACCTGCTAAACAGTGCTTCAAAGCATCAAAAAGGTATGCACCTGTCCACAGGTAGTCCCTGGAACACCAAGAGCCAGCCAACACAGGCATCTTAAATGCTTTTTAAAAATCACGTGACAAAGCGCAGGTCTGTGGTGCTCTAAGCAGGAAGAGCACTTTTACTGACACAGCTGCTCAGCACCTGTGAACAAGTCCAACACAGACCCTGCCAGCATACTGACTGTTAGCTGCTATTCATATATGCACAGCATAGTCCAAAACTTTACAGCCATACAGCTAGCCTACTCTCAAACTGCCCCAGAAATATGGTTTCTAGATTGCAGTAATTTCTACTTATTTTGGATACTGAAGCCACTATAAAAGGACAAAGAATCATCCAGGTTTAGCACAGAAAAGTTCTGGGCTTTCAGTTGCCAAACAGGCCCACAACTCCTTCAGAGCGTTGACTGGTACATCGTGACCTCTGCACGTCGAATGTCCAGAAACGTGTAACACATAAACACACACAAATGCATTTCTGAAATTCTTTCAGCTGCTGCCTCAAAATGTAAGGCTAGCTTTTTATTCACAGCCTCCAGACTCCACTGCCCCCATCTACTCTTTTATCAGCTAAATAAATTAAAAACAGTGAGCACAGGTCTTTGCTTTTAAACCATCTTTCTTCGGCACAAAAACACAGTGAAAGCTCAAAGCAGCTTTATGTGGAGATGTCGAGAGCTCTGCAAGAGGACTGGGACCAACACAGCAACAGTTGAACAGATTGAGTAACTGTTTCAGATTCGCTGAGTTTCCATTGGTCCCCCCCAGTGCCACAGGTACCCCCCCACAGCTAAAACAGGATAGTGGAACCCCCCCCCTTTTCCCCACAATGGATTTTTTATATGATGAGGATTCCTGGCATGATGAAGCTTCCAAAGTTCAATTCCATGTGGAGGATGAGGGGCTTCTAAAGCAGCATCACATGACCCACGTTCTTGTGCAACCACCCTGCTATGCAGGAGAGGCCCAGCACATACAAAACACATGGCAGAGTCTTCTGTGTGTGAGGGGGGCACTCCCCATGCAGCTGTGCCCCCCATGAAGTCTTCAGGAGAGAAGCAAAGTAGAAGAAAATGAAAAGGATGGATTAAAATGTTTTTAAAACATGTTTTTGTGTGCTTAGCACAGTGCTGGGCACTGAAAGGGTGTCTCCTCCCTGCTGACACGCGAGTGTCCAGTATGAGGTCGTCTGGGCAGATCTGCAGCCTGGCCTGGCTTCCCATCATCCTGCACTCCATTCTCAAACTCGCCTGACTGGTCGACCTCCCTGCCCGATTGCTTCCAGATGTGCTCTGTTCAGCCCTTTTATTTTTTTGATTATTTGGTTTTATATTTTTTATTTAACCTTCATACGTTTTTCTACCCAGAATTTATTTTTAACATTAGGGTTTTCATGAATGGAGGTTCTACAGCGACCAGGACGTTTGAACATTTACATTTTTTCACTTCCCCTGTATGCACTATTTTACCGTGTGCCTGTTGAGAAAGTAACTTTATGACTCCTGTGTCTCCGTCCATCATTAGCTCTAGGAAGGACCAAGTGGCCTCAAGTAAACCCGATCATGCTGTTTAATATATCGTCTCACTGCGAAGACAAGAGGAGAACACGTGCTGTTTGGGGTTGGGTAGGAATGAGTACAACTGGGTATCTCCTCATGGTGGTCATTTCTGGATATGACATGAAAGGAAGAACAGGAAGCTACGCTACATGTAAGTCAAAACAGAGCACGGCCCCCACTTGATCATATGTGCTTTTATCTTCTCTTCCCCGCCCCCAACCCAGCAGGAAGTTAACTATGACCCCCTCCATCTACCACCCTCAAGTGCCCTCAGCCTGTTCGGAAGTGGTCACTGAGAAGAGACTTCCAGGTTGGGCCCATTATGCTGTCACCATAAAGCCCTTAAGGCCGGGTTGGAGACAAGTTCTGTTGGGACAGAGACAGGTTCTGCTTCACACGGTTATGCAGAGCCAGACAGTTTGTTCTGCCAGTAGAAGGAAGACTGGAGAAAGAAAGCACTAGAACATGCCATCACCAGTGTCAACCAAACCAGACATTTCTTCATTTCTGTGAAAGACACAGTTTGTAAGATGTATATTCTGTGGGGGGGGGACAAACTTTTTAAAAAATTTTATTTAAATAGCTCCCCATTGATGACTAAGCATCTTGCAGTAAACAACAGCTTAGAACTAAGTCTGTTTACCTGAATATCGCTTTACAGCCTTATCTGAGCTGTTTAGTTCTATCTTCAGGTAAGCTGCCCTAAGCAACTGATACTGCTAGTATTGTTCATATCCAGCTTCAATTATGGAAACACACCATATCATTAAAGCTAGATAGGGTTTGTTATAACACAAAGAGAGGTTTAGTCTTCTGAATGTCAGGTTTAAAGTGAGAAGAACAGACCTCTGCAGTATGGTAGCTACAAAAATAATGCAAAGTGTGTTCTATGTGAGAAATTATAATGTTAAACTCTTTGATATGACAGTGTCAGTGTTAAACTATAAAGAATTCCCTATGATAGGTACAGTGTTAAACAAAGGGAGTTCTACCATACAGTCGTTTGTATTTTAAAGTAAAGTTTTACAGCAATAAATTAAAAAATGTTTTCTGGATTGGTACATACAGTGTTTAACAAAGAATGAGCCCCTGTATGTCTGCCATATGATGGTTACCATGGTAAAGCAGAACAGGATTTATTGCCTCATAATTTCATACATGTATCATATGTATGTTTGGTGTTAGATAGTTCTTAGTTTGACTGTAGTGTATAACATTTGCATGCCCATGGGGGTTGGGTAGGTGGTCGAACGCACGTGTCTTGTCTTCATTGTTGGCAGACGTGTCCATGAGAAAAGTACTTATTTTCCCTTATTTTTTCATTACTTTTCCCTCACAGTAAACATAAAGTACAAAACGTTGTATTGTTCAATTTTGACATCGCTGGGGAACACAAGTCAGGTTGTATCGATCAAAGTCTTTGTCCGCAATGGTGTGTTTTTGTCAATAATAAACAAATTCACTGTGGTGGTTTACACTGATCATTTTCAGCTGAGACACAACCAGCTGCTTATATTTTTAGGAATGTCACCATGTTCTTCTGTGGGCTCCTGTTCTTTGACGAGGGGTCATCGCAAGCAATCTGTCCTCCTGGTTTTAACTGAGAACTCTTAGGTAGAATATAACAAGACTGGTCGCTTAAGGAACCTGGATACACATTTGGAATTACTCCATAATTCCCCTAACTCCTGTTTTGACACAACGGACTCAATTTCAGCAAACTGACCACCCTTTTGTATATTTTGCTCATCACAAGATGATCAAACTGTTTGAGTAGTCGATTGATTTCTTGTTTAACTGTGTTTTTCATTCTCCAGCCTGCTAAAGGCACCACTGAAAAGCAAATAAGTGTCAGGTAATAAGTTGGGCAGGTAGGAGAGGACCAGCCAGAAAACCTGTGGGCTGTGCTCACCTGCTCTGCACCCGTGACCACTGAGTCTCCCACCGGCTGAACTTCAGGGGGGTGACTGTCACAGGTGAGCCCCTCCTGTGGAGTTCCTTCAGGGCGTGCTGAAACATCCCTCCAGTCCTACACAGCACACAACAGGTCAACAAATGCTTAGATGTCTGTGTGCCTTGCTCTACCCAGGTAAAGAGCTTCAAGGAGTAAACATCAGCAGTGTTACCTAAAGAAAATATAAATAACGTTACCATAGAGATGCAAACTTAAAGGGTTTGTTTTTGTGCTGCTGGGAAAAAAATAATAACAACGAGGGTGGGGAAAAAAATTCTTGGCTTTTTGGCCTTTGTGATGGAAGAAAGTAGCTGCACTCTGGCACCACGTTTAAAGCATTTCGATATTATCGCGTGTCGTCACAGAGCCAGACGATTGGTCTGCAGTCAGATTTGCTGACTCCGTGTCCTGAGGTAATAGCTGTAGAGCCCAACTGTAGCCGTTCCCTGCGGTTTTCCTCTGTGCCAGTGTTCCATTAGTTACAGTCCTCTGTGTTGTGAGTGCATTGAACTAATCCAATTTTTAATTGCTCCATTTTCCGCTCTCCGCTCTCCACAGGTCCAAACCTTTTTATTATATTACTGCAGCACTGAACTTTACGTGAGCCTCAAGCAGCCAGCCCAAAGTCATCTTTGTTGTTATAGCAACAGTTTTAGGGGTCGTAATGTTTACGGATGTGATCCTTACCAGCTCTTTATCTGCCCTTGGAGGGGTAGCGCTATGCCCCCCTCGCTCTTCCGGGCTCCCCAGGGAAGACTGGGAGGCCGGGGGCTTGCCATCCAGCCGTCGGACGTGCCGCTCTCCCTTGGCCGCGCCGCCAGAGCCGGCACTGAGCTTGCGCACGGGGTTGGTGAGCCACTTCTTGAGAGTGCTCACAGAGCGGCGGGAGCCGGGTGAGCTGGGGGCAGAGCCGCCCGAGGCCTGGGGGGGCAGGGATGCCACAGAGGTGGAGATGCTGCCCTCGCTGCCCGCCACCGAGTATGACTCTAAGGCAAGAGAAGAACAGGAAACACAAGGAGAGCCAATGAGCTCTTATATTTAAAAACAAGGCAAGGGCAAAGGACGAATGGGAACCGGGATACCAATCAGACTACCCTCGAAGTTAACACGTGACTTATTATCAACAAGCAGCAGGAAAATAGGACAGTGCAGACTTTATATGTCATTCAGAGTTATAAGAGCTTTCATTTACTCACTTCTATACAACAATGAAGGGATAAATGTTACAGAAAGTGTGATACACCATAACTCTCCATAACTCTCCATAGCTCTCCATAGCTCTCCATAGCTCTCCACACTGTTCTCGAGCACCTAGAACAAACCAACACCTATGCCAGGATGCTATTTATGGATTACAGTGCAGCCTTACCATGATATTTAAGTTTACCGATATGTGGTGTTCTTGTGACCCACAAGAACTATAATGTGATTAACGGAAATGTAAATAAAGTTTTTTTATTTTAAAATTTATTTTACTTTTTTTTTTTTGTTTTTTTGCCCTTCCTCTTGGAGCAGAGAAACATGGAGTACATGTGATTTTTCCTCTGCCATTATATAAAGTTGTCTTTACATACCCAGTTATCCCTACCCTTATAATGAAGTTGGTAACACTTAACCCATTTCTCTACAACATTTTTTTGGTCTAATAAGAAACCATGATGAAACAGCATACAGGGATGAGGTAGAGAGACTGTACACAGGGTGTAATGGCCATAATCTGGAACTCAATGTGAGGAAAACAAAGGAAATGATCGTTGACTTCAGGAAAACAAGAAGAACTGAACATGCCCCACTCATCATAAACAGAGAAGCGGTGGAGAGGGTTTCTAGGGGTAAAAATCACAGAGGAGCTTAACTGGACCACTAACACCTCCACAATAGTAGGAAAAGCCCAGCATCACCTCTATTGCCTGGGGTCACCTAAAAGATCTGGCCTACTCCAAAAAAAAATTGTTGGTGAACTTCTACTGCAGTGCTATCGACTGTGTGATAACGTATTGCATGACATCATGGTATGCCAGCTGCAACCAGGCTGACAGAAATGCACTACAGAGGACTATGAGAACATCACAGGACATCATTGGGACTGGACTAAGGGATCTAGACTTGATCTACACTTCGTGCTGCCTGTGGCGACCTCACAATATCACCAAAGACCACTTTCATTCAGGTCGCCACCTGTTTAACCTTCTGCCATCTGGAAGGACATGCAGGAACATCACAGATCTGACTTCCAGGAAGAACTTCCAGGAAGAACAAGCAACGTCTTTACTAGAGCAGTGGCACTACTAAACAATGATGCTGCTATCCATACTTCTCTCACCCCCCAATGTGCAATAACTGATGCACACGCCTAATACGTCTGTAACAGCCGGGCAGAAACACTAGGAGGCGCATCCCAATGTGCAGAGTTTTGGCTTTTATTCGTCCATGAACAAAAACAAGAAAACGGCAGGTAGAGTCGTAAATCTTAAGGGCAAGCAATGATCCAAAAACCAGTAAAGTCAGTCCAAGACTAGGACGGGGAAGGAGAGTACATAAGTTAGAGGAAGGGAACAGGAAGAGGTATCGGAAAGCATGAAGGAGAGAGAAGACAACTAACAGGTAATAGTACAAACGCTCAGTAAGGATCGTGCTGGCTCAATATTTCGCATCAGTCTTGTGAGAGTATGGTTTTTAACAATGTGACATTAACAAAGCAGTGCTGGCAGGTGCTAAGTATGGGGCGTGACAAACTTCTACACATTTTTTAATTAATGGAGAATATCAGGTAACTTTTAATTAAACTCAGTGTGTCAATATCTGCATGGAGCACAAGTCCAGATTTCATCTCACCCTACCTTGTACTATTTACACACTCACTGTCAAACATATCGTTTATTTATTCATTCATCACACTATTTAGCCATTGACTGCAATGCTATTGATCATTAACCAAGCAGCTTCTGTGTGTCTGTTCTCTGTGTTGTTACCCTAGTAAACCTGTTATTCATGGTGAGTTCTGTATTTTCATTGTTTTTTAACAATGACAATAAAGCTCTACTGTACACTATATCCTTACTTACTAAGGATATTTATTATAATTGATTGAATACAGTCAGCTTGGAAGAGATTTTAAACCTTAGTACACAAAATTAGTCATAATCCTGAATCATTTACACTCATCCTGACAAACACATTTCCATCAAGAGTGTTCAACAGATCCATCCTCCTGATGGGAACAGTTAAAAATACTTTGAAAAATTAACGTTCACCCAGATGCTATCTGCATATAATCTTATAACATGAAACAATGCATTTATTTATAAAGTCTTTAATTGTTAGTATTGCATACTTTTGTTTCAAATTATGTTGCACACAATTCTCAGGCATGATTATTTTGATCAAAATGAGAAGCGGATTCAGGCTTGGGAAAAGTGCCATGGACACAGACGTAGTGACAAAAAAAAAGTGATCAAAGAGAGGATTTTTTTTCCAGAATTATGTATGGCATGAGGGAGGAGTCATATTGAAGGATATAGGTTTAAATCCCTGAAGGAATCCTAGTGTGGAAAATACAGTTCTGCAAAGCACTTCACCCAAACTATTCCATTAAAACTGCAAGTACTGTGGCCAAAGCTGATTTTTTAACTGTATGCCACTCATATGGGGGGTTTAAAGGGAGATTTACAGTGATATCGCCACAATGCTGCTTAACTTGCATGTGACCTGATCTATAAATAGGTTGTCTATTTGATGGGAATTTGTGGTGCAATTCCTGTGGAAGAGGAGAGGGTGTGCTGGGGGGGGGACTCTTATCACAGCAGACTCATTCTTACCCCATTTTGGTTGTCTTCAGTTCACTTTGCTTTTACTTACTTCAATGTCCCATTTTTATCATGTAACCCCCAGTTTTCATCCCCCAATTGATTTATTTCCCTCCAAGACTTTTGACCCAGACCTCAGCACTTGTTTCTCAGTGAATCACATGTCTATATTAAGAGTCTGACCACACTGGATTACCTTGCACTCTGACTATGGCAAGCTTCCATGCCCAGATAATAAACCACTAAATGGGATTATTATGGGTTGTTCAGAGCTTGGTCATATTTTGCATTTGATGCCTGAGGACCATCCACAAAGTAATTGGACCCTCTGACTTATTTATTGTTGTTGTCCTCCATGCGTGTATGTGTGCATGTGTGTGTGTTTTGCAGATTGATTTATGTGAAGAGTATAACATTAAAATCAATCAAACAGTATGTATCTTCACAGCAAATGAGTGTGTTAGATATGTTTCCGTAAGTCTGAATGTTACATTAAATTCCAACGCTGGATGGGAAATCATCAAACCATATGAAACTCCTACACAAACCACAAAACAGAAATATGGAGTCAGTTAAGAACAGGAAAAAATCAAGGTCACACTGAGTCATTTATAAACCGATAATGATCATTAAGTGAATGAAACTTAAGTGATCATCATAGCATTATGGTACTTTAAGGTCCCCCAAATCATGGTTATGGTACTTTAAGGTCCCTCAAATCAAGTTGGAACAGAAACACGTGGAACTGTAGAAGGTCTCAGACAGAGATGGCAATAAACCTACTTGCCAAGGGGAATGGAAATACACAACCTCTGCCTTCTAAACAGATATTCTCTTTTTAAAGTCCTTGTATCTTACGCTGTGTGGTCATACAATCATTTCTTTATAAATTTCCAAGCACGTATGTAAAGTTAATCTCTCTTCTTACTACTGAATGTCCCAGAAAGAAGCCAAATATTAATGCAAAAGTGACTATCAAACATAAATCTGAAGGTGTGTAATTGGTATTCCTGCTCCTACGTCTTTATCTTCCTCTGAAGGGCTTTCTTTCTTTTATAAAATTGTACTCTTATTTTCCATTTCAGATCCTGAAAGCATTTACACAGGCACCAAGGGGGTGAGGTAGCTACAGCAGCTCTGAGAAAGGTTCCCATTTCTGAGAAAGCGTGTCACACTAAATTTTCAGATCAGTACGCTCCGAGTGTTATTGTTCATGGTCAGAGAACACAATACGCTTTGTGCCAAAAGCAATTCTAATTTCCTCCTCCTGCCTGGACAACGGTATCCATGGTTCTGAGAATGGGAGAATGTTCAGAGAGCGTATCAGGTTGCAGATGCCTTACAGATAGTTCAGGTAGAGCTCAGGCACCCTTTCAGCTTTGCTGAAAACAAAGGGGGCTGTGCCACCAGAAGGTGCAGTCGTTGTTTACTGGCATATCACTTTTGGCAAGAGAGAAGGAAGGATGACAATATTTAAAAACCCACTCCAACCTAAGATTTGATAATTAAAGCATGACATCAATCACTGTGGATCTTTGGTGTGAAAGTAAAATGGTAAAATGCAATTTCTGGAATGGTAAAACACTTGTGACCCAGAATGCTGTTGGTACAAGTCCCAAATCACTGCTCTGTTCTTCAAAAAGACGGTACAGTCTTAAACCTCACTACATAGAAATGAAACTTAGTCACTTGAAGTCAGTTACGTTTTTTTAACTGAACCAGTGGTTAAAAAAGTAAATTGTGGGAGGACAAGACCTTTGTGGTTGTGGGACAGAAAGATGGAGCAGTGGTTATGGCAGCTGAAAGACAGGAAAGTCAATTAATCCTGATTTAGCACTGAGGAGGGACAGTGAAAAATGTGCAAAGTCAGATGAAGCAAAGTGAGAAAGGATTGAATTACGCTGGTTCAAATGCCTGATGTGATGGTGTTTTAGTCTCTGCTTCTCAGCACTGCTCTGAGGGTATTCAAATCTCTGGATTTCAACACTAGTCAGATTAGTCTTTAGCTCTCAGCACTAGCCTTATGTTGTTTTAGTCTCTGGTTCTCAGCACTGTTCTGAGGGTGTTCATTCTCTGGATCTCAACACTAGTCTGATTAGTCTTTAGTTCTCAGCACTAGCGTTATGTTGTTTTAGTCTCTGGTTCTCAGCACTTTTCTGAGGGTGTTCATTCTCTGGATCTCAACACTAGTCTGATTGGTCTTTAGTTCTCAGCACTGGCCTTATGTTGTTTTAGTCTCTGGTTCTCAGCACTGGTCTGATGGTGTTTTAGTTATTTAAATCTCTGGTTCTCAGCACTTATTGGCATCTGGAGCAGCATTTATGGGTAACTCCATATAATTCTGAGCCTCTGTGTGAGACAAAACCCTAAGTCCCAGAAGGCCACAGGAGGTAGAAGCCATTTTTTGGCATGCTGGGTATACTAATCACACTATGGTAATATTGCTGGTCTACATAAGAGGTTTTGTTCCACAACGGCTGTGTTGCTACTCTGCTGAGCCTCACCAAGTTTCAGAAGCCAGTGCCAAAACTCAGGTCCTGTTGTTGCCCTGGTTTTATGGCTGCCGTCCAGGCAGCACACTAATGACAGTTACTACTGTGCAAGAGGGCAGTGGGATCAGAATACAAGCTGAGAAAGGGACGTTTCCTGGATGTGTCACAAAGCAACATACAGATTGTAATTCATATGATGAGCACCCTAAAGGACACTTCTGTCTGAGCCAGTGTGTGTGTGCACACGTGTGTGCGCACGCGCATGTGTGTGTGTGTGTGTGTGTGTGTGTGTGTGTACATCCTTGTGCCCACACTTTGCTATGCTGCTCTGTTTTTAAATTATAGATTCTCTATTAAACTGATACTGAAAATAAATTCTTGCATAGGTGGCAGTTTTGCATTCAGTTTCATCCCTCTAACAGTGACAGTGATCACTGAGTAAATCTCCTGCTGTTCTCAGTCTGTGTGTAATCAAATAGAACTCCAAGGGCTGTGAGTCGAATGCTTTCTGGGTCATCACCTAATACCACATTTCCACAGCAGAGCCATGCACCAATCATACAGTAACCTGCAAACATAAATAATGGTTAGGCCATGTGACAGGTTTACACCATGCCACTGGTTTACCCCAGTCTGCCACGGAGTTAAATTATGCCACACAAAACATACTCATTTTCATCTCCTTTACGGAGCACAGAATGCTAGACATAAACCAGACATCAATACTAAATTCATCTTTGATAAATGATCAAAAGCCTTCATTCCATTTCATTTCTAAACTAGAAAACATGTCACTCTGCATTTTCATAACTAGACATCAATGCAGAATCCATCAGCATTAAATTCACAAGCTCCAGTATTGAGTGTGCTCTCTGGGGACTGATTAAGCATCTGAGTAAGATTAAATTTGTGCTCACACAAAAAAATGAAATCAGCCACTTTTATCACTGTACGTTTCCCCCAAACTCTCTGCTGTGGCATAGCAGAGACATGCCTTCATTTTGATAATGGTAATATACTGATGCTTCAAGGCAGCAGCTTAAAATGCTGACTCCATTAATACAGGAAGAGCTGCTATCATCAGAAATGATCCTTAAATTCATCAAAAAAAAAAATTCACAAATATTTTTATTAATTATTTGGACCCTTAGAAGGAAAACAAAGTGCAGTAATAATTCAGCTATTGATCAACTTCAGTATCAGATTTTAAGATAAACTATTTATAATATATAGAACTCTTTATAAACCTAATTTCCAGGATTTTCCAATCATGGATGTTTTAACAAATACAAAACAGTATAATAATGCTGCCTGCCTTTTTCCTGATTATCTTTTAAAATCATTAAAAACTACAATTGTGGATTTTGGGAGGAAACAGCAGCAGGAGCACAAGAACGTGCTCACTTTGTGTCGGTCGGGTCCACTTCGTCTCAGGCCCTCACTCGCTCTCCTGCTCATAATCGCTTCCTGTGCCTAATGCTGGAACCATTTACCAGCTGTAGTCATTAGCTCACCTGTAATTCCATCCGCTCTCTGTTCTGCCCGCGAGCCACGATAAGGCGTCCCCATCTGTAAGGGCTCGCACAGCGGCAGGGGATTACATTAGAGCGTTTCCATTTCATACACACTCCAACCAGCCACAAGCATGTTGAGTCAATACTAAGTCAACGCAGAATGTCCCAAAGTATGTCAGCACGTATGTTTTCTTTTCATTACATCATCCACGCTTTTAAAACCAAAAGCAACGTATTTGCTTACTCTTCCTGTCCATAGCAAAACAAAACACAAAACAAAATACTTTAAACTTCACTTGAATTTTTAGGAAAAACATCTGTGACAAGATTTGACAAGTCCTGTGAAAGACCTTTTGATGGTCTAACTGACATTCTGGTCAGTGAAATTCTTTTCATGACAACAAAACATCAATTACACAACTTGAATTAAACTTTTAAAACACTACTAACATAAACACTGAGGTGTAATGCAACATTAATTCCAATGCGTTTCCTATTTACATGGCATGTTTCTACACTCTTGCTCCATAGACAGTGCAGAGGCCCACTGGGCGGAGATGTGTGCTCACACCTCCACTTCTGTGCACTCAGCTCGGGCTCCTGCACTGTGTGCATGCAGTTTCAATGATTTCAATGTGCCTCCATGGGTTTGGTGTATAGTTTGTGAAGCTCTAGTGAGCAGATGTCTCTGAGCCATTTCTGCAGTGCATACGTGCGCTGTCCAGGTAATACCTGGGATTGGGAAAAGCATCTTTTCAAATCAGTAAATGTTTTTAATATTACCTCTGCTTTATTCCAGCCATGAGCAGAGACTGACCGCTTACCTCATTAAGCTCTTAATTAATTCATTAGGTTATTACATCTGCTCAACATAAACCTTTGGTTCTACACACACCATTCGTTTTGATTGACCACTTGGACTATGTTAACCAGTGCTGCTGCTACAGGCCCATTCAGAAAAAAACCATAAAGGTTCTGTAACACAAAACATCTACTTCAAAGGGAAAAAAATCAATCAGAATGGACTGTAAACTATAAAGAGGTCTTCAATTAGATTAAAAGAAGTGGAAGATGCGTAAATGGAATCCTGTCGTCCTTCCTAAGGGCAATGACCACAGATGCTGACAGAAGTCTGGTTAGTTCACGTTTTATTTCCTGCCCCACTGCCCTGAGGTTGAGAGATCAACCCTTCTACACACTGGAGATGTAACTTGACATAAAACATAAATGCAACCTTACGTTTCCGCTCCTTTATCTACAGTCGATAAGCACTGATGTGTGAAATGTAACTTTATTGATTCTTTCCTCTACATCAGTCAGTCCTCTAGTGCTTGAGCTCACATTAAATCACCTTTAAATTACATTTACATATCCTTTACAATAAATTTACATCTCTTTCTGCATCCACCCAAAAGGGCTCATACTCACCCACCGTTACCTTGTGTCAAGGTGAGATCAAAAAGATAAACAACAGGTCCACATTTCTGTCAGAGTTCCTGTGAAAACCAGTGCTGCTGTGTGCAGTATGTGTGAATGGCATAACATTTTTCCATAAAAGGTTAACTCCAATGTTTCATGTGGAACAATGTCTGAAATTCAGTTTTCATTGACAATGAACTGCAACAAATTATGATTACTTTGTTTTAATAAGTCATAAAATGTATTTTGCTGGGGTTTTTTTTGTCTGAGTGTAACAAGGACATTCCACATGTCACTGGCAAACATAAAAGCTTTAATTCACGAAAACCTTAGGCCTACAAGATAAAAGAGTCATATCACCCAGAAAAACAGGTACACCAGTTGTGTGTAAAAAATTCAAAATTTATATTTTATTTATCAAAGGCTTCCAAAACAAACCTTTTTAATGGCAGCATTAAAAAGAAAGCAAATTTTAGCCTAGTTTATACTCAGAACTTTCAACGTGTTTCACAAGCGTACTTTGGTTTGGCTCAGTGGCTCACTGGCTGCTACTCTTCCTATTGTCATTTCACACTGCTAATTTCACTGGGTTCACTCGGGCCCTCCTGCCGTGTCTGCACTTTGCATGTTCTCTCTGTTAATTCCTGCAGTAGAACGGCATGCAGATTAGATAAACCTGTAGCATTAGTGTACCTGGCCCTGAATTTAGCTGGTGGCCCACCCAGGATACACCTTGGCTTATGCTCTGTATCACTTTTAAAAACCACCAAACCCCTGTATCCTAAGTGATTTTGAAAAATGAACTCAATTTCCATTGGTTACATAATTTTACATCTGATGAAGTCCAGAAGAAGGTGAAACTCTGATTAAGCAAAAGAGAACATGTGTTCTTGACCACAGCATAAACCACATGACCAATCACTGGTAGACCTTAAACTGATGTAGAACTAAAGACCCAATGGGGTAGAACATTGGTTTACGTCTGAATATCATTTAATACAACAGACTTACACCATAAACAGCACATCTTGTTAACATACCATTTATTTACAATCCTGTCACAGTTTACTGAGTGTTATTCCTTGCAAATGTGTACCTTTCAATGACAAATTTCTGTATTTCATTATTATAAAATGTATCGCTGTGGAGCATATTAAAAAAAAGCTAAATTTATAAATAAATGTTATAAGTTATGTGTGACATCACTAACATTGCTAGTTTTGTGAATACAGGTTTAAAAAATATTGTTGTCAGCTCAAAAAAGAGGTCTTGGCAAATCTGGGCAGAATATATTGGAAAATGGACAAAGAAAGGAATAGTGAAGATGTTTTATCTTAAAAAGAACATTCTGTTTGTCTCACGTTACACAGAAAAACAAAAACAAAACCATACATTCACAAACGATCTGATGCACAAGGAAATCCACTTGTATGACCAGGTTTCAACTTGTGGTTAAGCTCCTTTGGTGAGTGTGTTTAAAGGGCCGTACTGACAGAGTGCCAACAGAGTTTGGTGTTTTCTGTTTCCTGTTTCTCTGGGTCTGTTTACGTGCTTCACTTCGAACGTAAGTGAAGATCGCGTCTCCAGCAGGGGGTCTGGATTCCTGCAAAGCCTGGCTGACTGAGTGTTTCCTTATGCGCTCACCAGCCCTACCACGCTCTGCGATTCGCCTTGGCCGTCATCCCTCCACGACTACACTCGTATCACGATTGCGTAATCCTCAGAAGCGTTATTGTGTGACCACAGTTCTATTTTAAGTGCAGAAAACCTCAGTCCTTGAAGAAAGGTAATGAAAACATTTATAAATGTATAGCAAGTGTCTAATCAACAGATCTTACACTGGTGAAAATTGAAGATGTAATTCTGCTTTTGGCGCCTCTGTGTTCACACATCTTGCCTGATTTATGTTTCCCTCTGATGTTGTGGGTTTATTGATTTTCTAGAAAGTCTGAAACGGTTATTTACGACTATTCACACTCGTGCCATTTTTTCTTGCACAACTACATCAAGGCTGCAGTGAGCTTGTCGTTCCAGTTCACGCATTTGCATCCCGCTGCCTAGTCACAGGGCCACGTTTTACACTAGAATGATTAACAGCCTTAGCATCGCAGCCACTAGGACACAAGGCCAGCCCTTCAATGTATCATCAATCTCAAAGCATGTAAGCCAGGAACATCGCTGGGTGAGTTAAGTATAATGCCGGTTTCACATCGGCACAAATTGCGGGGCTGGCCGGGGCTACGTGTTCCCCCGTGCAGCCCCCAGCGATGTTCCTGGCCCCAAGGTTGTATGTGATCGCATCACTCTGTTTTTACCGGTCTTTTTATTTACATGACCCAAGTTAAGCAACACCTTTAACTGAGCAGCATTTCCTATGTGTGGATGCAACTGGGCCAAGGCTGGCGTTTTCAGCCCCGACACAGCCCGTAGATTTGAACGCATGATAAGTCTCCTCAGTGCAGCAGGGGGTGTGGCTGTGATGGGACAGGTGTGGTCGGGGAGGGTTCTGGTAATCAAGTGGGGGCTCATATTTGTTCACCTCTCTGGATGGCCAGTGATTATACCCTAGCCTGCTAGATAGGTGGGGAATGTGGGGAAAGACACACAGCACCCCCCAAAAGTCACACTGCAGTCAAGCCTACATTGATAAACCTTCTTAGCCACTTGCCTGAGTGGTCAGTTTGGTTATAGCCATCTCCCATCCACTCATTGCTTCAGCAGATGCCTCCTCTCCCCTCTCCTTTAACTAGTTTACATAATCTCCATTTACTGACTGGTAAGCAATGAGGTATTTCTAATTTAATCCACCGTGTTGCTGGCCAGTCAGATGTACCCCACTCTCAGGAGTGCTTTTCCACCTCCATGCCAAAAGGCAGCCTGGAAAATTCATACCAGCCATTGCAGTGCAGCTGGTATTGATTTGCATTAGAGGAAACAGTTGGAGGTAGGAGAGTGGCACAGCACAGTACAAAGTCAGCAATGGTGCCTCCCACTACAATGATTACACGACATGTTGTGTGTGACCTCAGGGTTGCTGTTTCACAGGCACAAGTGACACCCCTAAAAGCTGTCATTTATCTGCGGAGTGAGGCTTGCAGCAGGACGGCGCCACAAGAGAACCGCCCCAATGTCTGGTGCACAGCAAGCTAATTCTGGCTAATCAGCCCAGGGGCACCTGGGAGCACACAGAAGGGTCTGTCTGCTTCTGCTCTTCCACTCGACTATGCGGGTATGGTCACAGTCGTTCCAGCCTCATCTTATTTCTTTATTTTCACTCTGCCACAATGTTTTCGGCTCCACCCACTAGTTTTGTTACATTGACTTGACTCCACCGGTGCCTTGTTTGGTTACTTAATTTTAGTTGGTTATTTAAGTTTGATTTTGTATTGAATTCAATGTTTCATCTTCTGTGTTAGTACGTCCTGTTTAGCTCAAATGTACTGTGTTTCTCTCCCTTCTGTTAAGTCAGTAAAAACCTGCAATCTGCATGTAGGCTCTGATCCTTAAAAATACCATGCACATTTTCTTGGATAAAACAAGAACAGGGAGGGAAAGGCAATGTTGAGAACAACAAATAATTTAAAAATGCCTCTGCATCTTCCTTATAATTCCTCCTTTCCCATATGAGGCTTATGTTATGGCTACATCAGTACATTTCAGTAATCTTACCTCCTTACAAAGTTTAAACTTTGCCTGGGTGTTTCTTAGCCAGATCTGAAGTAGGTCAAATTTTTGCACTAGTGGGGGCCAGATGGTGTGTATGTGTGTGTGTGTGGGGGGGGGCACACACACTTTAAATTCAACATAGTCGGTGCTGGTTCACTTTACAGATTTCACAAATGAAGTGCTTGTTTTCAGTCTGGATACCTCTTTCACTGGCCTAGCATGCCAAGTAGGACTTTTCCTTTGTAAACAACCCCCGATCGCAGCGTACACATTAACCTGATGAACTGGTAATTTACCCCCCCCCCCCCTTTAAATCCACAAGTGTGAGAGCAGGGCTGGTCACACACACTGGGATCTCAGCTCCTCTCCCTGTACAATAGCATCACACTATTAGCAAACACACCAATCAATATATCCCCAAGGGAACTTGGTCCAATCCTAAAATTAAACTTCTCACATACACTTAGATCCTCTTTGCTAAGAGACTTGCTTCTGCTCCAGTGTCAGCACCCCAACCGCCCCCCATGATTGCCTCCTCCTCTTCTTGTTCTTCATATTGCCATGGCAACTAAACCCAGGAGAACAAGACCAAGAAACGCCCTCATGGAAGACAAGCTGGCAGAAAGACACACAGTGGGCGAGTTGACATGTGGAGTGTTTCTTGTTCTGTTTGTTCCTCAGTGCAAGAAGGAGCCACTACACTGAAATGTAAATACAATAACCCTGAACCACTGAAACACACTGGCATATAAAGTTGAGCTATGCACACAACTGATTATGTTTTATGTGGGCAACATTGTACTGTGGCTAGCAACTGCTGTATTCAGATTCTTCTGAAGCTTCTTTAAGATTTTGTTCCAGTAATTGGCACATAAAAAGTAAAATGTGTTCAGGAACTCACGTGCATCTGTGATATAATTAAATCACAGTAAATGGCTAATTAAACTGTGTCTTACAGAAAAGAAGCTATTATTCATGCTGCCAAGTTATAGACCTCCAGGTCAAGACAGTTGCATAAATTAACTCTGCACTTCAATATGAGTTCAGCTTAGAGAAGGGAGATGGTTTGGAATCCCATACGCTGTGTGGAGGAAAGTCCACAGTCCAGAGGTATGCTGATTCATAGGAGGTCTCTTAGTGCAAACACAAACAGGGAGGGAGCAGGGAGGCCAACGGCTTCCTATGAAGTAGAACTCCACAAAGTGACAGGGTTTGGAGAACTAAACACAGCATCACAGGATGAGAGGACAAAGAGTCTGAACCCTTGAAAACACAAACATGACGTTACAGGTTGACAGAGGGTCCATGGCAGGAGCACAGCTCAAAATACGAGCACGCAGGCGGGGCCGCTGGCGACACATCTCCAGAGTCGCAGCACTGTTTGCCCAGCCAAATCTAAACTTCCTGCCAAAAAACGTCCAAAACAAATAATCGTGCTGCACAGGCCAGTGTAGAGAGTCACAACTCAAACGTGAGCAGGTTGTGTTGCTTCCTGTGTAGTGACAGGAAAAAATGTCAGGGCTGCTCAGTGACAATGGATGTGATCACTGCCAACAGAAAACACTTTTACTGGATACTGCTGTGCTAGTCTAGCAAATCAGATTAGACAGTCCGAAAGAAGAACATCCACGTGTCTTTAATGCAGTTTGTGTTTTTCTGTGGTTTGCAATGAAATGACTGTGGCTGGCTTCTTCTAAACAAGTTTAGCATGCAGTACGTATCTCTCTATGTTTATGCACACCAAGTTATGCAATTCACAGTCTCGTGTAAAGCAACACAAAATTAGTCTTCATTTAAGCCACATACCTTCCCCTATAAATCAACGATTGCTTGTTTTGTCACACGTATTTGAGAAATATCATTACAGGATTATTACAGGGCTTTTTGAATTTGTACATCACCGAGGCAAAAATGTGGGTTAAAACCATCTTAGGATACAGAAAACTTTTTGGATGGCTGAGTGTAAAACTATTTCCAGGCATTGCTGAAGGGAACAGCCTGTGATCGAGCTATTGCACAGGAGGGATTCAGTTTACCTGCCATTGTTAGTATAAATACTAGTATAAATGATAAAGATGACTTATCTGTCATCTTTATCTGTTTTAATGAGTGGTGCTTTAGATTTTGTCTTTTTTCCAAGTACAGTTTACTTTGCCTTCCCGGTTTTAATAACATGTTTCATGTTTCTCCTCAGTGGAACACACAATATTCTCAGAGCTGCAAGTAGACAGAGAAAAAGTCGGGATAGAACAAAAACAGGCAAACGTCGTACGCTTTGTACAAAGCATTTATGTTCAGGTTTCTGTTTGTCGTGAATTTGCACTACAAATATGTTTTCACTTCGTCATTATGGGTTTACTTGAAGAGAAAAGTAACAAACTGAGTTAAATAAGAGTTAAATGAAGGAAGAGTGTCTATAGGGACATGAAAAGATGAAAAGGGAACAAGTGGGAGGTGGGAATTAAGGGTTCCGTGAAGTCTTGTTTAATGCAGGCACACATTCAGTTTATAATTTAGTCCCTCCTCTTCTTTTGTGTTCTTTTTGGACCTCTGTGGATCCAGTAGAGAAGGGCTTTGAGTCAGTTGTGTTTGGAGTTAGATTAGTAAGTACTGTAATCTGGGGGGAGGGTGCTGGGATCAGTATAAAAATATCACCCGTTGCTAAATCAAAAGCAGTTTCCAATTGCGGTGTGCTCTCACTTTAGGCTATTTTTGCAGTATTTTCCATTGTGTGTGCAGGACAGCACCCAGCCTTATAAGCCAATGGCAAAAACAGATCTGCAATGTAATTTCATGACAGGAGGAAACATGGGGTGTATCCATCTGCAGCCAGTTTTCAGGCTGAGTTACAGAATGGAAATGGCCAAGAAGAGGAACACTTCTAATTACTGCATAAATACACAGGTTGATTTTAGCACCATAATATCCAACACTATACGCAGTCCAATGTTTTAAAAAAAAATCAAAAGTAGAGCAGGCACTAATGTAAGTTAGCATGGATGCTTAGCACTTGGTTCAGTTCTGCTTCTGCACACATCACTCAGCCAGTGACATGCGCAGGAGAAAGGACGTGTCAGGTATGAATAACAACATGGAACAAAGAGCAGAAAGAGCAAAACTGCAGACGTCCAGGGTTGGAGAAGGAGCCACTTGTAATGAAAGATGGGTATGAGTTATGGTGGTAGTGGGGAGGAGGTTTATGGTAGGATAATGGGGGGGAGGTGTTTGGTTGGGTGACAAAGTACCAACCCAACAGAGAAATATTGCCATTTGGTCAAGGGGGTCAGAGGTGAAGATGAGTAACTGGAGGAGGGGAAAGAGATGGTTCCAGGAAAGAGAGCAATGCTGATAAGCATTATTCCACCAACTGAAAAAGCACTGACACAATAACAGCACAATACTGAGAAAGCTGAAAATTTATGAACAGAGTAAATCTGACCATCTAACATTCTTTGATGGACACAGAATATTACCGTTGCCTGTATGATTTACTAATCTCTAACTACTGAGGTGTTCTGACATTGCTAAAAAAAATCAATGAAAGACAAGTTTACAAAGAGAGAAAAGACTCCTGATACCTTTGTTTAAGCTTGATACCAGTACAGTGAACACAAGATGTCTGTGATTTCTTTGCTATAATCAAGCAAACCAAAAACACAAAAGGTTCTGAACACCCATCCCACCCCAAGCAGCACAGTGGAGTGTGCAACCTCTGGGAGAAGAACGAACAGAGCATCTCCACAGTGCACACTACAGTGCACACTACAGTGCATACTACAGTGCATACTACAGTACACACTACAGTGCACACTACAGTGCATACTACAGTACACACTACAGTGCACACTACAGTGCATACTACAGTACACACTACAGTGCACACTAC
>JABJVR010000071.1:418976-440630 GCA_025773905.1 Chitala chitala
AGTGCACACTACAGAACACACTACAGTGCATACTACAGTACACACTACAGTGCACACTACAGTGCACACTACAGAACACACTACAGGGGCATTTGCACAGAGGGTAGCCTGGCCAGGTCAAGTGAAATCAGCCACCCTGTGGTGAAACACGCAAAGACCAAACTCAAAAACTGGCACAAGCGAGCAATGGTCTTTGGGGAACACATGAACTCTTACTACCTGTAGGGTGACAGTAAAGGTCATAGGTAAAGTGTAGTCAGTGTGCTGGGCACTTTCTTTTTCTTTTCCTTTCTCCATAAAAACCTGAAGAACTATATAGTTGTTTTGTCATGACATCATTATGTACTTTCACCAAAAACCGCTCAGATAAATTATGGGTTTAAAAAGCAGACTCCAAGATTCCTTTTCCCTGATCCAATTTCACGGGGTTCGTTTTGCCTTTTGACAGTCCTGACGAGTTATAAACAGGAATGATCCTGCTATGGTGCTCTACAAAAATTTTGCCACCATTATACCTGAAAGTCAAATGTCAAACTTTCTCTGGCACCCTGCGATGGATAGGCACCCTGTTCCGTGTGTGCACTACCTTGCGCCATAGGTGTTGTGGGACAGGCTCCAACCCACCCGTGACTCTGTACTGGATAAGCAGTTGGGAAATAGATGGGTGAATTGACTTTCTTTTACACCACTCATTTTGCCATAAAAAAAGCAACTAGCATTATGTACCTATAAACATAAGGTCTAATTACAGCTAAATATAAATGCAGAGAGAGGCCCGGATGACTGCATGATGGTACATCCACTCAAGAAAAGCAACGATGTGCTAAAGGCACACGAGAGGGTCATCTGTTGCCTGTTCTCGCCTACGCTGCGTATCTAAAGCTGTGTTCTTCAGACTGATTTCATTTTCAGTGCCCATAATCTGTTGCACAGTGATAAGACCGCTCTGAATCTATGAAATCCAATTTGTGAGAGGAACTAAAACAGTGCGTTGGAGTGGCGCTGGTCCAGAAACGGTGCGCTGTAAGAACGGGAGAAATCGTGGCATCTGAGGACAGGAAGTAGAGCTGCTCTTCAGTGGACTGGAGATGAGTGACGCCTCCGCACCTGCTGCAATTTGAGTCCAGACGCTCTGCTCTGAGTTGTTCCTGTGCCCCCCACCCCCCCCACACATGTCCCCATTAGTGCAGAGGCCAAACCCCACAGACCCTACACCAGAATTGAGAGGAAGACCCCTTCATTTCCTGTTTGCTTTTGAAACATATAACTCTAGAGCTGCTTCAGCAGCCTTAACCTCTGTGGCTCATTCAGTTAATGGGTAGTCGTGCTCACCCCATGCCTTGTCCTACTGTTCTAACAGATTGACCTCTGGATCATTATCCACTGTAAGGCATTAGCAGGGCAAAAATGTGGAAGGTTGGCAAGCGAAACAATGTCTGGAATCAATGCCAGTGCTAAACAAAGAGTGTAACCATTGAATCTCCAGTCACACTGTTCACAATGAAGAACCACAAGTCAGGAATTGTTACGATGGGTCCCTTTCAATATCTAATCACCTCAGAGTTACCAGACCACTTTCTTTTAAAGAGTGGGGTGTTAAAAACTGCCCTGAATACCAAAAAACAAACTAGTCTCATTGTCCAACTGCTTGTCTTCTGCAGGGCAGAGCCAATCCCAGGCAGTCTAGGGAGACATCCTGGAAAGAGTGCCAATCTATCACAGGTCTCACACACACACACACACACTAAGGGTAATTTACGTTGTCCAGTCCACCTAAGCAGCATGTCTTTGGACTGATTCACACTCATGACCTTCAAGGTGTGAGGCAACAGTGCTGCCTGCTGAGTCACTATGCTGTCCAACAGACACAGCCTGGATGTGATGCACAGGCACATCACTTCCTGGGTATGAATAAGACGACCGACATCCTGGACATGACGGGCACATACTGTAAGTCACACCTGTGGGATAAAGCGTGTGGATGTCACAGTCGGCATGGCTTTTATTCTCCTGCATGCCCAATCCAAGGCATGATGTTGGAAATGACCCACCTGTTCTCCAGGCAAGCAAATCAGGACACGGAAGTTCAGACCAGCAAGGCAAAGGGGGGGGGGGCTGCTGTGAGACTGAAAGACAGTGGGCCAACGTGATACCATATCAAACAGACGTAAAAATGAGACACTGGACCAAATTGCTCGACCCTTGCTCAGAACATTACTGAACCGAATATTTGCCTCATCTACACCATCACCTCAGTGAAGTAACGCACCTATAACTGCCATTAAAGCTCTGTGAACAACACCTGAGCTTCTGAACAGCCCACATTCTTCACAGATAAACCCCCCAGGAAAATATCTGATGGAATTCCAAAGGACTTAGATCCAGCAGTGCAGATGTCTGAGCATCCTGCCAGCTTAGTCCCCGATACCCAGCGTCGAGGAGCATGGCACGGAATCAAAGCGCAGGTGTGTAACAACCTCTGCGTCTCACACGTTTCTGCTTATTTGCTTGTAGCTCAACCTAGCAGAAAAGCTGCTGTCACATTGAGGTGTGCATTGTTATGTCAAAAGCCACAGGCTGGAACCAAGTGCAGTGGAATGATACTAAATGTACTGTATTTGCAGTCTCATGGCAGCTGATGTGATTAAAAACGGACACAAGCCTTTGTTTTACTGCTTCTCTCTCTTACACTAGTATGGCATATTGAAGCACTCCAATGTAAAAGATAAGGCAGTTTTTGAACATTTTCCTTTAATTCAAACTATATTTAAATGACATTCCTCATCTATTCCATGCCCTCGTTTTATTTTCTGCCTCATGCCGGCTGTTTTTCTCTGTGCTTTTTGTTCCTCTGTGTAGGTTTTGATTAGCATTCTCAATTCAAAATTTGCATCAACATAAGGAAAACTGTAGGCTGCCAGTCAAAGCTTTTCTGGGGGCTCTGCTGCTGTCCGCTGGAAATGGGAGCTGCTCTCGGACTGGTGGGCTAGTAATATGTGTCGGTTCAAATGAGTAAATAAAAGTAACTTTTAATGAAGGTTAACTAAACGGCAAAGTAATGACCTATGCCCACAACTAAATGTATGATTGTGGGTCCTCTAAAAGAATATTTGTGAAAATGAAGCCGGTATAACTTCCGTCCAATCCATCGTACATTTAAACTTCAGTATCAGAGAAATTCAAAACGGTTTCAGAGTTGTCCCCACTGCTGAAGCTGATGTTGCACCTGTACAGAGAAGCTAGATGGCCTCCTCTTTGCTCAGCGGGACTGCCGAACGTTTGTTTCTCCATCATAAACAGCACGGCCATGCCAGCAGCCACCCCTAAGGGGAGGTGTCAGACTGCTTTAACACCTGTCCCCCCTCCTCCACCAAGCACCTTGTACACCCACGGCGATTCGGCGGATCGCTACAGGGTCGAAGCGAAGTGAGAGAAATGCCTGATGCAATAGGAGTTCTGATTCATGGCTCGACCGCCTGTTAAAAACATTTTTCATCTTCTGGTCAAATGCACATTGCACTTGTCTCTGTTGGGGATGTAACTAGGATTGCCCAAACATGGCAACCTATTACCTCCCTTAGCAGCTCTGCCTTGTTGCTTGTATTATTATTTTCATGTGTCACGTTTGGGGGATTCGTTTAGACTTGGCTGCTTCCCTCAGTGTGTTTTCATTTGTTCATTGTTGATGTGTGTTTCTTTGAATAGTGTGATTAATTGACCCCTTAAGCTCCCAAACTGTGTACAGTTTTAAGTACTTTGATTATTGTCTGTTTGCTTTCCGTTTGCGTTATACAGCATGTATTTTGGGACCTTCTCAAAAATGCCATCACAACTGACACCATGAAGGGGACCGTCGTGACACTGGACAATTTATTAGCCTTTTTCACCCCCCCCCAAAATTAACAACTTTTTGTTTCTCTGTGTGATAAAGAATGCAAGACATGTATGAAATTAAGATGAAACATCAAAGAAAGAATAAAATAAATTGTAAAGGTTTTTTTTTGCTTTAATTATTTAAAAAAAAGCAGCAATTTTTTAATTGTGCAAAAGCTTTGTAAACATGCCATAATCTTCTGTATAATCTGTGAATTACAATCCTCTGCACTTGTGTGCATACCTGGCCAGGTATCTGAATCTCAGAGCATAAATTTAGTATACATCCTGCCAGCCAAAGACACCAGAACAGAGAAGATAAGTAAGTCTTGGTCAAAAGTGAGTAACCTAGAAGTTTCACCCACTGACTTCAAAAGTTTGTGTGCAGCCAACACAAACACAAACATCACCCTATTCAGTGCTGGTGGAACCACCTTCCTGACACCTCAATCACTGGTTTCCAACAGCGCTGGAATGGCTAACTGCCCCCCTCTTTTTGTCAGTCCCTGAGCTGGGTTTCTGTATAAAGAATCAAGTCTTGGCTGAAAGCAATGGGGGATAAAGGTAGAAAAACAAGTAAGAAGAAAGGAGAGAACAAGGAAAGACAGTGATGTAGTGAGATGCACTGGACAATGAATTTCTGTCCCTTTGCTTCGCTGCACAGAGCTCACCCTGTGGAACAGCTTGGCTGCTGTGCCTGCAATTAATATTCAGTTTGCTGTATGAGCAATCTCCTTCTCATTAAAACATCATGCACACCAACCCAGAGTATCCCCTCTCCTTAAGCTGATATTATAGCGATCAGCAAAAGAGCAGCTTTAAAATCCTCCATCTTCTACGCAGAAATGTAGGCCAATCCCCAATGTTTTAAACTCATCCCTAGCAATGCCTTTAAAAAATTTTTAATTTTAATTAACGGATTGCTGTGTTTCACATTTATAAAAAGTCAAGACAAAAGCTATTAAAGCCACAAAACAGAAAATTTGAAAAAAACTGCAAGAGGAACAGACAAGACCTAAAGGCAAGTTTGAGGCGTCATCTCTCTGTTGTCAGGAATCTTTCAGAAAGCTTGGCCAACATTGGCAAACTCAGTCTACCAGAATGAGATCATGGTGGAGCTCTGGTCAAGGCGGGGGGGGGGACCACTAAGGTCTCTGGTTAAACGCTGTGCAAAATGCCATGTAACATGACCAAACGCTGAATCCATAATATCAAGCTTCAGGCTAACAGACGAGCCAGGGAATGTATGCGGTGTATATTTTTGCTGGTCTAAGCTGAAATTATCTCCTCTACACATGATTTGTGAATAGGAAAAAGTCAGTTGTCTGAAAAAACAACAGCAGTACCCACTTTAAGGCATTATAAACTAATGATCACTGGCATAGTGTTTTGAGCCCAGCTATGTACATTAGAGATGTATGTCTGTTTACCATTACAGGATCCAGGAAGGCGCACACAGAACAGAATGCTTATTCTAGAAGGTGATTATTCCACATTGAAGAATTTATCACTTATCAAAAGCCCACAGAAGGCCTACTTGTTATGCTCCACTCAAAAAGTCCATAAATATGATATTGATATTTTGAATTTATTTCATAAATTCAAAATTTTGTTTATTTTTATATAGTGCCTTTCACAATTGACCCACGGCACTTTACAGGAGTGGACTTACAAAACAATACGTTGTTAAGGTTAAAGCCAGATGACAACAGAGGAGTGGAACCAGGAACAGTGTGGAGAAAAAAACCTCTGGGGGTCCAAGGTTGACTGAGCACCCAACCCCCACGGGCATGCTAATAAATCAAGCCAAGAGCATCAATGGGTTTCACGTAATAAAAAAAAAAAGTTATTTTCAATTTTATGAATGTACATTCCCAGTGTTGATGTGGGTTGTATGTCAAGATTTATACAGCTCTTAACAAGCTATTTAAACAACACGAGTTTCACATTGTAATCTGTATTTAGCCAACACCAATGTTTTAACTTTAACAGGGCAAAAATCCAGTCAAGTGTCCATCTCTCAGGAATTGTCCTAAGGCCTCTGCATCTGTGTGCGTGTGCATGCGCTCAGGTGTGAGCGTGTGCGTGTGAGCTTTCCCGTGAACACATTCTATCCATTCTACAACCTATGACTGATCTTAATATATCGTCAGACATGTGGGGCAGAAATTGTGAAAATGACCATCGGTCCATCAGCAACTATTGTTTTGCATGCATACCACACATCACACAGCCAGTGCTGGACCTCATCACGTCAGTTTGTGCAACTGGATAAAACCCTGAAATAGACTTTTGGATACAGGGGGGGAAAGGATTGTTTAAGCCTGGCTTTTTGGGGAAAGGAATTTTCTGTATGAGTCAGTGCTTAGTGTTTCCATGAGCCTGTGAGCTGCACATACCTAGACCAAGGCAGACTTCCAGATGTGCACATGACAGTTCCACAAGCTCTGCACTCATCTGTCTGGCTTTCTTGAGCCTAGCCTACTGTTTGTTTTTATGGAGAGACAGAGAGAGAGAGAGAGAGAGAGAGAGAGATCCCTGCAGAAGACCTCATGCTCCCTCACACCCAACCCCCCTACAACCCTTCCTTTGTTCCTTTGCTTTTAAAGGCAGCATTAAGTAAAAATAAGAGCTGGGGGTGTGAGGGAAAAAATACATCTGTTGCTCCTGCTATGGGGGGGGGGGGGACTTTCAAATGGAGGAGACACAAAGTGGACACGGAAGGGAGTGTGCTCAAACTGGAGCAAAGGCAAGGGAGACACAGAAACAGCAGATGCAAGGGTCTGCCTGCCAGGGAGACATGGGCTGAAATGTTAGAGGAGGTGCTATGCTGGAGGTGACAGAGGAAAACAACATGAGTGGCACCTTGGCACGGAGTTGAAAGAAGACATAGAACAGGAGGAGTATATACGCAAAGGATGAAGGGGAATCACTGACCTCTGACCCTGGCATAACGACAAAAAGTACAAGGAGTGTATAAGCAAAACATAAAGAGGAATCATTGACCTCTGACCCTGGCATAGCAGCAAAAAGTACAAGGAGTGTATAAGCAAAAGATAAAGGGGAATCACTGACCTCTGACCCTGGCATAGCGACAAAAAGTACAAGGAGTGTACAAGCCAAAGATAAAGGGGAATCACTGACCTCTGACCCTGGCATAGCAGAAAAAAGTACAAGGAGTATATAAGCAAAAGATAAAGAGGAATCACTGACCTCTGACCCTGGCATAGCAGCAGCCACACTTTGCCAGTACTTTTCGGAACAGGTGTTGGCAGGCGCAGCCCCGCTGGTGGTGACCCCCTTTCATGTTGTGCCCCCCCGTTACTCGCAGGACATGGCACTACAGACGCACACACGCACACACCGGCACGCACGCGCAAGTGTCACCAAGGTCCCAGTGGTAAATCCGAAAGAGGTGACCACAGAAAGCCCTGGGCAGTGAACGAGTGCGAACAGGTCTCTACAGTCCATGAAACAAACTCCCCAAAAAGTAAGAGTACTAAAAAAAATCAGTCCGAAGTCCTTCAGAGTTTCATTTTGTCGGGGGAGAGGGAGGCCAAGTCATCGAGAGGCAGGCAGGTGGAGAGGCGGTGTTTGCCTCCCTTTTCACTGTGCTATCCTCTGCTTACTCTGGTCAAATAACGGCTGGCTATCAGTGCGCCCGGGAGAGCCGGAGCCAGGGAACAGGAGAGAGAGAGAAAGAGAGAGAAAGTGAGAGAGAGAGAGAGAGAGAGAGCAAGACAGAGAGAGAGAGAGAGAGAGAGCAAGAGAGAGAGAGAGAGAGAGAGAGCGAGAGAGAGGGAGAAAGAGAGAGAGAGAGAGAGAGAGAGAGAGAGAGAGAGAGAGGAGGGGAGGTGCCGTGGAGGTGGAGTCTGGTAGCCGGCTATTGCTGCCTAATACTCACCCTCCCCTTATTTTTTCCTCATTCTTTCCACATGTTTATTTCTCTGTCCCTATCAGTGCCTTTGTTTCTTCCTGCTTTCCTGTTTGTTGCCATTACTCATCTCCACTCTTCCTCGTCCCACCCAACCCCCCATTTTGCATTCTTCTTTTTGCAGACCACTCCTGTGCCCCCCATGTACCAGGAGTGAGCACACACACAAACATCCCCCCTCTCTGAAACCCTACACCTCAGCACTCTTTAAATGGAACGTGGCCTTCTGGCTGTTACAGAAGACGGCCAAGGAACATGGAGGACAGTCGCTTAACACCAAGTGGTCTCTGATTGGCCGTTCTTCACCCAGGACTGAACCAAGGGTGCCTTACCAATTAGATCACCATCCCCAACATGAAGAGTCTCAAAAAAATACAGGGAAAACTTTTGAGTATTTGCTCAGGTCTGGATTGCACATTTTTAATTCAGCTTTGCAACAGCAGTCTGTCAATAGAATTGTATTCCATATCTTGTGTAAATTTTCTTTTTTCCCTTTTTTTGGTTAGTTTTCTGTTAATTGGTTAGTACTCTGTATTAACACAGAGACTGCTGTCTTTAGGAGTTTCCACTTTACCACAGTTAATGACTTATAAAGCCATTCAGAAAAAAAAAATCAAAAACAGACACCAAAGTGGCACAGAAAACAAAAACCCTTTCAGGTTAAAAAAAACATTTTGGTAGACACATTTTCACACAGTTGTTGTCCACAGAAACACACAAACACACACGCACACACACACACGCACACACACACACACACACACACACACACACTCACACACAGACAGAGTTAAACTGTAATTATCACTATCCAACAGCACTAAAACAGAATGCAGGAATGGAAGCATATGTCTTCAAACCAAGAACAAAGAGGTTACATGTAGTCTCACAACACAAGATTCCCAAGAAACACACAAAGGCTGGCTGGTGACAATATTCTAATATTGGTGGGGAGAGGAGAGACCTGGAACTTTTTAATATTGAATGTTTTCGACCTCTTAGGTAAGTATTAGGCATAACTGAAATGAGACATTATAGTGTCATGACTGTACTATATCTGCCAGTGCATTCCTTCTAAAATGTTTTATGTTTAAATGTTTGCTGAGGAATGTACCATGCATCATAAAAGCACTGCTGGTTGCCTGTTCAGAGCACTTTGAAAAATCCTCCTTTTACAAAGACACCTTAATTTAGTACAGCTGAATCATGTGGGCATCTTCTCTATAAAAACTGCGGTGTATTTTTAACCCAATATGTGACTGGAAATGTTTGTCCGATAAGAGGGAATACCAGACCTGAGAATGGAGTCGCTCACTTCACTGGTACTTTGTGATACAGAGTTTATAGGTCAGCCTGACTCTTTTAAACATTCGTCACAATCAGAATCAGATTTATTTTCAACAAGTATGCTTACATATACAAGGGATTTGACTTTGGTGCACAGTTTTTCCCAGTGCTAAAATAAAGTTATAAATCATGACAGACAAGTGCTAAGAACAATATTAGACAATATCTGAAGACAGCATCAGCAGGAAGCGCAGACAATGGCAATATTAAACACAGGGTTTCCTGTTTTTTTCCCGACACATTCAGTATTTATTGACAGCCATGCATTTACCAGGAATGCTGTTTGCTATTAACAATGAAACCATACATTATCAGTGTCTGACAAATTTAAAACCTTAAAACACACCTTTCTGATGACAGAGTTGCAGTTGCTTCGTATTTTGTTATAAATGGGAAACTGTTTAATGATGTTTTCACACACCCTGAGCATCACCTAAAACCCTCAGTCGAGGTACTACCCACAGCCTCTCATGACAAACACACGTATATGTTGGTGTGAGTGCATACATTGTTGTGTGTGTGTGTGTGTGTGTGTGTGTGTGTGTGTGTGTCCAATCCTCTGGTGGAGCATGCCTTCTGAAGACAACACATGAGTGGAAACTCTGAACCACACACAAACACACCCAAACAGGCATGTGTGCACACGCGTGCACACACACACACACACACACAAACACGTAAACAGGGTGGATGACAGACAGACAGGTTCTTGGTTACATCAAAGCAAAGATAATGATAATTTCCCACCCCGTGGCAGTGATGCTAAAGTGAGGCAGCATTATGAGTTCACTGGCTGAATACCAACCAGACCATTCACACAGAGAAGCAGCGAGAAACGTGGGGGGGGGTGGACAAAGACACGGAGGGTGCGCATTCCTCATTACAGGATTATTCTCTCTCTCTCACTCTCTCACAAACACACACATACTTGCGGTTTAAGGAAGCTTTATTTGCTTCATCTTACAGAGATATGTTTCCAGGAGGAAAGAGAGTTATGCCTTTTTTAAAAAATCCACATGACATCCTCAGTGAAATCACATCCTTCCGACTTTTGCGTGACTCCAGTGAAACACATTCAGGTGTGCAATAGAGTCATTACAGGTAGGTTCCCTGCATACAGCTGACAGGTACAGAAAAAAAGGAGAACAGGCAGTGACATTTCACACCCACAATGCTGGGCGGCCCTGGCTCCTCCACAAGGTTTCTGAGTGACAAGCTCTCCTCCTCTCCACCACAGGCTCACACAAACACAGGCCTTCTGTATGAGGCAGACATCACAGCCGCAAACAATCCACCCAGGAGATTATAGGAACAAAACTCCAAGACAGTGGCCCTAAGATGTTTCATGTAAGCCCTTGTCAAAGCCCTGAATTCACAGAAGCCAATGAACCAAGAGGCAAAAAAGTCCACCTCCTGCCCCTTTGGCAAGCAAGCTAACCAATATATTCATGCTAAACAGCAATGCAGCCGATATCACATGGACACTCAGACCGCTCCACCACAGCTTGTGCCAGTCAATGCCGAGATCCAACACACCATTAAGGCCCTCTGTTTTGCCATTGTAGTGCTGGGGGTTGGTGCACTGTTTTATAAGATGGTGCAGATGTTCTCATTAATCCCCTGGCAGCCACGGCAACCACACACTTACTATATATCTGCAGTTGTAACGCAATCTCAGTTGTCTTCCGAAACAGTCCAACATTTGAATATCTTGTTACAAATTGTGTAAACATGAACTGATTTGAGTTGTATCGCAGCAGTAGTACTTCAGACTAAAAAAACGATTAATCATATTGGATATGTAATAAATCTGGTGTATAAAATAGGGGTTGGGATTCTGTCCATGTTTGAGTGCTGTGTTTATAACGTACTTCTACAGTACTGTAATATGTATAAGGTGACATATTGTGGTATTGACCTTATTAAATATTTTATGGATAATGTTTTTAAAGCTATGTACTGTACATTATTGGGCATTTGCTGATTTGGTTTGATAAGACTGAAGGTCATAATGAGGAAATCACAGCATAGACTCCTTTGAAGTTTGGCTGTTTTACTGCAATTTAAGCAGACAGACGCTGCTGCTTTCTGGCACGTTGCTTTGAATCGCACCATCTACAGAGTTGTGTTCTGATCCCTAGTATTTTATTTTGCCTTTTTGGCTTAGCAATCAGAGGAGAGGGTGTTATTTACAGCTGTAGATTTAGTCATCTCTCTGAACTGACTGTAAGCCAGTAGGTTAATAAGTTTAAAAAATATGGAACACATTTGCTGGGGCGACACTCTTAGAGGCAGCATATTTGTTCGGAGACCCTATGCTGGTTACATATCATGTTAGTTTCGGTACTTAAATCCAACAGCATGCCAGCTTTCTGAACAGAACTTACATTGTGTGCATTGCAATATTACCCAAGGGTGAATACATACATAAACAAGACAGTGTACTATAAAAAATTATCAAGCATAGACAAACATTTATGAGCACATGTATGTTTCCTGGTAAGCGCTCCAGGATGAAAACATGGCATCATGTTCAATCTGTCGCTTTGATGCTGATCACACAGTTACACGTCTAGTTTCCTAGGTAATATGATGCCTCCTCTTAGCCCGCTAATCTACTTTAAATTCTGGGCATGTTAAAAACAACCTAAGTATATGGAGAATGAACTCAAAAAGTTCTGATTATTCTATCGCCATCTTGTGGATGACCCGATAACTTAAAAAAAAAAAACAGAAACATAGTGAAAGAAAAATCTGAACAAAACAAGACTGTCCAGTTAACATGGGAGCCTTCCCTAAGGAAGCACAAAATTTAAACCAACAAATATAAAGCTACATACATTAGCACAGCACATACGGCAAGGGAGGGCCCTGGTGACACTCTTGGTGAGGTGAAAGGATGGCTCTGATAACCACACCTGCTGTTGTGTAGAATGAGTGTGGTAACTAGAATAGCAATACAATAATGCAGAAAACCGCTGCAATTGCAGTACAACTGTCCATCTGTCATTGTGTTTATAGTCAAGGATATTGTTTGTTGTTGAATGACTGCAGACGAAAGACTGGCAGTATAGGCTGACTAAACTAAAAGACTGGTTCAGTTACATGGAACAGAGTTTAAATCAGTTCGTTGGAGTTATTAAAGCAGGCTGAAGCTCTGCTGGCTTTCAGAGCCTTTAAAAAAGTCCTGTTTTTAAACAGCAGCTGTATTGTCAATAAATTAACATGTAAGTTGGACACACATCATTCCAAGCTGTTGTCTAAAGAAATGCACAACACACATTCTTCATACATATGCGAATAAGGTGTGTAAAAATTTAAAATAGGCATAGATTAATCAGTACAAAGATGTCATAGGTCAGTCCATCAATAAGTTCATGTTCATCCTATTTACCGTCAATGTACAGTTTCGCGGTGTACTAAAGTGAAACGTACAGAATGAGAAGACTTCACACACGGACCCTTCCTCAGGATGTGTGCAGCGTGACCTCAGATTTTTCGAGGGACTCCCAGCATCATAAAGTTTAGCCTGTGAAGCAGTGAAAATATCAACACCATCAAAGAATTCTGTCACGACCCATCGAGCACAGACTCAATAAGTTTAATGTTTCTCCAGACAGATACGCTGTTGAGTTACAGCTGCGCTCTCTGCAGTACTTCAACAAACCACACACAAAGACAGAACGCGTAAATCGTCAAGATGAAAATTTTAACAGGTGTGGAACAAATAACATTGTTGAAATCGCCGTGAAATTGGTCGTCTATGCACTGCATGCTCAGAATCCCCAGTGACAGTAAGACACCACCTCTAAGAGCTGCAGTTTGCAGATACACATAAGGCACCAACGGCTGCAGTGAGGGGTGGAGTTATTGCACGCCTGATCCTCCGCTTTTGACATGCTGGTGTAGAAGATAGTCGCTGTGGCCTCAGAAAATCTTAATAAGTCAAACCTATTTATAGAATACAGCTAAGTCAGGCTTCCTTTGTAAGTATATATTGTGTGTAATTACAGGAACCTAAGATTTCTTTTACTATTGCATAACATTCTCTCATTGGATGACATAACACTCAGCAATGGTATAGCCACTTCCCACCCACACATTATAATATTCTCAATGCATTACAGCAAGATAAAAAAAGCATACGAACCCCACATATTGAATAACCTGGCTAAGACTCTATTTTTCCTATCGTGGCAATTTGTTTGTAGAAAGCCATTATAATCATCATCTTTATTCACTGCAAATGTAGATTTTTCCTGTTACTATAGATTAATTAATGAATGAGCAGAATCCTAGAATTGTTTGATAATTAATTAGGTCAGATAGTGTTGGTGAAACAAAACTGAAACATTATTTGCTGAGTTTTTAAACTAAGTTGTTCCAAATGCCTTTTGGCTTCTGCAAAGCTCCTGTTATATTACCTGCACGTATCGTAGGTTTTGTACAGTAATCTGCCATTCAGGCCCTGTGCTCAGTTGCCTGCCAAAGCTGTTCTTTCTTCAAAGAGGTAAAAAAGGTTGCTGTGCCAGTGTTGTCTAAGAGCTGCTAATTAGTCAAGCTTGCAGGTCCTTTACAGTGTAAGTGGCAGAGCTGCCAAAAACTACCAAGAAGACGGACCCAAGAAAAAACGCAGTAAGACAGTGCAGTGCTGATTTTAAAGGTCAGACAAGCGGAATCACAAGTTCATTCCTTATCAGTGTCTGTCTTCTTGTCACGTCAATCAGACTAATGGGAGCTCTTTTTTCCATTGGGCCTCCCTTATAAAACATGGAACAAGGACCACATGATAGCAAGAGATAAACGAAAAGTTATTATCAGTCTGAGTTGCACAAGTAGTCAAAAACTGCATGAAAAGATGTCTGCAACGCAATAAATCGTAAAGACGTTTTTCAGAGACATGCGCCTGTAGATTTCAAGAAACAGTTTTGTATGTCTTGTATTCCTTCCAACTTGCTGCAGTAAATGACTGCAACAACCCCCCTTATTAGCTAAAAATACTTTTCTTGGATTAAAAGTTATCAAAGTGCTGTTTATATAAGGATTACATTTGTAAATGTTATCATCAAGTGCAGATTCATTAAAAAATAGCAACCTGGTGATTCAGTATGTCAAGCTGGGCTGCAGAAGTATCTTGGTTCTAAACCCAGCCCAGGTGTGTCCATGAGCAAGGCGCTCAGCGTGAGATGTGCTCAGGTCCTTTTACTCGTTTTTTGTGTTACTGAAAGTGTTGCTGTACACTCCGACCCATCTTGTCTCCTCTGATTACACAGAAGGGCTAAAGGTTTGCAAGCATTCATAACCCTAACCTATTAAATAGCCATCTGACCAAAACATCCCAGATTTCATTGTTTTTTCCTGCACTTGCAAAACAAGTGTGCAGGAGGTATCTCACTTAGCTGTAGATTCGGCTACACACAACGTATTTTTTTCACACTGTTTACTGCTGCCATCTGTCCTTGGCATCCGTTACTGCAAATTTCTAATGAACATATTTAAATGACTCTTAAATTTCACATACCAGATTGATTCCCATTGTGCGCAATTAAACCCTTCAAAGCCACCATATGTAAGCTGCGTTATATGCATCTGGGCTTCTGTCCAAATGTTTGCTTTTGAAAAACAGCAAAAGTAGACTTTGGCGTGATCTCAGTCTGTATAGTCATCAGTTTCACTGTTTTTTGGGTGTTTGTCATATATGCAGGCTTTAAAGCAATGCATGAGCTTCTATCTTGATGTACAGAATCTTCTATCAAAAGACAAGCTGGTGCACTGACTGTCAGCAAGACGTACATTGAAAGGATCTTCCGATCTGTGGCATGAGGATGCTGTGAGTCCATAACGCAGTGTCTAGTTGCAGTCATTTCATTTGAAACCAGAGATCACGCAGAGGAGTACATGCCTTACATAACCATCCTCTGTGTTTCATAACACAACATTTGCCTTCTGCTGGGGTTTCAAGATGAAAATGTTCAAATCAATGAGCTGTGTTGTTAACAAATTAGTTGAACTACTGATGGGACATGATGGCTCAGTGGTTAGCACTGCTGCCTTGCACGTCTAGGGCTGGGGGGGTTTGAATTTTGCCTCCGGTTTCTCACTCCAGTCTTTCCATGGACACTGTGTGTCCTTCCCCTGCTTTGTGGGTTTCCTCCAGGTACTACAGTCAAAAGACATGCTGTAGCCTGATTGGTGTTTCCAAGTTGTCTGAAGTGTGTATGTAGCCCCTGCTGTGAGGAAACATGCTGGTGGATGTTTTGGAAGAAACCTGAGCCTTCAAAGGTGAGTTTATTCTGCACACTCAGCTTGCTAAAGGAGCCTGTGTGGTATCAGAGCCACAGGTGTGATCCTTTGGAAAATGCTGAAATAGCTGCTCATGCAGATGTATGTGGTGCACAGCTGTACATCAGCTCAAAGCGTGTGTGTGTGTGTGTGTGTGTGTGTGTGTGTGTGTGTGTGCGTGCGTGTGTGTGTGTGTGTGCAGCCATGCAGGTGGGCTTGCAGCAGCCACTCGGAAGAACCATGTGTGTGTGCGTCACATACAGTAGTGCCTGCTAGCATAAACCAAAAACAACAGGCTCTATTAGGAACACACATGCAAACACCCACGTAAATAAACAGAAACACACTTGCTAACAAACCTCCACACCAACATCTTGTTGGTGTGGAGGTTTTTAAATAACTTTTGTTGTTTTAAATAACTTTTAAAGCATGTTCTTAAACCTAACTTTTACTTGATCACCACCCCTTTCTGAGCTGTGTGCTGAAAAAGGTTAAATTGCATTAGAGTAAGTAGAACAATGCCCTAAATGTTCTAACATGGTTCTGGCACCTGCAGCCAGTTTGCCAGTTTTGGATCTTGTTTGCTAGGCGTTACAAGTATGAGGAACATGTCACAGATGGTGGTTCTCACTGCCCCCTGGCTGCTGGTCTGAGTACTGCACAACCGACATTGCCAGTATACAGTTACACCTCTGCTTACCATGACAGATGCAATACATAATTAAACTGTTATTATATTATATAAAATACTGTTATATGCATTAAATTATACTACATTTGTCTCCGTGCTCCTGGTGTGTTGCTTCTCACGACCACACCCTGCGCTTCACTTCAACGTTTCATTGACTGCACTTTTATCAGCCAAATTCCTACCAATGTTGCAGTTATCTTTGATTTAATATTTTTGCATCATTTATGCAAATCAGCAATTTACCTTAACAATACTGTTTTTGCGCCAAGCAAAAAATCATCATAGTAGCTGAAGTACTGACGCAGACAGAATGCAAGAACTCTGAGGACAAAGCCATAAAGCCCCCAACCCTGGGGTGTGATGAGGAGACCCTCAGGTGAGGTACCACACCACTTGGACAAACACAGTCTATAAACAAAATGGAAATCACATGGTACATCATTAGGAAGCCCAGTTATTCAGCACTTGGTTATCTATGTTTCTAAATGTCCCCCCACTTCCTCCCTCCTCCGTGTGTGAGTTATGCAGCACCCTGCCCCCTTCCCCAAAAGCTCTCAGCAGTAGACAAACACAAAATAAGGCTCAGGGTCTCTCATGTGAGCTCCACAAAGTCTTTTTTCTTTTTTACAATATCTGATCTAAAGGTTTTGCCAAACTGTTCCTTCCACCATGGAGAAACTGCATTTTTTCACAAAACATGAGGCTGTCCTATGAAGCACAATTTTCTGGTGAATTCTGATGAATGTGAGGCAGGCTTGTGTTTGAGTTCAGAGGTAACATGAGGGCCAAAATGTCACCTTCCTGTGCTGGAACAAGGTCCACCTGTAAAATTCCTCTGAAGAAGCCAATGGCTAGCAGGAAAACATCAAAGGCAGAGAGTTATTTTTATGTTTCATATTAAAAAAACCTGATTCCTGTACAATATGCCTGCGCTAGGAATCTAAATTTAACAAATTGTAATGATTTTCCAATGCATTAAATAGTATACATTCCAATACTAAATACCTGCAGTCAATGAATTTCATATCCAGTCTGACATTCTCAATGAAATTCAAATCATCATTTCCAAGAACCAAACTAAAGGTAAAACAGGCTGTTATAAATGCCTACAGCTATTGTGATTTTAAATTGAACATACACAGTGCAGCACATCACTGGATCTTATTCATACGCCACACAAACCTACAAATTAGCTCTGTAAATGTTTGTCTGAAGTTCCCTGAACTAAAATAACAACACCCCAGTGACTATGTTGAATCCAAATTCCCAGAATCATATCCCCAGATGCACAGAATGGTAGAAAATAAGCCATTTGAATGCTTCCTTAAAGTATAACTTCAGGAATCCCACAGAACAGCAGAACAGTGTCTCTTTGCAGTGATTATAACAAACATCTACAACACATTTCATAATGTTGTCATGTTACAACAGACCGGCGCTGCCATTGCTGTCACTGCTAAAGTTGGTGTGATTGTACTGTGCGTTTTGAAAATCTAAATGGTGTTCTGCCACTTACTCTATCATTTTCATCTGCGAGGCTGTCATACAGTTCTTGTGAAGTGCTTCTCAGAGCAATGCTTAAGGCTCCAAATGCACAACAATGACAGGAAACTGAAAAACAAAAATCAGTCAGACTAAAAAGCAGACAATGAAGAAGGAAAAAAAAAACCTTTATCCTATTGAAATAGTCAATGAAGTCATTTTTTGACACATTGTGTCATATTTGTAATTGCTACTGTGATTTCTCATGACACGCATTGGTTTTAAATGCTCCCACATGTTGTCGGGGTTACAGAGAGTTTGTGAACTGCGGTTTATTGTTTTGCACCGAGACGTGCTCACAAAAGAAAAGGAAAACCTCATTATTCACAAAGGAAGTTTCCACAAAACTCATGGCAACTCAAAGAAAAGACGTCTTGTACGAAGCAGGGCCGCGAGGTTGGCAAACGCAGTTCGGTCTCCCTCACCTTCCCAGTGTGCACCATTTGTTCACATCACTGCTAAGTAGTCCATTAGGGGTGTCTAACATGGTCACAATATTTTACACCATCCTCCAATTTAGATTACACTCATCCATCTAAGGCTGGGACAGCTTAATGGAGAATCATCTGGAAAAAACACAATACACAGGCCTGCAGCACATTTATTTAAGGGCTTCTTTGGAGGAGCTGACAGTCTGCTATGCAAGTACCATATTAGCTCATCTCCTAAATGTTTGCGGTGAACAAGAGGCCAGAGAGGGAATGCATTTTAGCTTTTGTGGAAAATCCTTTACTCTGACATAAATGTTCTTCACAACAGGACCAAAACATGCCCAGTTCTGAAAAGACCCTCGACTGGAGTGCGTGGCAATACAGCAACATAAGTGAAAAGGCCCAATTGTCACTGAATCATTTTTCTGGAAGAACACCGTCAGATTATTTGGACTGTTATAATTGGAAAGAAAATGATACACACCACTTCCTGAGTTATTTTCAATATGAGCACGTCCCCCGGAGGACCAGCAGCACAGGAGTTCCTTTCAGTAGCTAATGAAGGCTGCATAGAAGGTGCTATGAATTTAAATGCGATATAACCTCAGATAATACAACAGCACCGAGCAGGATGTTAGAAAAGCATGAAATTATCTTGGTACGATGTCATCCTTGATTTTCTCACTAGATTTACGACACAGTTACAGACAGGACTGAGGCCGGACGTAAAACCTGCTGGCTGTATTCATCTTTAGGGCCTCTTGGTCTGGAATGTGATGAAACGTGGAGCGGCACCACCCTCTTAAACACAGGTGGAGCACTTTGGGTGAACTCCACTATTATCTCAATCTTATCAAATTCAACTCAGTGACCAACAAAAAAACAATTTTACTTCTGTGTTGTCAGCTGCTAAACCATGTCGCCAGACCCGGTGACTGCTAACCTTCCTGGTGTTTCCAGGTATGATTCCAATCCATTCTCACAGACAAGTTCTCATATAGAGTTTCTCAAGCTGAATCATTGTTATACAGAAAACAGAAAATACATTTTATTCCCGTTACACAGGAGTTGATCATGATTACCTGATATGATAAGTCATAACTGTGAAAATGACATAATCCCCTTTCTCTTTGCTGGACTAACACATAGTATTAGCCAGCCATGACCAAAAAATATTTTATTGCATTATTCAGCTACTTGGTAGACTTTTTCATCCATAGGGACATAAATATCTCACACTTTTATACATCAAAGCCATTTATGTATATTTATATTTTTGTATTTTAAATCAAAGATCATGTCAAGTGCTCTGCCAAGACACACACACACACACACACACACATACACACACACACACTTACAAATCCTTCAAACGCCATACACACATACACTCTTACAAATCCTTCACACTCCACCAAAACACACACACACACACACACACTTATAAATCCTTCATACTCCCCACACACACACACTCACACACTTGTAAACCTTGCACAGTCCACACACATACACACACACAAACTTCTAACCTCTCCACACTCCAAACACCCATAGCTAATATCAGATTGGTATAATTGCTCCCACCTCTGTCACATACACACATTGTTCAGTAAATTCCAAGGAGCTTGGTACTTCATTATACAAAATATATTTTTGTGTGTTTCAGACTGTAGTGCTGCTATCCGAGTGTTTATTGATAGTGTCGTGGAAATTTTATATCGGTGAGGTTTGAAATAATAACTCTGAAACCTAGGTTTCTAATTTAGTGTTTAATTTCTCACACAGAGCATATAACTGTCTGTTAGAAGGAACAGCACGGTGGTGGGGGGGTTTATGTAATAAGCCACTCCCATTCTACATGATTGCGTGTTATAAAGTATCATCTTCCACAGTAAGACATGTTAAACTAATGTCAAGATGTGACAGAAAAGGAAAATCAGGAAGTTGAGGTGGGCAACTGCCCTCTATCAATTAGAGAACAGAACACATACAGACAGAACACTGATACAGTCATTTATAAAATTTCCATTACAATAGTTACACAGCTGTTTACTGGTTTAATACATCATAGGAAACATGTGAAGTAAATGGATTCCCTTTGTAGTCACTAGTGTATCACAATTGAACATCCCATGTCCTCTCTGGTCCCAGCACAGATAACAGGTTTGTGACTTCCCCTTACCTTCTGCTGATTCATTTATTTTCTCCAGACAATCCTTGAACCCATGGTCCATCTCCAATGGTTCGGGAGCCAGGTCTGCTTCATTTGTGCCGTTCCGCTCTTCCGCCACCAAAAAATGCCCTTCTCTGGCCTCTGAGACCTGAAAGCCAGACACAAGAACAGCTTTCCAACCCAGTCTCGTTCCTTGCTGATTAGTGAATTCCTGCCAGATTATCAGACTGGATGTAGACGTAGATGAAAAGTTTATTGTGGAACAGAGTCACGGGATTTCAAGGCCAAAGGTGAAAGAGGAAGGGGCGATTATGAACAATGTCTGGAAATATGAAGTAGCCTGTGTCTTACATTGTCCTGAGGAGTTCAACAATCCAGCTGCGAAATGTTGTTTTATGCAAGTAGGACATTTGCTAAATATTTTTATATTGTATGAATGTGCATGTCTACTCCATTACGCTCTCATTTATTATAATATATATTAAAATCTGATTTCAATAAATATTTAAAATATTTTATACACACCCCTAGCGTTGGGTGTTGAGAGCCAGTTTGACATTAGAACCAGTTTCTAAATTTCCATGAAAATAAGACATTTGAATTATGATTCCACATACCGATTCCTACACAAGTGTTTTCAGCCAACTATATGCTGATTTAAGGAGTGGCCGAGGGTGGCTCTGGCCGCCCCTGACATTTCACTGACCAACCCAGAACTCACCTACGTAAATAATATTTCATTCTAAATAACATTTCATTACAAATAAAGTTCTAAATAACATTTTCACCTGGCACTGTGAAACCTGATGATTTTGAGGGAATACCTTAAATCTGGCCTGCAGATGTGCAGCTAATTTTTAAAAGGGTCATGGACAGTGGTAATGTTCCTGCTTTTGCTCATCCAGGTGACCCAGCTGGGGCTGATCAGACCCTGGCCGGTGCCCTAGCAGCAGCCCACAGCTCTGTCCTCTTCAGCCAGAGCCATCTTTCTCAGCTACATCTGTGCTGGCAGCAACGTTTCTTCTTCTTCTCTCTCCCATAATTCCAAATGCACCATATGCTTCATAGAGCGACTGTTCTGCAGAGCCAACCTCCACAAGCCACCACCGGCTCCCCAGCCTCTTTTTTTGCAGATGTTCTTCAGCTCTTCATACCTCTTTCTCCTTGAAGGCCTTCTCCACACACTTTTCCAATGGCACAGTAAACCCAAGCACAAGAACATGTTTTGATGTGGCAGGCAGCAGTGTTGTCCCTGTGTCACAGGGAGGGAACTGCAGCTGTGGCAGGCAGCAGTGTTGTCTCTGTGTCACAGGGAGGGAACTGCAGCTGTGGCAGGCAGCAGTGTTGTCCCTGTGTCACAGGGAGGGAACTGCAGCTG
>JABJVR010000071.1:443276-463951 GCA_025773905.1 Chitala chitala
TGTGTGTGTGTGTGTGTGTGTGTGTGTGTGTGTGTGTGTGTGTGTGTGTGTGTGTGTGTGTGTGTGTGTGTATTATAATCCCCCCCCCCAATTCAAACTTCACCTTTTGTAAAGCCAGGCATTGCATTGACTTCAAAGTCACCTTATGAGTTCTAAGAAGCAGAAGCTTACACAGTTTTAAGTTTTCCTACGTGTACAGCAGGGCCCCATACTCGTCATCCAAGCCTTTGACTTCACGAAAAGGGCCGGACTTGTCACAAGTCTGCCGGGCCTCTTAGTGAGATGAAGCGGCTTTAATCTCCTTCATCTACTGGCAATCGAGTGTGACTGTGTAATGCCGAAAACGTTTTGAACCTGATACATGGAAACGGTGTCAGGCATGCTCTGGTCTGTGCTTTTCCCTTTTTGGCTTTGGCCTGACCTGTAATTGTTTCGTAAGCAATGCAATTGAGAGGGTTTATCTTCTGTGTGGTGTTATCATGTAAACAAAGCCATTGAAGCAGACCTTGCGTGGTCACCATTCCCACATAACACGATGCCTCTTATGCTTGGTGGCTGTGAGCGCCCTCTGTTGGCGGTTCTTCTGCATTTTGCTGCAGAGCCGTCATGGGAACACTCTTTATTAGTAACAGTTTATTTTCAGACTCCTTTTTACTGACTCCAAGGTAAATATTTTAAAATCTCAAACACACTAAAATTACTACCAGATAGTGTTCTTTGTAAATACATGGTGTGTTCATGTGCCAGAAATATAAACATGAGATGTGGGAGCTCAGAAGTGGAGACCTTGTTTATGAATGCTACAGCACTGATAACAACCAACTAACATGATAGGGTCCAGAGCAGTGCTAAAGCCTACTGTCCTGAGCACATTCATGTCGTCCGTGGTCCAGGAGGGCCACGTTTTATTCTGTGGGGAATTGAATGGTGGGACACAGTACTGCATGAGCAGCACCATGTGAACTGGAGGAAAATGGTAAACCTTTTAGCACACGTGGTAATGCCTGAAGTGAACAAATTCTTATCCATTTCTCATAAGGATAAGCTGTACCTGGTTGTAATGTGTCCCCTTTTGTCATTTTGTATACGTCACAACATAGACATCTGTGACAGCCTTTGAAAATGTTTTGACTTTAAACATTTGAAGAGATCATGGCTCCATCCTCCAAAGTCAGAGTCATGTGGGCAAACGGATAAGTGTTTGTGAGCCGGTGTGGTTCTTCAGATGTCGTTGCCTGTCGTCACCTCGTATTGATACGCACCAGGTACCAATGCGGTAAACCTCTTGACTAAGGGTTCCGAGAGGGTGCGGGTTTTTGCACACTGATGAAAACAGACACATGACCACAGACGTACAGAAGATGAGATGCATGAATGAGGAGTGTGCAGACAGAAACGGGATGCTGTAACTCGTCTGCCTTTGGAGACGGTACCTTCATGCTTGGCATTCCTGTCTTGTTTCCACTGCTCTCACTGAGGCCATTTCCTTCCTCTCTTGCAGCCCTGAAGTGCAACTGCACAGAGTGTGAGAAGACAGGCTACCAGTGCGTGACCGATGGGGCGTGCATGGCGTCCACCTCCTTCCTCGAGGGCCAGGAGCGGCACATCCGCATTTGCATCACTCGCGACAAGCTGGTGCCTCCGGGGCAGCCCTTCTACTGCCTGAGTGCCGACGGGCTCCTCAACACCCACTGCTGCTACACAGACTACTGCAACAGCGTTGACCTCAAGGTCTCCTCTGGTGAGGCGCCCAGAGCTACGCACTTAGCTGCCCACACCTGTGTGCTCTCTGAGATTGTGTCTGTAGGCCTGCGGTGGGCACCTCGTTTTTAATGCTCGTGGTTTATTATTGAATAGGGTGTGGTTTAATACTGCCCCCCTCCCTCCCCACCTCCTTGTTTCAGTCACTACGAATCCAGGACAGAGCTCTGGCCTGGTGGCCGCTTGGGGACCTGTGGAGCTGGTGGCTGTCATTGCAGGGCCTGTCTTCCTGCTGTGCGTGCTGCTCGTTGTGGGCATCTTTCTGTTCCACCACCACCAGCGGGCCTATAGCCACCGGCAGCGACTGGGCGTGGAGGACCCATCCTGCGACCACCTCTATTTGACCAAGGACAAGACCCTGCAAGACCTTATTTTTGACCTGTCCACCTCTGGCTCTGGCTCTGGTAAGAAAGCCTCTGTGTGTCTGGACTGTTACTTCTTCACGGGCATCTCTCAGTGCTGTGTCTTGTAGCAAGTCTGTAGTGTTGTCCCTGGCCGAACCCTAACACCTTTCCCTCCCCCACGCAGGACTGCCCCTCTTTGTGCAGAGGACTGTGGCACGCACCATCGTGCTGCAAGAGATCATTGGGAAGGGCCGCTTCGGGGAGGTGTGGCGAGGGAAGTGGCGCGGCGGTGACGTGGCCGTGAAGATCTTCTCATCCCGCGAGGAGCGTTCCTGGTTCCGCGAGGCTGAGATCTACCAGACCATCATGCTGCGGCACGAGAACATCCTGGGCTTCATCGCCGCTGACAACAAGGGTAAGTACTTCAGCTCTGAGAGATCAGTATTACTTTGTTAACCAGATTTTGTAAAAACATTCCAGTTTGCAGTGTAACTTTTAGCAGATGTGCCAAATTTAAGGCCAATTATAAAACAACATATAGCTACACTGGAACATACTTTATAAAATGATTGTTTACTGGAACAGTTCAGGTTTGGCACATATCCTAGGGGTTTTGTTACATTGTGAATTATGTCTCTTATCTTTTGGTGCTTCTTCTTCTCTTCCTCCTCCAGACAACGGCACCTGGACCCAGCTGTGGCTAGTCTCAGATTACCATGAGCACGGTTCACTGTTCGACTACCTGAACCGTTACTCAGTCACCATCGAGGGCATGATCAAGCTGGCTCTGTCCGCTGCCAGTGGCCTGGCGCACCTGCACATGGAGATCCTGGGCACGCAGGGTGAGATGGGACGGGTGGTTGTGTGGTCACGCTCCGCATCTCTGGGTTCAGATGTGGGTGTTTCTAGTGTGAGGCAGTGGCACGATCTGCAAGGCTTGTGTCGATCTAGCTCTCTGGTACCTGGCAACGCTGGACTCTGATCATGGTATAATTAGGTACACGCTGTTTATTTAAGAGCATGAGATTAAGCTGCATTGTTCAGAGGTATTTTAGCCAATAAGTAACACTCACAATAGACAAGTAAAGGTCTCCTTTCTGAGCTGTGTTGGAGACAAACTGAACAGGGTTATATTAGGCATTCTGTCACAAGTATAATAGATCTAGTGAAGTTTTTCCACCCTTGTTTAAAAGTTGCATTGATTATGTAATTGTACAGCACATAACTGGAAAATAAGAGCTTTATCAACCTAATTACTGAATTTGTGTTCCCATATAATTAAAGAATCTTTTGAGTACCCCTCCCGACGCTTTTATTTATGGAAGTACATTTAGTGTCTGAGATGACTGGCACAAGTGTTAAAATTAGCAATTTGCAAAGCTCACTCTTGGATGCCCACGGCTGAGAGAAGGAAGAGGAGGAGGAATGAGGATGAGGCACAGACTCTTCAAAAGGCTGTCAATCAAATGCTTCCACCAGACTTGTCCCAAACACAGAAGCCCTTTGTTCCCCTATTGTTTAACAACTGGTCAAACATAAAGTGTGCTTGTAAATACTGTTCACATTGACTGTGGGCATAAGTTTTGCTTTTGTTTGTTTACCTTATTCATCTCCATTTGTGCTGTATCACTGCCAGGTTTTTTTTTTTTTTTATAATGGTTATGTACAACAAGGCTAATTTGAGTTGTCAACACTCATGATATTAATACGCATTACATTACTCAGAATAAACTGAGTGTGTTTCAAGTACGTGTCATAATGTGTGCCCCCTTATTTTTCTCCTTTCCTTTCTCTCCTTGCAGGCAAGCCAGGCATCGCCCACCGCGACCTCAAGTCCAAAAACATCCTGGTGAAGAAGAACTGCACGTGTGCCATCGCAGACCTGGGCCTGGCAGTGCGCCACGATTCTGTCACCGACACCATTGACATCGCGCCTAACCAACGAGTGGGCACCAAAAGGTAGTGGGCCGTCCTCATGTTCTCAGAGTGCAGGTGGTTCTAACATACAAATTCTGCAGGGTGCAGTGTTTAAGAAGACGTTGTCTGGTCAGGGTTGTCATGGCTTAGAATTTGGTTTACACTACTGTGGTCTCCATGGGCGCTCACCATTACTGCTTCTGGCCTTACTTTGCTGTGTCTTTGTGCTACAGGTACAGGGGCCCAGCATTAGCTTGCTGTGTCTTTGTGGTACAGATACAGGGGCCCAGCATTAGCTTGCTGTGTCTTTGTGCTACAGGTACAGGGGCCCAGCATTAGCTTGCTGTGTCTTTGTGCTACAGGTACAGGGGCCCAGCATTAGCTTGCTGTGTCTTTGTGCTACAGGTGCAACAGCAGGGCTTTAACTTGTCATGTTTTTGAGCTTCAAGTACATAAGCCCGACCTTTGTTTGCTGTGAGGTTTTTTTTTTTTTTTGGTACTACAGGTACATGGGTCTGATCTTAGCTTGCCCTGTCTTTGTGCTACAGACACAGGGGCCAGGCCTTAGTTTGCCATGTCTTTGAGATACTAGTACATGGGCCCAACCTCTATTTGCCGTGTCTATTAGCTACAGGTACACGGGCCTGACCTTTGTTTGTCGTGTCTTTGTGCTACAGGTACATGGCCCCTGAAGTGCTGGATGAAACCATTAACATGAGGCACTTTGACTCCTTCAAGTGTGCAGACATTTACGCCCTGGGATTGGTGTACTGGGAAATCGCGCGCCGCTGCAATGCAGGGGGTAAGTGCGGTGGGGGTTAATGGTTTATGTTGAAGTTAATGTATCGAGCGCTGATGGAGGGGGATAAATATTAGAATAAGTTGGTCAGCTAAATGGGGAGAATGTAAGCAATAAAAGGGCATCTCAGAGAACAGGCAGCGCTCAAAGAAACATTCGCACTATATGTGTCTATAGCAAATAAGATCACTGGTAATGATCCATGTTATTGATTTGTATGTAATGTGCCTCAGAATGAACATTGGGAAACTGCATTTACTTTATGTATTTATTCATGTGTATGCAGTATGTAGTGAATCCTGAAGTGGGTGGGTGGATGGGCAGGTGGGTGGGTGCACTTCATTGTGTGATAACATAAGTCTGTTCAGGCTGTGACCAGGCTGCCTGTGTGTAGGTATTCATGAGGAGTACCAGTTGCCCTACTACGACCTTGTGCCCTCTGACCCCTCCATTGAAGAGATGAGAAAAGTGGTGTGTGACCAGAATCTGCGGCCGAACGTGCCCAACTGGTGGCAGAGCTACGAGGTGGGAAGTGCAGATGCTCACACGTGTGTCTTTCTCACGGCCTCTTTCTCTGCATTGTTAATATACCATTGGTACACGCTCTACGAAACCGACTGGAGGCTCGTCGGGACCTTGTTTCACCATCTTCTTCTTCCTCTCATGTTGCAGGCCTTGCGGGTGATGGGAAAGATAATGCGTGAGTGCTGGTACGCTAGCGGGGCTGCGCGGCTGACGGCACTGCGCATCAAGAAGACGCTGTCCCAGCTCAGCGTGCAGGAGGACATCAAGATCTGAGGTTGACTAGCAAGCGGCATGCCTCCGCTGGCTCTCGGCGAGAGGACGGGCCTCGGCTAGGAAGAAAAACGAGTGACTTGAAACGATCCTGCCAGTTTTTAAGCCACAATGCGAGTTGTGACAAGGCCTACCTCACCTTTTCAGCCAAAACTACTGATAAACACAGCTCACCTGTTCCCCTTCACCCGGTTTCCTAAGCAACTCCTGCTTCAGTGGCCTCTCTGATCCCATTTAAATGGGCCGCAGACTCCAACTACTATTATTGCTACACTACTACCACTATTACTACTACAACTACTATTACTTGTATTATTATTACTTCAAGTACTATTACTACTACTGCCCGTTTTCTTTTTGCTGTTTATGGTAGGAGTTACTGTACAATGGTTCTTTTTTACATTTGTTCCTAGCAGCTCTTCCCACAGAGACAAAATTTAAATTTTTTTTCCAGTTTCTGTGTAAAGCTCTGCTTGATGTGTTTCACGTGAGAATGTGAAAAGGAGCCAGCAGCCTGACTTTCTGCGTACAGTAGGGTGCCGGTCCTGAGTACTTGCAGAGTCTTTGTCGGCAACACTGTTAAGCCAAGGATCACGAGCATCAACCTGTAGGTTCCTCAAGAGCCCATAACCTGCCGGTGTTGGCCAAAGTAACTGCAGGCGAGTCTTGCTGCGGACCGTGCCAAACAGGACAACACACTGGACGGCTGAGTGCACTGGCCAGGGTGGCGGGGGGAGGTCAGCTTGCACACGTACGTGTTGAATTTCTTCGGGGGACTTCAGAGACTCTTCCTGATGCAGATTTTGACTTTACAGGTGACAGTGAGGGTCCTGCTGTAGGGAATGGCTCGCTAGTGGTTCCTGGTCACCATGATGCTAATGTGGATTTGCAGGTCTGCCATGACATCTGATGTACAGATCTCATTAATAAGGAGCGCAAACAGACAGCCCTCCTCCTTCAGTTAAAATCCACTCAGCTGAATGCTGCTTGTATGAGTTGCTTTGGTGGGAGCGGTTTAAATCTAAATGACTGCCTTTTTTTTTTTTTTTTTTTTTTTTTTTTTTGTATGATTTCAGAAGGTTTTCTTTTAGTTTATATTTAATGGTTTCATTTCTGACTGCTATCTTAGCACAAGAACTAGAAGAAAAAACTGAGGGGAGGTCATCAGAGGCTGAGGTCTGCCATTAAGGACCCACCACCATTTAGCCCCCAGCACTGTGTCCAGGTTGTACTACATCTGCTTCTGGACATCTCACCTTGGGATTGAGGGTTTTTTTTTTTTTTTAAAGCAAGGGCATGCGCAGTGAATCTGCAGAGAGTTCTGTGGGCACTACTTCATCTTTGTCCCAGGGCCAGCATCTGTCTGAGGTTTCAAATTAATTTTTCCCCCCTGCTGCTATGCATTTGCACAGGGGAAGCAGGAAACCTTAACTGCAGTTAAAATGGTATTTGTCATTAAAATGGCCAACATCATGTTTGCCCTTTTTTATGACCCTTGGCTAGAAAAGATGAACTAAAAAATGCATGGGGTGAGGGCTGTGGTTGGATGGATATAATGTCATCGTTATCGTTTTTTTTTAACCCTTTGAGACTGTATACTTTTTAAATCTCTTCCTCAATATGTACAGCTGTATATGTGTTAAATTGGTCAATTGTTAAATTGACTGCAGGTACGTTACTAAATGCATTAACGGTTGGTGTTGGTTTCCATGGAGATTTCAGACTGTAGCCAATGGGTAAAATTGCATGGTGATTTTTGTGACGCAGGACACTGCCAGCTGGTGATTGGGCTTTTTACATGGGAGCGAGCGGCCGGATCGGACATCACGTGTAGCTGCTGTTCCTTCCAGAACTTCCATGCAATTACGGGGTAATTGATTTTCGTTAGCAATTTGATTTACCGGTCTGCGTCTGGTTTTCACTCCTTACCTCCTCAATATGCAAATAGTTTTTAAGACGTAATACATTTTTGCAGTGTTAATTATGGTAATTAACTTTGATTTTTTTTTTCTTTTAAAAAGATCTACTGTATCTGTCTGTATATATTCCTTTTCTTGTTATACAAGTTAAAACTTGAAGGTACTGTTGATTCTTTTCCCGTTTTCTATCTTCTCCCCTCCATCAGTTTGCGGTTGGAACACTTGAACCTGCCTTGTAAAGGCGTTTTTTTCATGTGTATATTTTATTTAATGTTTTTGCGGGGGTTGCGATGATTTTAAAAAAATTTCAGTTTCAGACGTTTTTTCACAGAGCTTAATGGCCAAATCTACTGTCGATAGTTAAACGCGAAGCACAGGATGACGCAGAAATATCCAACAGCAATTGCTTATATATCAGCGCACGCCCACAGAATATAACGTGGCTTTTTTTCTTTGCATTGTGCAAAAAGATATCTTGTATTCATTGAAATTGTGTGCTTTGTGTTAATTTATGTATATTTAATATAGCACAGTTGAATATATGGAAGCAAGCCTTTAACATAAATGTCAAGATTGTTGCTGTAATATAACTGCGACATATTTAGGACTCATTAACATTCAGTGTCATTTCTGTCAGGTTTGGGTGTAACGAAATATGTCCCCAAATCTTAAGATTAATAAATTGACACAAAGTACACTTTGTGGGGAATAACAGAAATGAAAGCGAATTGGCACGAATTTAGTTGCTAAGTGTAAGCAGTCACTCCGTTTGATTTGATCTTATGGATGCACCGTCTTAGATTCTAGGTTTCGTCCGTTCGTTATAAACGGTGAGCCCACTATCCAAAGGTTTTATTCTTATGTACATTTTATCAGATATCACAGAGCAAAAATGTTTCATGCTTGCTGTACTGCTGAATGGAATCAACAGAAACTGCGAGACTTTCCACAGAAGGTGCTCTTTTTAAAAATTATTTCAACTGTTGTGTGCAGTGTAGCCATATAGAAGCATATTTATCAGGGCAGTGTAAGCGCATACTGTGGCACTAAGGTCTCTGAAATAAGGACACTCCGCTTTTTATTTATAATTTTCCTAATTTTTATTTATAATTTTTTCTGTTAATTTTTTAAAGCAGTGCTACTACTTATGTACAGGGGTATATTCTGTTCGTCCTGGTTACGGCGATCGGACGCGTTGGATGCTTGCTCGGATGCCAGGGTGGATGCGCGTGGCGTTCTTGTCACGCGCGTCGTCGCGCTCCTCTCCCAGGCTACTCAGGGGTTCCACATCCACTGGGATTTCTCTTTTCGTGTCCAGCGTGTGGTCTGGATCATTTTTAGTGTTGGCTGCGTTGCGTTCTTTCAAAACGATATCTCCAGTTCCAGTGCCGCTGTCTCACGCCTCCTATCGAACACTTTGAATTTAATTTTTTTGTGTGGATATTAGTTTACTTCAGATCGCAGCATTTTTTTAAATTGCATTTTCAGGTGCTGGTGTTGCCATATAGCGAGCCTTTCCCAATTCGTCAACACCTAGATCTGGGATCAAAAAAGGTGTTTAAAAAAATGGTGCTTCACTTTCACAGCAGTAGCATGCAGCCCTGCCGTTTAGCACATAATAACGTCTAAACACTGCGGAAGTTTATTCATGCTTGCCCTTAGCTAGCTAAGTGGTGACGGACAGGTTTTTTCTTTGAGTGTTTTAAGAAACCAGATATGGTGCGTCGTCTTCAGACTTAATTTAAAAATGGATATGTATGGGAACAGTGTATATACTTGCCTGAAAATGTTGCTGCTTACATGAACTGGGTTATTTGGCAAATTGGCCTGGATAGGAGTCGAAGTAGATGGCGAGGTAAACTGACACGGACAGCACTCTCACCTGGCAACCTCGGGATCAGAAAAGCGAAACGCTGCGAGGTCAGCCGAGCACTCATCTCTGCCCCCCAACCAATCACGGGTGTTTGTGACCTCGGTCAGTTCAGTTTGTCTCCAATGAGAAGTATTACTAACCCTGCGAGCGTTCGTTTTTGACCCTCACCACTAGGATAATCAACTCTGAACATCTTGTAAGCTGGGCAGACATCCTGACCACTTTAAAGACTTTGTAAAATCCTGTCAGATTTTTCAGGATTACTTTGCAAACTTGTAAATACGTGATATACATTAATAAATGCATTTTTTCCTACTTTGGCCTAGTCTGTTTTGATTTATTTTTTTTAACTCTTGTCAATGAACTGTAAAATTAATCATGATGCTTGTGTTGTCTGTACACAAGCTAATGATCTTATGGATGCAGTAAATCTTACTAATACTATCTGTGCCTGAGCAGTAACACAGTACAAATGTAAATATTACACTTTACAGAGAAGCTAAATTTATTGCTAATGTACAACAGGTATCTTTTAAAAGCACAGATTAACATTCACACTTTTGTATAGAAATGCTACTGTGGGATTTTGACTTGAACAGCACATTTAACTGGTAACAATGGCTCAAATATACTCCCAGTGAGAGTTCAGTACTGGTAACAGCCGATACGTCAAAACCGAAGGATACAATGGCCCACAGAGCTCATACAAACACCTTCTGTGCTTCTTTGGCTCTTTGTTACATGCTCACCATTTTTTATGAATGAACAGATGCCTGCTGCGTCCAAAGGAACCTGATGTTTCTTTGTATTCATGCAGGAATGTAAATTTCCTTCTGCGCCGTGGTCTACACCAAGTCGCGTGGAGCCCAGCTGCGTTTCAAATCTCCTTACCCGCTGCTGCCCTCAGTAAGGGATCGTTTCACATGGCATCACTAACAAATTGCAAATACGCTGCAGTTGCAGGACATGGTCAAAAAGGTTCACAATATCAGAAGAAGGTACAAGTGAGTGCAATTCATTTTTAAAAGTACATGATGGACAGATAAAGTTTCAGTTAATTCAGACTCCATCCATCCATTCTCTATACCACTTGTCCATTTCAGAGTCCTGAGAAGCCTGGAACCCATCCTAGGAGGCACAGGGCAGGGGATGCCCTGGGCAGGGCGCCAACCCATCACAGGGCACTAATTCAAAGTCATATATATGCAGTTGTTGGAGAGATACAAATCTGAACACCCTGAGACTACAGAAGCTGTCTAAAATTACCTGCTGGTGTTCTACAATATGACATGCAAATACACTTGCAAACAAAAAACTGCTCTAGTCCTGACTTGAAGGTTGCCTGCAGTGTGAAGTTACCCAATTATGTATCTGGTTTTCCTTTCGTCGACATGGATATGGAGAAGACCTGGGCTTGCCTGAGCACGCAGCTTTACGTTAATGTGACAGGTGTGTCATAATTTCACCAGATGAAAAACGAAAGTACGGTATTCAGTCAAGTCCTTCTGCGCCTTGTAAAAAAGCCTGAACTCAGTGCTGAGTTCAGACTTCTAAAAAAGTCTGAACTCAGCACTTCCAACGCAATGGAAAAAATATATCCTTTGTTAAACAAAAAGTTAATCAACGCCATGTGAAACAGACTCCCAAGGGCAGAAACACGAAACAAGATGTGGACTGCAGCCAACACCTCAATTAAACTGATACTCATAACCATAACTTCATAGAGTGTTACAAATGGTTACATTACATACCCAATAAAAAAATAAAAAAAAAAAAAAAAACTTTGTGAATAACCAAAAATGAAACTGATGAATGGGTAAAAAAAAAAGTACATTTCTTTAAAATAATGCCAAAGAAATCAGACACATCTGTGACTACGTAAAGTGGTTGTTGTTCAAAAGCAATACAAATGAACAGATCTAAATAATGACACAAGTAAAACTGCGTTCCTTCTCCGTTTGTTAAAATACTATAGGCAACTGGTGCGTTTGTTTCAGGTCTGTTACACCATAATCCAACACAGACCTACAGCTGATTACAGAGAACTGGGTCACTTCCTAAAAGCAGTTTATATCTGATCAGAAAAATGCAGGTGAGAAATGGATCTCTGGTCCACCTTTACAGAGGCTCACCGGGTCTTTGTCCAGCTCTGCTCGATGCAGTGGAACACCATTCTGTAATTACCTAAATAATATTTATAAATAATACATTTACACAGTTTTAGTTTTTGCACCATATGCATGAAATGTAAAACCATTAGTTGATCTCACCAAGTCTACAAATATGGTTCTTGCTGGTCCAGTGTTTTGGTTGAGGTCTGGCTTCATTTCAGCAAATTATTGCTCTGATTATTGCTTCATTTGGATCCGGGAGACTTATTTTTTGCTTTTGTTTCAGGGAAGAGCCAATCAGACCCTGAAGGGGTGTGTCCAGGAAATAGTCACCATGACAAACATTTCTCCCTTTTAAAACTTGCTTCCTACTCCCCTCCGTTTCATAATTCCAGCATTTCCATGAATGAGAGACATATTTTCACTTCCTTCAAGCGGTGCCTTGGAAAGGAAAAAGAGAAAGGAAAAAAGGGCAGTTATCCCCATCATTTGTGGACATATGAACTGTCCAATGCTGACTAAATAGTAAGTTTTTGCATTTTTGACCTCCCCAGCTAAGCAGCCCCCCCCCCCCCAATCTGAATGTGCTTGCACTCTGTGCGGGAAGGCCCTTACGGTCCTCTCCATTGGTCAGCACCAGTGCCTGCAAGATGTCGGACAGGGACACAATTCCCTCCACCACCCCCTGCTCGTCCACTACCACCAGCCTGTGGACCTGGCAGGAGGAAACAGAAGGAGGTTCACCAAGTCAAACTAGAGCCACAGGCTCCACAAAGAACCCTCAAATGTTTAATACGCACATATGAAGGTGAACAGACTTGAACACACACAAACTGGCACAGAGAAAACAAACAGCAGGTTGTCACCCCCAAAAGGAACAAAGGCAAATTCATTATGCAGGTAACACAAACAGGTATTACAGCAAGTGTGGTCAAATATAGCTTTTGAGTTCTACACTCCTGAATGCTTTAAAGAACTTGAGTTGGCATCTGGTTAATTAGTACAGAGTCCAGCTCACACTGTGTCCCCCAAACTGTTTGAATATTCAGGGTTTCCTTTTGTTTGTGATGTGCACATACGAGGAAGCTGAAAAAGCTGGAAAAATTAAACAGCAGTAGGGTGAAGGTGGCTGGGTGATGGCATAAAGCAATGGGGACAAAGCGACGGGCACACAGCAGTGGGCACCTCAGCTTCCACCAGCCTGTTGATAATGGCCTCCAGCGTCTCATTTCTGTGGCAGGTGAGAACACCCTCAAAATACTGTGAGCGGTGTTGCAGTGCCTTTGTCACCGTCACATCCAGGTTGTTGTAGGTCTTCTCAGCGGCCAAATTCTGCACAAACACCAAAGAGGTGAGTGATGTCATTCTGATTATCTGTAGAAAAGAACACCCCCACTCCGGTGACCAGACCACTTTTCACAGAACAGTGCACATAAGGGTATCTCCAGAATTAGGGACTTTAAGCAACTTTGTATCTTTACACGCTTTAAGAGCTACATTCCTTATGAATAATACATAACTGCTAATGCGCAAACACACACAATGGCCAATTTGCATGCTGATAATTAACAGATTCATGATCCATTGTCTCCCTGTCATCCCAACCTTTAGAAAGAAAGGCTGAATTATCCAAACATATCCTGTTCTGAAAACAAGCTCACTGAGCCCAATTCATCTATCAGCAGCTACCTAAATTAGAGTCATGCACTTCAACAAAAACAACTCCAATTACATCAACAAGCTTGCGTGGACACACCAAGCTGTCACTTATTTTCACAGAACTGCACGTCTTGTTATGGTTTTCCCTTCAAACATAATCATTACCCTAGAAATCAATTCATTTCGGTACGACCACATTTACTTACAATGACATCAAACTTGGAGTAAATGTCCACCACTCGCCCTGTTATTTTGAGGGAAGAAAAGGTGTAATTCAACACAAACACAAGAAATATTCCACTGTATTCTTCCAAACATACAAATCCATACGTCATGATGAAAAATACATGACTGATGATTTACAAATTAAGTATTAATGCCGGAATCTCATTTGCCTAAATGTACATTTCTAGCTAAATTTGATGCACATCATTATTTAGCAGCTTAGGTTAATGGTCGATTCAGCCCTGTACTGACCTTTGTCATCCACAACAGGCAACGCCGACACCCTCTGGTCCACAAAGATGCCCAGTGCCGTGTAGAGGGGCGTGTCAGCACGCACCACAGCAATCTTGTGAAAGGTGCCGATTTTCAGCTCCTCCAAGGTTCGGACTAAGAATGTTGCCTTGGGCATCTCCGAAATCTGATGGGGAGCAGCGCAACAGCAAATATGGTCAATTTCACGCCTTCAGTAATCTCCAGAAGCTATCTGTGAAAACCATAACTGAACTGGTGTTAGCTTGGAGGACCCCACCAAAGCTGTGCAGTATGTCACTATCTGAGTGTTCAGACAAGGGGGAGGACACATTCATGTAGGAAACAGGGCTCTGGTATGTCATCATTTGCACTCTGCTCACATACACATTGTGCAATCGCTGAGCCAAAGCAAACACAGATGAAAGGCAATGACAATATTAAAATGCTGAGATGCTTTCAGCTTTGCAGCAGAATGTTGTGACCATCTGCTGTGAACAAAGACGTTATGTGACAGTGAGGAGACTTGGAAACGAGGGCGCTCACTCTGTACCTTAATCAGGTAATTAGCTGGAGGGTAAAGTAGCAGGGAGAGTTAGGATCATCCTCACTGAAACCTAAGCTACGGCTAATCTCCGGAAAGAAAAGCATTAAGGTGAATCACCCAACTGTGGTTGAAAATGCCTTTTCACTTGCTTGTGTTAAAGAAGCACTAATCCAATCCAGGTCATGGGAGACGCCCTCCCAGGACAAAAAAAAACATGAAGATAGAGAGCAGAGCACTCACAAACAGCTTGAGAAACTTGAGGATTCTTTTGTGAGTCAGAATGTACAGGGTGTTCCCCGTCAGCGGGTCGATCACAGGCAACCTGTGGATCTTATTCCTCAGCAGGGACGACACAGCATCGTACAGGCTGGTGGGGGGGTGCAAAGTGGCGTGAGGTCACAGAAAGACATCTTACACAGCCTGATCACACACACACACACACACTCACACATACATGTGGACATGCAAACACACAAGAAAAGGATTTTGACATGTGGCTTTAGAGACCTCGAATCCTTAAGATATTTAAGCAGTGTAAAGTGTATTGGACACAGCTTCCTCTTTCTGTAGCTCAGTGTTCAACATGTGTGTATGTGTTCTGCAAGTAGATGTATCCCACTGTAGCACCTTATAAAGAATCTTTAATACCAATTGTAAAGTGAGATATTTACAGCTAAGAGTGCCCAAAACCATAACGCTGATTTCAGTTTTAGGATGGGTTTATTATTCCAGACAGTCAACAATAAAACACACTGTTACTCATATTTCTACACTGTTACAGAAAACAAAGCTGGTTACTAGTGGACATGTCGCTGGGTGTTTACCTGGCATTGGGAGAGATGCTGACCAAAGGTTTGAATGAGTCTTGCAGATAAACCTCTGAAACAGAAAAAAACGCACAATAAATCCTTCACTGTCGGCTTGTCAACACACCATATCTGCTTAAAAATATAAAAACACTAACCTCTCCAAGTCTCTATCTTGTGCTCTTCAAGCTCATATATTTGAACCTGCATAAACAGAAATGTGCAGAAAGAGGCAGAAAATGAGCCGGTAGAAGTACAACGTGAGTGACATGACACCCGCAGCACGGTACAAGATGACGGTCATTGGTCACCCATCATAATCTTCACTGTAATTTACACCACTGTTACATTTATAAGCTTGCTAAGTATCAGTGTACAGTGCACAGTACAGTGTAAAATATAAATTATATATTACTTTTTATTACTATCCATCCTGTTACATTTCTGGATATACCGTATTTTCATTTACTGTCTGATTACGAAATATTTAAAAGTGTAACTAGCTTCCAACGTTTCTGTCACATTTAAACAAAAAGCACACACTGTTTGTCCGCATCTAGTCACTTAGATATCACACTCCAGCTTCGGTTTCTGTGATCTTCTTTGTGTGGCATAAGATATTTATACAAGAGTGCTGAAATGCCATTGCACTCAGCTATGGGAAATAGACAGGATATCTATGAGAACTTAAAGGTCGGCTTCTCCAATGAAGGTCATTACACGTAGTCAAAAATAAGATGGTATTTCAGCTATCTCCATGATTAAAATCCAAACTGGGGATCTGGACATTCCTGAAGAGGAAGATGAAAGGAAAAACGAGAAAGAGCAGGCTTTTCTCACCATAGGCGACTTGTAATAGCGATGCAGAATGTTGATGAAATCGGTTATGGTCAGCATACCTACAGGAAAAACAGAGTCAAACAAGCCTGGCTGCACAAATGTATGACAGCCATATCAACCCGTTACCATACAAAGACTTACCCACAAAGCATTGCTTCTTACTGTCCCATAGCGGAGCAGCCCTCACGCCATTTGACACCAAAGCAAAAAACGCTTTCTTCACCTGCCAAAAAACACCACAATGTACACACTGATTATCCACCCCATCGATCTTCATTTTGTTTCTCCATAACCAAAACTGGATTTTTGAATTCTGTATTTTGTTCAAACAACAACATCAATTATAACTTACCTGCAATGACGTGTCAAAGACGACAAGTTTTGAACTTGTGGGCACCAGGTCATAGCAACGATGGGATTTCATGAACCGAGTGTAAACATTGTGCTCTGCATATACACAGAAAGAAAATGGAACAACCAGGAGTAAGAGTGTTATACTGTTACACATTCTGTTATAAATCCTTTCATGTTTCTGTTCACATTGTGACAAGTAAAACTGTATAGTCCCTGCATTATGCATACATTTTAGACACTCAGAAAATAAATGTTTTTATTCTAATGGTACCTTCCCACAAATTCCAGATTTGGGGAAAAAAAAACTGCATAACACTTTAACTATAATTAGTGTTATTATAATTATGATTAACCACAAGAAAACCAATAATAATTCTTTAACAAGAAATTTCATGAAATTAAACATTTTTTGTAAAGCATACCTTCTATTGATTGCTCTTTTTTACTCTCCAACTCATCAGGAAGTCTTGTGACCTGAAAACATTAGGGAAACTGATCGGTTATATGTCGTTACATACTGATATTAATTTATTGCTCAAGCTGCAACTATACGGTAAAACACGCAACATGGAACCGCCCATTAACATCATACTTTTAACTTTAGCAAAAATCTCTTCGAACGTGAAGTTACCGGGGCAGGATTTAAGCAACTGTGTATGTTACAATAAATACTTACACGGTGAAGTAATTCGAGAGTGCATATAAAAGTATGAAATCAGAAGAGTTCAGCTGGGGGTAAAATATCTCGCATTACCATTACACAGGGAAAGCGGCTCGTACACCTCACATTTCTGATGGACGTCAGGCAACGCGGACAGCCCAAGCTGCGTTGGCACAGTTGTGTCACGGTTATTTCAGAGCTATCACGTTTCTGCGCGTCCGCTAAAGTAATACTTGCACATATTGTAATGCCGGCAAATAATCTAACAACGTAAACGTAACAAAAACTCATAACGTAATAAACTTAGGCAAAATGTAATGTTAGTACATAATGCGGAAAACATTTTGCGCACACCATTTTTATTATTGCTAAATTATTTCAATACTAGCTTTTGTTAGATTTTGTTTTAATTTCGTTATGCGCAATTATTCAGTACAAAAACTATAAATAAATAAATAAAAACACTTTGACCGGACGCGGTTATTTTACAGTCAAAGGGCTCAGAAGGACCGTTATACGTGAGGACGTGTACAACCTCATGAAATCAGAAAAAGGAGCGCACAAAGTGCGTAAAAAATTTAAAATAATATAAAACCGAGTACATCGCAAGGCGAGTTTATGGCAAATACTGTACAGTATGTGGCTATAAACTGCCCAGACAAGCAACTACATGTCCCTGTGTCACTGTGCCCGGGTGATTACCTAAGATCATAACGTCCACTAGGACTCATTTGCCTGAGCACTAGTGTTTTTCACAAAGTCAGACCAGGCTGATACTAACATCAGGAAACCCTGGCAGCATGACACCATCTATTCTTTACAGTCTGCCAAGTATCACTACACTATTATTGCAACATAACTATGAATTGTTAGCTAACAGGCATCAATGACCGCTGGCTGCCGATTAGAGAAACGATTAAAAATAACACAGTCATCCACACCAACGACACTTTCTAAGGTATATTCTCTGAGTCCAAAAACAGCAGTTTTGGAATGGACGCACGATTCATTTAATACGATCTACAATGCCGGACAGATTACCCGCTAACACAGGATAAGCAAGTCATCAAGTTACTTACACACTCCATGTTCCATTCGGTTGGCCCACTCGGTTCCCGTATTTATTTTAGATAAAACCGGTACGTACTTTGTTACTTTAAGTCCAGCCTACCTACCTAACTGGCTGACTAATGTACGATATTCTGAGTTTTGAGACCCGTCTTGTCATACAGACCTTTCCCCCTTGTTTATTTCCGGTGAGAAGGCGGCGTGCGCATGCGCGTTGGAATACCTGCGAGAGCCGCAAGCAGGACGGTACTGGCAAACGGAGAGCAATGAACAGTTTGTAGGTTACCACACCCCACAAACATGCAGTTTCGTTATATATTTTGGGTCAAATCGAATTTGCATAAATATGGTTTCTATAAAACCGTTATACATTCAATACATAATTCAAGTTTCTTGTCCCAGCACACACACAAAAAACTGAAGATCATTAAAACGTGAGGGGCGTGGGGGAGGGCGAACAGTACATCTCTGCTGACCGCTGCAAAAGCCCCACTTTGTCATATCACACCAGAGACTGGAGAGTCGCGCACGTAAGACCAACACCTGTAGCGTCCTGTGCTCTACACGGTCTTTTCGATGTACACAAAATGGTATGAAAAACTGAGCCCGAGGGAAAAAAAACGTTTATAGGACACATTGTTATAAAGCAACGCAAAACTTTATAATTAAAATGCATCTTTATTTCTTTACAAGAAATCAAGTTGAGATAAAGATGATAAATTGACAGGGAGGAAAAGATGGAATAAAAAGGGCAACCTGTAGTTAAAAATATGTACAGTTCAAAATTATACAAAACATGCCACATAGAATCCAAATTAGCATCTATTTTGCATCTCTCCTAAAAGTAACTCTGCTGTACAGATTACACATCTTTAAAAAGAAGATAATGCTTTGAAAATTTTCAACTTAAGCAGCCTTTATGTTAAAAGCCACGCAAAGAATAGGATAGTCAAACAAAATATTTATGTATATATAGTTTCAAGACAGTTTGAAGAAAGAAAAAAGGTTTCCCCCTACAACTGCTGGTCAAAAACAGTGTACAGACATTACTATAGGGTAACAGATTAAATATATCGGACTGATTGAGAACATATTTCCTCAGAGGCATAGCTCAAGTCAAATCACAAGAAATAACAAGGGCTGAATGTCTAGTCAATTCACACAAACTAATCCAACACTGCACTTTCATAATCTAGTAGTAGTAGTAGTATTAATTATGATAACACCAGGTACGTGGAGGACTTTCAGTGTTTTCATATGAGGAATGCACACCTTTGTTCAGTCTAGGGTTTGATTTGGTTAAGTGTCCACAGGCAGTATCACACAATAGTATAAAGGGGGGAAAACAAACCAATAACCAATACAACCACACCACACATCATTGCACTGTTTTTTTTTTTTTTTTTTTGCAAATATATATAATATATATATATATATATATGTTTTTTGTTAGAAATAAGCAGACTGCTGACTAGAAGTCCTTCTTGTAAAATCTGTTAATCTGTTCTACCATTTGATACAACCATTTCAAGTCCAGGTCATTGGCAAAAAACAAACGTCTTTTTTGTCTAGTTAAAATGTACAGTCGAACTATACAACCTCAAAATCCTAATAGAAAAAATGAATGCAAAACATGTATATAGATACTCAGTTTGCCGTTTTATTTATATATGTATATATATTCATTATTTGTACTAAAATGATATCCAGTGGTTGATTTCTTTATTTCACCATTATCAATTTAAAAGGGTTTTTCCCCCCAGTTGTACATTATATACAGTTTTTACACTTGCAGCTTATGTAAGGGAGAAGTATGTGGCAAGAGTGACCAATTGCTTCAGTATTTATAACTTGTGTATAGGATTACTTATAAAGTAGTAAAGAAATGCCCGTTAAGACTTTCCCTGCCTTGCCCAAAAGCAACTAGAGTGTTAAATTACCGACCAGAATCCGTTAAGGATTCACATGAAGTTTGGGAGTCAACACGACAAAGAGAAAACACAAGTACATCAATACACAAAAAAGGGCTTCTACAAGGAGAGCGGGAACGTCGGTCAAGTGTCACAGTAGTGTTTTTTTTTCCTACTCTGAGCAGCACATAGAAATGTCAATAGTGTGGCTATGATCTACAGCAACTCGAGCATGCACCTTATCTCACTTCATGACCTCTGACCCTGAACAGCATTTAGATTACGAGGCATGTACGCTCGTTTTAAATGGTAAAGCAAAATAATCCAAATGGTTGCAATGTACCAGTGATGCTGTGCACTGCATTCGTGTGTAAATTTACCTCTTCTTATTGTACTCAAAGGACACTTGGACACAGCTGTACAGCAAGTTTGGTATTTGACATGATTTCACAGAACACAAACCTTTTACAGGGAGGCAGTAGATGATACATGATTAATGGCGTTATGGGACTAACATATCTGCTTATAAATTTATCCAAACCGTGATTATTACAAACATCTGTAAACCACCCCAAAAATTTCCCTCCCACTGCAGCAGTTCTGTACAGTTTCCAACATCAATGGGTTCTTTAAAGACTCGATGAGGTAGACGAGCTCCAACTAACCACCTTAAACGCAGTAAGAATTATATGCTTCCAATGACAAGGCCAGTGTCAACTACATATCTTGCAATGTGCCCCTTTTTAAATGAACAGTGAGACCACAAGTTATGTTGTGATTCAACTTCAGGGTTTGCTAGCCAGTGCAACCAACGTGGCTCCAATATAGAAGTGTTTT
>JABJVR010000071.1:463961-476703 GCA_025773905.1 Chitala chitala
ATATTTTTTTTTTTTTTTTTTTTTTTGTTTGTTGTTGCCACCCCACCCACTCCTTCTGCCTACATTTTTTTTTTTTTTTTGTGGGGGGGGGGGGGGGGGCGCCCCCTGACTAAACATGAAAATTTATCTACATTTTTAAATACATAAAACACACTCCCCTTAGTGGACGTCAGTCATCCTCATCGAATACAACCTGATAGTTACACCCATGTGAACAAAAACAAATATAAGGAATCACACCAGTCACAAGCAGGGATGCCAGACTAGTGCCACCGTATGAACACTACGATTTATTAGTAAGTTGAAGTTTATTCTGGTAAGGGCTAGGCTAGGGCTTAAGCCATTTGGTTGTCTAAAGTTGATTCTTCTCCCTTTACCACTTTGGCTCCCGACATGTGACTGCAAACAAGTAAAAAAAAAAAAAAAACTATAAAGTACAAATTCCTTCCCTGGAAGCAGCGTCAGGTCAGTTGAGGGATTTCAGCAAACCGTAGTGCAGAGCTCTAACTGGGAGTAAAGGCTGGACTCCTGTTGGTTTTGCCCAACTGTTACCCTGATTAGTTCATCCACTTGCGGCAATTCCAAGCTCCACAATGGCATGGAATCTTGTGCTGGTCATCCTCAAAGTCGAACTGGTAGTCATAAGTCAACTATACAAAAAAAAAAAAAAAAAAAAGAGGTGTCAGCCTTTGACGTACTACATTTCACATTCTTGTATTTCATCGTTTCAAATTAACAGCAGCATCAAATCTGCGACGTAATTGTGAATGTCACTAAACCGATTCTGTCACCTCCTCTCCTTTAGGGATCCTGCGGCTGGATATGATGATGATCTTATCTTCTTTGTCAAAGGTCACAACTTCTGCTACACAGTTGGGGGCACACGAGTGATTGACATATCTGAAGAATTGGGGAGGGGTTAAAAAGTCACACTCAACTCAGCAAAGACAATGAAACAGCCCAAAGAAGTGCAACACACCCAAGGATGACTCACCGTGCAGGCCCTCCGGTCAGCGTGGCGTCGATAACATGCTCATTGTTAATGCGGAACATGTAGATACCTCGGTTCTGAAAGCAAAACAAAAGGAGGAATTCTGAAAACACACCAAGAGTATAGCTGAAGGTGAAACTACAAGTTTTTCAATGAGATGCGGGGCCCTCATCATTCATCCCAAAGCATTTTTCCCCTATAAAAAAATCCAGTTACTTTGTTCAGTCTTCACACACCACCTTATATCCCATCTTTTCACAGATGTCTATAAACACCCATTAACCAGTTAGCTGCCAAGTGGTACGGCAACACTATTGAAAACAAGTGTACAGACACTTACAGCAACCTCGGATAGTGTCACTTTACTCAAAAACAGTTTATTTCAACTGTTTAACGTAAAACGTACCGAATACATGAACACACATTTGAGAACAAAAGCAATATTTTAAATACAGTGACAAAAAAACCCAACAGTACACAAAATGAAAACTGTTGTCAATGTATGTGAAAACAGTATACAGTGGTACCTCAACATACCAGCACCTCCACTTGCAAGTAAATAAGGACACAAGTGAAAATATTCGCAAAAAAATGCTCCAACTTGCGAGCGAACATTCGAGTTACGAGAGCTGAATACATGCTCGCATCATTGTTTTTGCCCAATATTAGTGAGACTCCCAGTATGAGTAAAAACTTGCTCAACATATGAGCGATTGGCTGCGACTTGTGAGCACCTGTTTGAACAAGCTGAGGACGAGAGCGTGGGCACGCTTTGTATCCCGCAAGACACGGGCTGCAAACCATGGGATGCCTGGTCACCCGCTTCCCGGTTGCTAGGCCAGTACTCTCATAAAGGAAACATCTGCACGCTCGTGTCCTCATTTATATTTTTACATAAAGTTCACTTTATTTACATAAGCCCCGATGCCACCCCGAAAAATGGCTGTTAGGAATAGTGCTACTAAAAAGAAAGATACATTTACCATAGAAATTAAAAAGGAGATCATTGAAAAGAAAAGGAAAAAAAAAAAAAATTAATAATTTAGTTGATTTGTGTTTTATATTATTTAGCATGGTTATTTGTTATCTATATCAAATTAACAGATTTTTATATCAGTGTGGAACAGATTAATGGGATTTCCATTATTCGCTATGGGAAAAATTGTTTCGAGATACGAGCTTTTTGCATTACGAGTAACCTTCTGAATTAAACTCAAGTCGAGGTACCACTGTATATATTTCGGTCCTTAAACTTTAGCTAGTTTGCATAAAGAAAAAAGTATTTGAATTCAGTACTGCTATGTACTCTAATAGCCTTTTTTTAGATTATTAATTGTCCATCACCCACAAAAGCAGTTCAGGTTAATACTGGATTCCATCAGTACTGTGTGTGTGTGTGTGTGTGTGTGTGTGTGTGTGTGTGTGTGTGTGTGTGTGTGTGTGTGTGTATACACATATATATAACACACACACACACACTATATATGTACACAAATACCGGGCCCTGGATAAGCGGAAGATGATGGATGGATACATATCACACAGCAGTAGAATCCCTCTCCAGCACTCACCTGTTCCTCATAGATCTTCTCCCGACGGTTGGCCACCTCGTTGCGGATGATGGTGCCTATGTACTCAATGACCATGGTGTGCTTCTCCAGGTCTTTGGCAGCGTACAGGCCGAGGCCCTGGATGCGTGAGCGGGCCAGGTACACGTTGTTCTTCCACTCTGTCTTCAGGCGACGGTACTGAGATGACTTGGAGTGGACAAACTGTTTGCTGTATGGCGTGTTGATCTCACCCGTAAAGGTGCTCTGGTAGGCCTTGGACATACTGGTGCTGTTTAAGGTGTGTGGCCTAGGTAGAGAGAAAAAAAACCAAGAAAGTTCAGTCCAGTCCAAACTGTTTGGGTACACCAATAACAAGCCATTCCTCATTCAGATGAGGAATACATCAATGACGTCACTGTATCCAGGACCATCATCACACGACAAGGCAGCCCTGAGAACAGGGACAGCCGAATTGTCTGAGCCATCGGAGAAGCGAAGTGCGGAAATGCCCAGAGAATCCATGACCCTTTCAAGAACAGAGAGGACACGTGCTGCTTATGGCAGGTCATCCCAAGCCATCATCAACTACAGAATGTCAACGCTTGCCTGTTAGAGCGATGCTTTCCAGATGTGCTGAAAGATGCCTATGCACAGTTTGAGGCCCAAAACAATGTGGCAGCAAGAAAGACCACCCCTTCTCCCAACAACCAGGTGCTACATTTTACCACAGTTGACTTGAAGAAGACTCTACGCAGAATCAATCATGGAGAGCTGCTGAACCAGACAACATCCCTGGCAGAGTGCTCAGGGAATGTGCAGACCAGCTAGCAAATGTTCTCACACACATCTTCAACATCTCCTTGAGCAATGCCACTGTCCTTAAGTACTGCAAGGCAAACAGCATTGCTCCATGCCCAAGACGTATTCAGTGGTATCCAGTCTCCTGCCTCAATGAGTCCCGACCCGTCACACTCATCTACCATCGTGAACTGTTTCGAGAGGCTTTTCATGAGGCACATCAAAAGACCTGCTGCGCCCCACCCTGGATCCCCTGCAGTTCACATATCATCCCAACGGTTCAATGGACGACACCATCGCCACTACGCTCCACCTGGCTCTCGCACATCTGGACAAGGACACTATGTTCGAATGCTGTTCATAGACTTTGTTTCAGCATTCAACACCATCATTCCCTAACATGTCACTGGAAAGCTGAGCCTGCCAGGCCTGAACAGCTCCCTCTGCAAGCGGATCCTGGACTTCCTAACCAAAAGACCTCAGTCAGTCCAGATCAGCAGTATTATCTCCAGCATCACCACATTGAGCACTGGAGGCCTACAGGGCTGTGTGCTCAGTCCACTGCTCTTCACAGAACTGATTCACAAATGTGTAGCTATACACAGCTCAAACCACATCCTCAAATTTGCTGATGACATGACAGTGGTGGGTCTCACCAACAAAAATGAGTCCGCATATAGAAATGATGTGCAATGGCTAACAGACTGGTGCAGAGCAAACATCTTGTCTCTGAACATGAATGAAACAAAAGAGATGTTTCTGGAATTTAGGAAAGCACAGAGAAACCATTCTCCACTGATCATCAACGGTTCCTCTGTGGAGATTCCTTGGTGTCCATCTAGCAGAGAACCTCTCCTGGTCCCTCAACACAAGTTCCATTATAAAGAAGGCTTAGCAGTAGCTCTACTTCCTGAGGAAGCTGAGGAAAGTTCATCTCTCTCCAGCCGTCCTCACCATGTTTTACAGAGGCACCATGTTGGATCACAAGGACCTACAGTAGGTAGTGAGGACATCTGAGAAGATCATTGGAGTCTCTCTTCCTACCATCAAGAACATTTACACTACATGCTGCACCCACAAGGCCACCAGCATTGTGAATGACCCTACACACCCATCACACAAACTGTTCACTGTACTGTTGTCGGGCAAAAGGTACCAGAGCATTCAGGCCCTCGTGGCCAGACTGTTACACCTTACTTCAAGCCACAAGACTCCTCAATTCTCAGAAACTGGATTGACAGACATATGTCTCTCACACTCACTTACCAACACTGCACTGCTGTACTTTATGAGCTCAAACTGTATACTTTACATAGACCCAGCTCGCTGTTATATTTACTTCTTGTTGTTTGCACTTTATATAGTACTACTTGCTGTCTTATACCCTGTATATTCTAATAGTAGTTTTGTGTTGTCATTTTGTGTTGTTTTATGTAGCACCTGGTGTCATGGGGGAACAATGTTTCATTTCACTGTGTACTGTACCAACTAAATATAGCTGAATTGACAAATACCATCTTGACCTTGAAAACCGCAGGTATCAGCTTTCAGGTTTGCTGAAGAGTTTTCTTCCTTGTAACTAAAACCACTGTGAAGACAACCAGTATACGAGTTGAAGAAAAACACATGTAAACCTGTTAAAAAGCTCTCTTCACCTTTTGTAGTGTGTTAGGATTTTGGGCTCAGAACGGGCACATCCAGTGGGGTTGATCATAAGGGGCAGCTCCATGAGGGGATGGCGGCCATACCGGAAGACATAGTTTTGGCAGTTCTCCACTCCAGGTAGCTGTAGTAAAGCGAGGGTGGGGTACGAGAAGGGGAGTTAAATTTTAATAGGTTTGGATTCACAGAAACATCCAAGTATAATGTTCTACAGACTTAACCTGTGAGGGGAGAAAAGACAGGGTGGAAGCACTCACCGACTCAGTGATGCGTAACACGGCATGGATGGTCAGTCCATACATCTCCTCTCCTTTCACGTGGTCCGTGAAGAGCTTCAGCATGGCAGCCTCCTTGCGAAGGCTTGCCACCTGCTCCACAATTCGGTCCCATATCCCTACATAGACAGCAAGAGACAGGTGGTTAGATCCAGAGGTTTTATGGACGTCACCAAGATCCTGGACAACCGAAACCCAGGAGTGTGCAGCCAAAGCTCTCGTACCTTCTGGGGTTGAGTCCTGAAAGAGCAAGTCCTCCTGGCCCTGCTCCAGCACCCGCACCTCAAAAAGCGGCCTGCCGTCAGTCTCGCTGATGCGGCAGCGGTATCTACAGCGCCGGTTCGGCACCCGGGTGCTCCAGTAGATGCGCGTAGCCTCATAGCCCACGGGGAAGATGGCCGTCGGTGAGTGGAAAGCAGCCATCTGTGAAGGCAGCAGCTGGCCCACAGCATGGAAAATGAGGCCGCCGACGCGAAACATGTGGACTCGATCGCCGCGCTGCAGGATGCTGGCGATCTGCTTCACCTCATCACGTTCGATGTAGACACGTCGAAACACGGCGAAGCTGCTCAGCTCCTCCTCGCTGGGGCCCTTCAGCTTGTGCTGGGTGCACAGCATGGTTTTGTCCTTGAAAAACATGCAGCGTGCCCGAATGGCACACGCAAAGTGGTACACGTTAGGGCAGCGCAGCCGGTGGCAGCTGTTGGTGGCGCCGGTCTTTTGGCAGCAGGCACAGCGTGTGCGTAGTCCCCGCCGCAGCGCCACCTCCACATTGATGAGGGCCCCTCCCTGAGTCTCGTACACTTCCGTGGACCACAGGGCACAGTTGAGGTGCACCCACAGGTCCACGTCGATGTTGAGCAGACGCGCCGGGCCGTCGGTGGCCCCGTCGCCCTCCTCGTGGCAAAAGCAACACTTGCGCTTGTCGCGTGGCAGCTTGTCTGGACGCAGCGTGATACGCAGGCGCTCCAGCAGCTCTGACACCTCCCTGCTCGTCTCTTTGCGCGAGCTGCCCTTGCGGATGGTGATGACCAGCTGTAGCCGCTTCCAGCGCAGCCCTTTCCACTTTTTCACCTTCGGTGGCACGTCCTCATCTTCTGACAGCGGCCTGCTGCGGTGCTTGATGACTCTGGGGGAAAAATCCAGTGAAGCAGCGACTTCCGCTAATGGACCCAGGGGGGTCGTGATATCCACTGGAGGTGGGGGCAAAAGGAGCAGGGCGGAGTCCTGCTCAGGCTCAGATTTGATTGGAGGGTGGCTTGGACTACAGGGCGGTGAGGAAGAGGGCTGGATGGAAGGTGACATAGAAGGTGACTGGGGCAAAGAGGCCTCAGCTGGGAAGAGCGGAAGATGCCGGACGTCTAGGTCTGACACGTTGGTTGTGTAACAGTGTTGGACCACCTTATGATCCTCTGGCGCTGGGCACTCCTGAAAATAAATGTGTTGAAGCATTTAGGTCGTCAGCATTTCCTTCAGCCAAGCTAAAAATGCACAACCTAGTAACTCCACAAGGTTAGCCAGTGTTACCAACCTGTTTGATAACAGACAAAATGTTCACTTGCTTCTTCAGCATGCAGCCTGGTAAGGAGCCTTCCACCTTCAGCCACTCTGTCTTCCCTTGACTTACACTTTCTGCCTTCGATGGACCTATATTGATACACAGAATGTCTTAACACAAGTAAAATGGTGAGCAGGCAAGAGAAAGCGAAAGCAATGAGACTCAAAGTAAGGATTAATGTTGTTTTTTATATAGTGCAACTTGCAGATGACTGGCTAAACAGTAGATAAAGGAGGTACCTGAGGCAGGTGTGTCATGGACTTTACCAGGTTCTACAACTGCCCCTCCCCCTGGACTTGACGGAAAGGCCACCTCATAAGAGGTTGGCATCCGTATGTGCAGGAGCTGTGCCACAGACACCATCATCGCCTTCAGGTTCTAATGCCAGCGGAGACAGGGCAGTACAATGAGCACAAAACTAAAGAGAATCAGGTCAGAGCTGACATCGCCATGGATACAGTGTCCTTCTCAATATACCTTGGCTGCAGCAGCAGACAGTGTGAAGGTGACAGACACCTCATTGCTCTTGGCCTTGTCCCACTGGTTCGAACCCAGTCCCAGATTCCCAGCATTCTCAGAGAACAACCTTGCCGCTTCGAAAGATTTATTCTCCAGGAAAACTGGAGAAGAGTGAAGAGCAAAGTAGTTAAAACAGAAAGAAAGTGTGTAGATAGTGATATGCAAAAATAAAACCCATATCCAGGCAGGGCTAACATACAGGCCAGGCTCTACCTTTCCCAGGGCCTGAGCAGTAACCTGTCACTGTTCTGCTTCATACCTGGGATTGAGGAGCGGGGGATGAGGGGGATGACAGGCGATGTCACCCTCTCCTCCTGCTTCTGTTCCCCCAGCAGTGGAAAGCGGGGGGCTTCGTCCCCCAGCACGCTCTCTGGAGAGGAGGCCGGCACAATGCTGTCAGGTGCATCACTGTCCTCGTCACTCTCCATCCTGAAATTACCCAAAGGCAGCGAGAGCTGTGTCACATGACATACTCAAGTTCACTGCTATGCACTTACTGATACTGGAGGGAAAAAAAAAAAAAAAAAAGAAACCAGTTTAACTAGTGTGACGGATATATATGATAGACTGGAAAACACAATGTACAAATGATCGGGTTTCATGTTAAGCCTGCTGAACGCTTATGCACTGATGAGGCTGTACCTGATATCTTCGTTTTGGTTGTGTGGGGGGGTGGGGAGAGCCGCCAGTAGATCAACATTCTTCACTTCTTCACCTTCTGCATCTGAGAAGAGCCCTTAGATTAACACACAGTCCAGAGCACAGACAGCACACAACCGCTTACTTTATAAGATGGCCAACTCACCTTTGGACTCTTCTGGGGGTTCTGCATCCTTCTGTTCCTCTGACAGCTCCTCCATAGTGGTCACACCATTCAACAGCTTGTGCTGCACTGAGGGCGGTGGAGTTGGTGGCAGCGAAGAGGGTGGTGTTGGAGGGTTGCTGAGATGGCTCTGTGGGGAAGGATGCATTGGGGTGATTCAATCCCATTTACATTCTAAGACCGGAGATGTTGATGGAACAGTATGTGTGCTGTACCTTAGTAAGCAGCTGAGAGTAGTAGTCAGGAATATTGTCCAATACTGCATTTCCAAAAGAGCCCTTTAGCTGTGCGTCATCATTGCCTGAACCACTGCCAAAGGGTGTGAAGAGCTCAAGATTGGCATTGATGGAGGGCTCCATCAGTGGAAGGACAGAGAGTTCCTAAAGTGACAAAAAAAAAAAAAAAAAAAAGCAATGTGCAATGACCCAGAGGGACAGACATAAGATCATGACCACCTCTGGTACACCTACAGTCCCCACTCACTTGTTTCAGCTGCTTCATTAAGGCCTCTGCACTTTTCCCAACATCATCTTTTTTTGTCTTCTTTCGTGAATTGGGCACTCGTTCCCCAACCTTGTTGGGGCGTTTCAGTTTAGCTGGGGGAGCCTTCTTTCCAATAGAGTGCAGGTCCTATAATCAAGATTAAAAAGTCTGAAATATCTGTACAGCTTACATACTCACATTATAACCTTTCAACTATGATTGACAAGGGAAACACACCTCCATGTTGCGTGGCGTGCCTTGCAGCTTCTGTTCTAATATGGCCAGCTTGCTGTTTATATGTCCATTAATCTCGTTGTGTATGCTGTCCGTGGGCCTCTGGGTTGCCAGTTGCAGATTCTTGGTGCGCAGTAATTTCTGCAGAAGCTGCTGTCCTGTGTCATTCTGGTGAAGGCCAGGGGTTCCAGCAGCACTTCCAGGACTTATGATGCTAGAGTACGCTGCACCAGCACCACTGCTGGTAGGGCAAACACTCACTGGGCCACAGCTGGACTCTGTTTTGATGGTCCCACCGCAGGCCTCTCCCCCGGCCACTAGGTCACACTTGACCTCCTTGGGTTCCTGCTTGATACTTTGAAGGGACACACTACACGCATTCTCTGCCTCTTGTTGAGGCACTTGGCACTCCAAGGATGGCTGCTGAATGTTCTCCATCTGGTTAGGTACTCCACGAATCTGTATACTAGCATTATGAGCCACTTCATTCAGTAATTTATCTGATGATGGAGGTTCAGACTTGAGCCCCAACTGACCCAGAGGCCTATTAATTTCACCTGAGGACAAGCCACTGGTTTGGACCACTCGACTACAGGGAGTTATCTTATTAGCCAGAGCATCAACTCTAGATTGAAGAAGAACATCAGCCGAGCAGGTTGGCATGCCCTTGGCAAGTTTGATGACTGAAGTTGAGCTTGAGGAAGGTACACCTGGATCTGATGAACCAGGAGCTGTTAAGTTGGCAGGTGAACCCTCAGAGCTGGTTGGCAGAAATGTCTGAAATGGGTTAGAAGCTGCTGGCACTTGAGATTGAAACAGCTGATGCTGAAGGACCTGTGGATGTTGCGGTGCTCGTACTGGTGATGACTGATGCACACCCATGTGGTGGGGAAAGAAATTTCGTTGCGCGTGTTGTTGAAGATGTACATTCTGTTGCGAAGCAGATAAAATGCCTTCTGAAGAGTTTTGGCCCAAATTCTGTCGAGGCGACACCGGTCTAACCAGAGGAACTGAATGACCTTGGCCCATAGTACCTAAAATCATCGGTCCTCTGACAACTTGTTGCTGCTGTGTTACCTGTTGTTGAGATATGCCTCCACACTGGGCTGGGGCACCTTGCTGTAGCTGGACAGGATGCGCTGGCGACTGCCCCCCCATACGTGACTGTTGTGGCTGCTGCGGTGGAGGACCTGTAAAATTTTGCTGTGACGTAGGCACCCCAGCAGAGCACTGACCCAAAATTGCTTGCTGCTGTGGAGAGACCCCAACACTCTGGGTTCCAACTGCTCCTTGGTTGTGTGGTTGAGTCACCAATCCATGTGGTCGCAGTCCCGTCTGCTGCCCTTGACCTGGCTGACCTTGACCTTGAGCCTGCCCAGAGGACATGGCCATTCTGAGCATTTGCTGTCTCTGTGCAATCACAGCCTGTATATGTTGGATCTGCTGACTTGGGGTGAGGTGGCGGAGCTGGGGGTTTTGGGCAATGAATGCTTGAAGGTTTATTGGTGTCCGAACTGGCCCTATGGGCATTCCTGGCCTTGGAGCTACCAGTGTCCCTTGCAGACCCCTTCCCACACTTGTATGGCCCATCACCGCCTGCTTCTGCTGTTGGACTTGCTGATGCTGATTTTGCTGAGCCAACATACCAGGTTCATGCTGACCAGAGTGACTCCGCTGCTGTACAGTCCCATCGTGTTGTTGTGTAATTTCCTGTGGCTGGTGCTCAACCTTCTGACTAATGAGAGTTCCCTGCTGTTGTTGTTGAGACATGTAGCACAGTTGTTTTCCTTCTTGCTTCACTGTGACAAGTCCGTTTTGTTCTCCGTGTAGAGCATTGTGCCTTTGCAGAACCAATTGCTGCTGCTGTCCTTGTGAAAGAATGCCTTGATTGTTTTGACAAATAAATTGTTGCTGAACCCCTGACACTGAAGGAGAACTGGAGGGCTGCTGCAACTGTACATGGTGTTGCAGTTGGACTGTGTACACATTTGGCAACTGCTGCTCCATCGGCGCTCCTGCTGGCTCTGCAGCTGAGCCTGGACGTTGCATTTGGGCAGGAGGAAGAGACCCTTGTGGCTGCTGGGATATCCCACAGTTTTTAGAGTCCTGTGACATGTTTTGCATTCCTTTTTGTGCAACTTCAGTGGACCCCTGCTGCTGGACACCCTCTTGAATGGTCCCTGCAGAAGGAGAGGAACCCACCCTTAGCTGAGCTTCTGCCAAGTTCTGCTGAGTCTGAGCAGGTTGCCTGCTTGCTTGATGTTCTGCTTCAGACTGGTTCATGTACTCCTGAGGTTGGGGAAGGTGTTGCTGTAGCTTTTGTTGTTGGGATGGCTGAGGCAAATCCTTTCCTACATTTTGCTGTTGCTGGGATAGAAACATTTGGTGCGCCAGGATATTCTGTTGCTGTGCTGTGAGCTGGGCATGTGAGCCCCTTACACCATACTGCTGGGGACCAACCGACGCATTCTGAGACATTATAACTTGTGCTCTCTGCTGCTGTAGCAAGGCCTGTTGGTTTTCCATTATACTTTGCTTGTTTCCTGCAGCAGTTTGGGTTTGGGATATTGCTTGCCCTCCTACAATGCCTTGCTGAGACTGAGCTACACCATGGTTTCCTACTACGCTTTTCAGTGCGGAGACTGAGCCCTGTTGATCCTGCAGCTGCATCATTCCCTGTTGTTGAAGTTGGGGTTGCTGTGACATAACAGCATTGCCAATCATACCCTGCTGGCCTGATGCAACCATAGCAACTGACTGCTGACCCATCACACCTGTTTGCTGGGCTTGTGGTGGTATGAGCTGTTGGCTCATCACTCCGTGTTGCTGTTGCTGCATTTTTTGCACCAGCTGCATTCTGTGCTGAAGCTGCATCTGTCTTTCCTGCATGAGCCTTAAATCTGGTCCCTGTGTCCCAGTGCCCTGAGAAAAATGACCTGCAACAGGACCTGAGGTCATAGCGCCAGGATGAGAAGACTGGGCTGCCCCAGGGAACGGCTGTCCTTGCTGCATTCCTACTGGTATCCCACTGGGGGGAATACACACTGGGTGCTGCCCCGATAGCGGCACACCTTGCTGCCCCGATAGCGGCACACCTTGCTGCCCCGATAGCGGCACACCTTGCTGCCCCGATAGCGGCACACCTTGCTGCCCCGCCGCAGGTCCGGGCAGCTTGGACAACATGTGGGTGCCCTGCTGGTGCTGCTGTTGCTTGTTTCGATACTCTGTCATAAGAGTGGTGTGCTCTTTCTGCTGCTTTCGGACCTAGGGGGAAAGCAGGGAGTACAACGGCATCACTCATACAGCCCAACCCTGACTAATGCTCCACAGGCTACAATTCACATGGCGGTCAAGCAGGAGTTCACTGAGCGTGCCCTGAACAGCGACACTACCTGATCCAGCTGTTTCTGTATTTTGCTCTGCTCTTCGGTCACCAGCTTCAGCTTCTCAGCATCGGCTTCAGCAAACTCCCGGCCCGCTTTCTTGGCGGTGCGCTGCTTAGCACAAAGTGCCTTGCGAGACTTGCGGTGCACTCCAATCTGCTCCTCCAGGAACTTCAGCTGCATCTGCAAGAGCTGCTGGGTGTGTAGCAGCCACTCCTCGTACCGGTGCTGTTCTGTGTCGTCTGTAAAGGGAAATACGGTAAAGTCGACTAACGTTCAGAAAAAAAACAGCTTTACCTCTTTTGTTCTACGACCTAAAATAAAAGTCTGTAATAGCTAGCAACAACTGAAAAATTTTGGGTATTTAAAATATTAGACATTTTGTGCTTACTGATTAATCCCTGCACAAACTGAGGGGGGTTAGGTTTCAACTGAGCTGTGTCACCAGTTTCTCCTTCCTGGGGGG
>JABJVR010000071.1:476803-504090 GCA_025773905.1 Chitala chitala
AACTGCCCTTGATATATATATATGTGTGTGTGTGTGTGTGTGTGTGTGTGTGTGTGTGTGTGTGTGTGTGTGTGTGTATACAGTAAGAAAAATACCATGCATTGCAATTCAATAGTAGTACTCATGCAGCATATTGACAATAGTATATACCCTACAGTACATTGCAGTTGCAAATGAAAGAAAACTAAGAAAGGCAGATGACATGTGTATGTATACTGTTATAATGTATACTAGTTAACAAGACACGTTTTTCATGTGGCTATTAAGGGTGTGTGTGTGTGTGTGTGTGTGTGTGTGTGTGTGTGGTAAAGAGGGAAATTTATTGACAGGCTTATCATATAGTAAAAACAGTAGCATTAATTAGTCTCAAGCTTCTGAATTCATAGCGTGTAAATTTTCAAAGAACTACTTAAAGTACTAATTCTTAAAATTTGAATGTATTTACAAGTGTCGACCAACACAATATAAACCATTCAAAGTATTTTTCCCAACTTTTTGGGAATAGCGGTACTAGTTTCTGTCTATCTGACGCTGATTTACTAGACATTCACTGTCGATCAGCGATTGCTAGAGTTGGATTAGTCCGGCCTATATCCCTGTGTGGGACCGGAAGTTGTTAGTGGTTCGTGGTAAATGTTACCGGAGATGCTGCCTTCACTAGATAAAAGGAGCGAAGAACCTGAAATATAAATCCGACAATCGGGGCCTATTGCCTGTTGCGGCAGGTATAAAGAGGGTGAGAAAAGCGGGGAAAGGGGGTCTTACACAGGCTGGCGGGTGCCCAAGCGCCTGTTTAATGTTGTCAACGACATTAGCCAGCAGGTCTGCCTAGACAGCTTAGCGCATTGGTCGGGAGGTGGGTGCCATAGCAACGGCGCAAAAGAAACAATATTCAGCTAGTGACATGCATTTCAATTATTAAATAGAGCGACAAAAACATGAGTACGGACAGGAGTTTAAAGGTGCCGATTCATTGTTGATGGTTTGCAGTTCCATGTTTAAATTTCATGGACCTGTCATGTTTTGTGTCTGGGACTGGGATGTTGGTGTGGGGTTCGCTCAAAGTGAACCTGGCCACCAAGCAGTGAGGAACTGGCCGTGTATATAGCAAATGCAGATGCAAGTCAATTTTGTTTATCCTGACAGTGAAGATCCGATATAACGCCCCCCTGTAGTTAGTTAAGCCACCTTGATGGTTTAGTGTAACTGACAGTTTGATGTTGAATTTCATTCTGCTTTTCCGAACAAACACTACATTGTCATATTTACGTTGTTTGACAGTGACGCTTGCGCATAACCAAATGCTTGATACCACGATTTAACTGCGCCAGATACTAGCTGCTTTCTGCCAGAATTATAGAATAAATGAATTATTGTGCTGTTAGCCAGTTGTGATATTTAAGCAACTGATAATCGTGACTGTGCTTAGTAAATGTTTTAATAACATCCATTCTAGTATTTATCTGAGTAAAAGGCATTCAGTATGTTTGGCTGAACTTAACTAATTAGTACATGCATGTTTTTTTATGACCAGTAATGTTATGTGAAACGTACGGAAATGCAATTGTAAACGTAGTATGTACAGCGCTGTGTACAACACTTTGTACTGCGGTTATAAAATACCCGGTTCGATAGACCGGGTACAGCACATACCACACCGTCCGATTGTGACAGAAAATGTGCATTTGGTTTATATAATAATAATAATAATAATAATAATAATGACTTTGTTAGTAAATAGTTTTTAATTTAATCCAGGACACTCTTGTAAAAGAGATTTTAGTCTCAAAGGATTTTACTGGTAAAACAAATAATAAATCCTTTATTTTAAACAGTGTGTTGCTAATTTGTAATACACATATCACCCATGTGTTTCTTTAGGGTAGTTCATAGTAGGGGTATGATTCTGTGTAATGCAATATGTCGTTTTCTGACTTCCATTTGATACGTTTTTTTACTTGGATATGACATTAACAGTGATCAGTATTTGAAATACCTTTTAATATGTGAAATATAATGCAACAGTACTACATTGGATTGTTTCAGATTAAAATATCTCTGTACTTTTGTTTTTGTCCCTTTTCTCACATAACATTTTAAAACATTTTGTATACTTAAACATGTTTTAATGACATTGCAATACAGTTAAAGAGGTCGTAGAGAGCATTATTTATGCATACTGTTGCTATTGTGGTGGAGTGCATTTAAACCAAATTAAATATTGAGCAAAATTATTTCTTGCACATCATAACATATTGCACTGACATACCATAGTTTACATGTGTTCGATTCAAAACGGGTCTCCTTGAAGTTTCAGTGGCTTGGTGGAGGGTGTTTTCCACAAAGGAGTGCAGTAGTTGCAGTTTGCTTTTTTTATTTTTTTCTTTCTGCCCCTGTCTGGGGAATGGAAATGGAAAAATGCCTCAAAGAAAGTTTCCATCAAAAGCCCACTGAATCACTGTCTAGCTGTGAGAGCACCCTCAAGTGTGGAAATAGTTTCTAAAACTGCCTTTCTCATGGCTTTTGTTTTGCTAGTTTCAGTCTCTATTGAAAACCTCTTTTTTTCCTTTTTTGTTTCTGTCACAGCAGTCTGTTTCCTTACCTACAGACGCCTGAAGTTGACCTTATGAGTTCCCCTTTGTCTTCCAAGCTGCTGTTTCACGTTTCTGTTTGACCTCTGCCTTTGAAAGCAGCTGCTGAGGGCTGTCAGTATTTGTGGGGCTCTCCCTTATACACAGACTAAGAGTATTTCTGCCGTGGAGAAGATCTGAAGCCGAGTCGTGTCGAGCGCTTGTGACCACTGGCATGCCCCTAGCGGGTGGAACAAATTGATGTTCCAAAGACAGTGGGAGGAAGAGAGGGTGTAATCAGCCCAGGGTGGTTTGACATCTTGTTACTTGTGTTTTCATTGGTCTGTCATGCCGTTTTGATGTTAGTGACGGCCAATGTCATATTATGAGTGGTGCACAGCCCTCCCACATGGTGCTGGTTGAGACAGTTGCTTGGTTGTGTGAAAAAGCAGACTAGGAAGCCCAAGGAAGATGTGGAGCGCACATGATTGTGTGTTTGTGTGTGTGTGTGCGTGTGCACGCGCAAGTGTACGTGTGTGTGCGCGCGCGTGTGCGTATGTGCGTGCTATACGTAGGTAGGTGTTGCAGATAACCAAGCATGGCAGAAAACTAAATAAGTAATCTGTGAGGAAAAGAAGATGGTCTTGAAGCAAGGAACCAGGAAAAAGAATTACAAAACCATTAATGGTTTAGAGGAGTTTTTTGTTACAGTAGTTATTTGTTACATAGATATTTAAATTGACTGTAGTTTCTTCTAAATGGCTTGAGTCCAGTGCTCAAAAGAGGTGTAAATGCTTCACCTCTATGATGCTCCAGTGGTCCCCATATGACACTAGTTTTTTTGTACCATCCTTAACACCCTTTATTTGTACTTCCTGGGTGTAGGTGGGCAGGACTGAGAGGAAGTGCGCCTCAAAACCACCCTCTATAAAAAGTGCACGGCAGATCTGTGCACATGAACATGATTCAGGGTTGTAGAGTTGACTTAGTACACAGGGTCTAAATTTAAGGTTAAAAAACTAATAAAATTGATTCACAAAACAAGTAGGGACAGAGAAAGTTAGGATCAAAACAGAAAAAAAGGTGAAGAAGAGGGTGAGAAATTAGGCTTTTAGGCTTAATAAGTAGCTGAGCATTGACCACAGCGGACTGTGTGTTGTCCATCAAAGTGAGTATTGTCACACAGTCCTGCTCTGCTAAAGTGGCAAGATTTAATTGTGCTGATGCCTTTAAAGATGGTTTTTCTGAAAGGAGAAGCACAGACAAGCACACGCTTTAACGCACTGGCTTAAAGCACGGTGACGTCTATAGAGAGTCACATAAGGTCTGGTGTCTCCAGCGTGTGGTTCAAGTGTCTCTCTTTTCCACAGTCAGCCGGCGAGAGGATGGACACTGATGACTGCGACGGCCGTCCCTGCGTGTCGGGTAAGAACGCATCGTGGAGGAGCGCTCTGCTCCGTCTGCCTTTTCTCCAGGACAGAGTCTCCTGTCCTAAGCTAAGCGGGCGACGGCATCGCTGGCAGGTCTTACTGAGGCTCTTGTTTGTCTTTCACAGGCAGCGGCGATCAGCTGATGGAGAGGGAATTTTCTGTGGGCTTGGGGGGTCCGAGTGTGAGCACGCCGAACAGCCAGCACACCTCCCCAAGCCGCTCCCTCAGCGGTAAGCACACATTTCTTTCAAAGGGCCGCGCGCGAGGCTACAGGCCTGACGCGTGGAGGACAGCGGGTGTCTTTCCTGCCGCTGACACCGGTGTGGATGTGCGTGAGCTGACCGCCGTCTCCACCTCTCACCAGCTCCTTGTCTCTCCCCGCTCGCTGTCCTCAGCAAACTCTATTAAGGTGGAGCAATACAGCGACGATGAGTCGGGTCGCGTGGCAAGGGCGGAGAGAGCGGGAGAGAGGGACGAAGCCTGGAAGGACGAGCGGGGGGAGCGGATAGACGAGGGGGGTTCTGAGGCGGGCACAGGAGCGGGCTGTACTTACGGGGAGCTGGCCAGCCCAGAGCCGGCCTCCCCCCCGGGGCCGATCCGGCTGCCTAATGGAAAGCTCAAGTGCGACGTCTGCGGGATGATCTGCATCGGGCCCAACGTGCTCATGGTGCACAAACGGAGTCACACAGGTGACGATGCGCTGCCCTTTCGGTGCCATCGGTCGGAGGTGGGGTGGGGGGCAAGAATCAGCACGCACAGGGTCCGTTTGAGGAACTTGTCATTCTAATTCAACATGGCCTGTATATGAATGTACAAAACGCAAGTGTGCTTCAGTACTAAGTGTGAAGTAGCGTTCACTCTGAATAATAAGCAGGCTGGAGTCAATAGCATTTTGATATTAGTTTTGGTCCCTAGTTAGGTTATGAGGAAGAAGCAGGAGGCTGTTTGCTATTATAGTGAGTACCGCAGAGCCACCTGGCCGGTGTTTGACAGTCGTGTGCCATAACTGCAGCTGTTGAGCCCAACAGCAAATGAATGAGGATCAGTACTAAACCTCTGTTCTACAAGCCTGATGAACTGGAATGGAATGGTATCCCCCATCAGGTGAACGTCCATTCCAGTGCAACCAGTGTGGCGCCTCGTTCACACAGAAGGGAAACCTTCTGAGGCACATCAAGCTGCACTCTGGGGAGAAGCCCTTCAAATGCCCCTTCTGCAGCTACGCCTGCCGTCGTCGGGACGCCCTGACAGGACACCTCCGCACACACTCTGGTGAGGAACGCGTGCGTGTGTGTGTGCGTATGAGAGCGTGCATGTGTGTGTGTTTGTGTTTGCGGGGGGTGGTGTATTTATGCCTACAAAAATTTAAAGATAATGCTAAAGTTGTTCTGGGTTAGAGTAGAATATAGTGAATGACTCCTATAGACACACAAGCCACTCTTTAGAACGAAGGCTGTTTGGAATGTGCCACCTCAGGGGCCGTTTGGAAAGCGGCACCTCATGGGACATTTAAAACGTGCCGCCTCATCCTTCTTCTCAGAGCTGTTTTGCAGAGGATGTTGTTCCTGGAGTCACCTGACTGGATTTTCTAGCAGGGTCCAAAGTAGAAGGGAAGGAGGTTGTTTTGAGGCATGATGGGGGTATGAAGTGTGAGCAAAGTGTCTCATGCAAACATGTGGCTCCGATACGATCGATCGCAAGTTTTACAGCCTGGGCATGTAAGGTACAACATGTTCTAAATGACATTTACAAGTTATGAAAACAGGAAATCCTGTTGATGTTTTTGAATTCATAGATAGAAAAATTTCAAGAAATGAATGGTGCTCAGAGTGAGGCAGTAGAAAAACTTATATTGCAAAAGTTATATCGGACAGGAGCCTCGCAGATATCATTGATTTAAAATAAAAAAAAAAATTCATGCATTTTTTTTTTTTTTTAATTTTCAAAGTGATGTTATTGAGAGTGTGTCCCATTTGGGCCAATGGCTATTTAGTGAGGCCTACACCTTCTGAGTTAGGGGGGGGGGGTACAAGGGGGTGGTGGTTTCTTAGGTGAAATTGCATGACGTGCGGTAAAGGAGACGCCACGGTTAAACGTCATAGGCGAGCAGCGTGGGACATTTTCGGAGAATCGCTGGCGTGAGGGGAAATCTGCCTTTCAGAGGAAAATCGGAAGAGCAGTGATGATGAGCAGACTGACGGGTTAATGACTTCTGAGGAACATTAATGTTACACGTCATTTTGTTAACCCTTGATTCGTGATAAACGGTACCTCTTGCAACACAGACGTCACCAAAAAAAAACGTTACTGAAAGGGGAGAGTTTACCTTCTTATCTAGGCTTGTAGATAACCTACCATGGAGCAACTTCCAGAAGGTGTGAAGTAAGGCACATCTTCAGTTTTTCATATTTCACATTTTTTAGTGTTAGCCATACTAAACCGTAACATGCTGTAGTTTTATCATCGCTGTGGATTATCGCAGCAACTGATTATTACAGTTACTGTGACAAGGCTGTCCCTAACATAATGTACATTCAGCTAGATCTTTTATAAGCAGTGTTGCAAAGAAATCCAGGGCATTGCAGCCTCTTACCCTTGTTCTGGATGTACCTTTTATTTATATGGTTTTATACTTAATGCCAGCTTAAGGATATAAGAACTCCATATCCTTACTGGGAACAGGACTCTGAATCTACCATTTGTGTACAGAAATTTTCTCTCCTTGAACTATCTGGGGTTTCTTTGGTTTGTTTTAACCCAGTCTTCAAGAGTGGTTTCCACTTCTGGCCTTATGTTCTTAAATCACGACTAACAGTACTCATGGCTGACCTTGTCTGCTTCCATCAGCACTCTTTTCTTGCATCATTCCTTCCCCTCCTGTGTTTTTGACTGAAGAGACATGGTGCCTCTAGTCTGTCCTTGTACACGAACCCTTTAACAGGAAAAATCATTGTCATAGTTCTGAGCTGAAGTGCTCTAACACATTTCTATTCTCTTATTGTTCGATTTTAAAATGTATTCACTCACTTTTGTTGAATGGCAGCAAAGTCGGATGTCTGTTAGACGCTTAATACGGCTCACGTTTTTGTAATTTAGAGGTACGGTGCAAGAAAACATCACTGTACCCAGAACCCACTAACCCTTATTAGTGTCCTGAATAGAGTTCGCTTTTTGACGACATGTCTCCTGTCTTTCCCGCCGTCTGCCTGTCTGTCAGTGTCCTCTCCTGTCGTGGGGAAGCCCTACAAGTGCAGTTACTGCGGGCGCAGCTACAAGCAGCAGAGTACGCTGGAGGAGCACCGAGAGCGCTGCCACGGCTACCTGCAGAGCCTGGAGGCCCAGGCCACGCATGGAACGCAGGGTAATGTCTTGGTCCTACGTTAACATTAGATTTATTCGTTTAGCACAGGCCTTTGTCCAAAGCAAATTACAAATGAGTAAGGGTACATGTGCATATTAAAAATGAGGTCAGGCAATATCTGACAATCTAGTTTACACTAAGTGCTGTCCTGTAGTTGGAAGTGCACGACATTCAGTTAAGCAAGATAGAGTTGAAATCAACTGAAAAGGCAAAAAGTTAGACACAAGAGTAAATAAACAGCATGTAAACAATGGAACAGTAAAGATGCTTTCGGAACGTAGACAGAGACGTGATGAGAAGAACATAGATCTACCGTTCCTCAGCAGGGGTACAACCAGTCTCTTTCATTGGCGGAATGTAAAGTGCGAGAAGGTGCTGTTAAGTTGTCTTACCTCCTCTCCTTTAGCGCCATCTGCAGCTGTCTGTGCCAGTGTGCTGTGCTGTTACCCTGTTGTAGTCTCACTGCCCTGCCATTCTGTATCCCCTATAACTTCTTGAACCTTGAACCTTATCCCCTGCTAACCCACCCCATTCCCGTGCCTTCCCCCCCACATCCTTACTGACCAATCCCATTCCTTTACTGCCTCTCCCACATCTCCACTGATCCACCCTGCTGCCTCTCCCGCATCCCCACTGATCCACCCTACTGCCTCTCCCGCATCCCCACTGATCCACCCTACTGCCTCTCCCGCATCCCCACTGATCCACGCTGCTGCCTCTCCCGCATCCCCACTGATCCACGCTGCTGCCTCTCCCGCATCCCTGTTTTTTTTTTTTTTGTTTTAACTATTTTATCCATTTGCATGTGACACCAACATGAATGTTTTTGTGGCTACGTAGACAACTGAACACCCCTATTTGGAGGACTCTAACATAGTCACATTGTTGTGCTGTCGCATTTCCTTTCTGGGCAGGTGAAGATTTACGTGACCTGGAGTTCATGCCCGACTCCTTGATCCAGCCATCTGCTGAGAAGATGACCTTCATCGACCGTCTGGCCAACAGCATCACCAAGCGCAAGAGGTCCACACCTCAGAAGTTTGTTGGTGAGTCTCCTGACTCAGGCGATTCGTCCATTCAGCTGTTTCATTATCTACCTAATCTATGTGCAGATTCAAATTCAGTCATGCAATGCATTTTTTTCCTTAAACTGTCAAAATTAGCTAAATATGTTATAATTTTAAATAATAATTTGTATATATAAGCAGGGACTGTTGAGCTGTTAGAACCATGCTTTTTTGCCCTATTGACTAAATAAAATTAGCAGTACATCAGTGGATGAAAAGAGGCCTGCAGGTGTTGCATAAATTACAATTACACATTCCAGGAAGTGCTGTAAATGGTCTTAAGAAGTCGTTCACTTCTATAAAAATATCCAACAGTGTGTATATGTAATTAGTAAAACGTTTGGCCATTTGTTTTGTTTTGTGTGACTGTTAGACTGCACAGTGATGAGAAATGAATTGCTCAACTTTTTGAAAATTGCTCATTTACTTACAACAGCATATTAACTATTGTAGTATGAGTAATTAGCAATGATCACAGAATGAAATCTGCCCACACTATCATAAGCATTCCCCCAGATGCTTTGAGCAGTGGCAGTATCTTAGCCTGTGAGGTTTATTTAATATACGATTGTTATTTCTTTATTTTTTACCTACTTTCCATTGGGAATCAATAAAGTGTGTGTGTGTGTGTGTGTGTGTGTGTGTGTGTATGTATGTATGTATGTGTGTGTATGTATGTATGTATGTATCTATCTATCTATCTATCTATCTGTCTACCTGTCTAAAGTGTTTGTAGCCATAATTAGAGGTTTGGGCCATTTGTCACTGCAGGAGACAAGCACATCCGCCTCAGCTTGGCTGATGCCCCATATGAACTCAGCTCTGGCTTTGACAAGGAAGGTGACATGACAGGCACACAGCACACAGGTACAGACCCAGCCAGCTTCATGGCAGTCCAAGGAGGGTTCCTTGGGGGACCGGTGGGCGGGGCTGGAGGGACAGACTCATTTAGACCTCTTCGGTTGCCGCCCCCTCACTCGACCTGCATGTCTGAGCTTACCCCAGTCATCAGCGCTGTCTACACCCAGCTGGGGTCACGGCTGGATGGTAATGGAGGCGGGGCCAGTGCCAGGGAGGCCGGAGAGGGCCATGAAGACCAGCCACCCGGACGCAGCCGTGCGCCGTCGCCCAGCAATGGCTGCCATGACTCCACCGATACGGAGAGCACTCCGGAGGAGCACACGGCCGTCGGTACTACCCCCAGCCATAACTCCAACCACCACCCAGCTGTCCCACTGTCCCGTGGCCGGGAGAGGGAGAAGGACAGGCCCAGCCCCAGCCAATCAAAAGAAAGAGACTGCGAGCGGGAACGGGAAGGCCCTGGCTCCCCAGCCCCCAGGGAGGTACTGCGGGTGGTGGACGGCGACGGACATCCCGTGCGGTCCTTTCGCTGCGAGCACTGCCGTGTCCTCTTCCTGGACCACGTCATGTTCACCATCCACATGGGCTGCCACGGCTTCCGCCAGCCCTTCGAGTGCAACATCTGTGGCCACCGCAGCCAGGACCGCTACGAGTTCTCCTCGCACATTGTCCGCGGGGAGCACATGGTAGGCTGAGCGGTGAGCAGTATAGCACCCGGGGGAGAATGGGAGTTTCTGTTGCGGCCAACTTTGAGACATGGGCGAGTTGGGTTTGATCTGCACTGGTACTGGATCAGTGGTTTTGGGATAAGTGATATTATATAGCGACCTGACATGTAGGACAGCAAAGTCCCCCTTATTGCATAAATTGCACTCCCACATTAACTTATTTAGTGAAACGCTGCTGTTTTGCCTCAGAAGTGCCTTCCCCAAATGCGCTTTACCTCGAGTCTCAGAAGCAGCTGAAAACCTGGAGCACAGATCTCTGACCCGTAGCACATACAATTGAGAGGATGGACCACTGATTTGGTGGGTGGGGGTCCGTGTTAAGGCCCTTCTACTATGAGCTAGATAGAGAGAACCATTGAGGAACGAGTCTCTCAGACTCATACAGTCAAGCTGAAGGCGGAGGGGCGGAGGATGTGCAAAACCTCCGTTTGCAGACAGGTTTAACATTTAAATGTCATGTCACTTTGGCTTAGACTGTGGTCTCTTGTGGTCTTTTCTTCATGTATAGCCCGAAAAAACATTCCCCCAGCGCTAGTCTGGCAGGGTGAAGATTAAATGAAGGCTGGCCTTTCATTCTTTTTTTTATAATTGTAGAAAGTACCTGAAAAATGTTGGCTTATTTAGAAAAAAAACATTGGAAAATATTGCTTATGTATGACAGAACTATGTGTATAATAGTGACAGTAGAGTGACCAGGCAGCTGGCGATAGGGCATCCAGAGTCGTGAGCTCCGCTCTGGCCCTTAGCCTGGAAGTTCCTCACATATATTGTTATACCCGTGCATGTATGGCTTTACTCTGGCTGGTCTGCTGTCCTCTCATGGTCCAGAGACATGCAGGTTAAGACCGGCAACTTCAGTTTGCACTTAGTCCATGTGTTGAGTGCCCTGTGATGTCGCCTAGTTTACCCCCTAGGTGAGCCTCACCAGAATAATCTTTTTAAAAATGAATGAATTAAGTTATAATATATTCATCTAATGAAATTTATTTTAAATTAAAAAGCTAAACGTGAGTATACATTAAGTGAACTTTTTCTGGGTCCCCACCCTGGTGATAGTACTAAAAAGTAGGTAAATGCAGAAGCTATATTCATACACGGAAAACAGACACGTGTTGCCTTAAAAAATATTTTGCTGAACGTTAACTGGTGGAAAATAACAAAGGCAGGAATGTTCATATCTCAAACTTTATGAACTGCCCATATCACTTTGATCCATTCCTGCTATGTCTGCCGAATTTGGTACATATTTATACACATGCCAAAAAGTGGATTAGCCAAAAACTGTAAATATTGTTCCAAATGTTTTTCATTATATCCATTATGATTAATATTTTATTTTCCTGAATGTAAAGAAGGAAAGACATCAAACCAAAAACATGTATATACATCTTAATTAAAACAAAAGAATTGTTTGAAGGCTGCTTTTCAAATTATACTGACCACCTTTAATTAAACTGATATATACCTGATAAAGATATTAAGATTAATCTGAAAATCAGATGTCAGTTTATATGACTTGTCAGTCCTACAGAATCAGGTGGTATTATTTTGGTAACTTTATCTGAATTAAGTGAAATGGGATGGAATTTTTTTTTTTTTTGGAATTTGTGACATATTGGTGCAGATCAGACAGACAGACCCATGTCTAGTGGCCCGCCGGGAGCAATTCGGGGGGGACTTCCCTTTGTGGAGTATTGCACTTTCCAGCTTTGCGTGTGTGAATGTGTCTGTATGTTACAGTTTGTAATTTTGAGAGCGACCTGTAAAAAATGTCAGGAGCCGCAGGCTGGAGGCCTTTCTGTTGACAGGGCCAGGGGAGGGCGTGGCCGCAGGCTGAAGGCCTTTCTGTTGACAGGGCCAGCGGAGGGCGTGGCCGCAGGCTGAAGGCCTTTCTGTTGACAGGGCCAGCGGAGGGCGTGGCCTTTAACTTGAGCCACTCACTCTCCCTCAACACTGGTGTCTTTTTGATATGGTTGAGAACTAAAACGTTTGATACATTATGATAGAGATGAACAATATACTTAGTGTTACTTTAAAAGAGGTGGAAAAAACCCTGAAGATTCAGGCTGTGGTGTGTGTGCCCTGAAGCGGTGCACTGCGTGTGTGTGTCCAGACTGCCTGCATTCCTTCAGAGGTTCAGTTTGGCCTTTCCTCCCATCCAGGAAAGGATGAAGCAAATGCAGCTGTTAAACAGACGTTTCCAGGCCATCCCCCCACGCATGACAGACTCTTAATTTGTACCTTAAAAACTGTCACATGCAAACAAGCCGAATCCAAAGATGCGCGTTTGCAGCTGGAATCGGTGTAAATTCCAAGGCAAAGTGTTGCACAAAGACTTTTTCCATTTTTTTTAACCCGAAGAAAAAAGGTACTATAATAATTAATTATTACAATTAACTATAAGTTAAAAGAAAGGTAGAGTCGTTTCAAAAATATTTGAAAGACTACTTTAAAAAGGGTGCCATTGTTGGTAATGTCATTGGTAGTAGGAAATTAACATAGGTATGGCTAAACCTGCCCTTTGGGCAACCAGTACTATATATATATATATATATATATATATATATATATATAAATTTAAAATATAATACATAATTGGCCTTAGAGAGTCCATGATGGTGGAGTGGAATAGTCAACAGCAAACTGTTAATTGCTTGAAATGAGCTTTTATTAACCAGATGAATGAATATTACTGTATGTCAGTGTGTGAATGAGTTGGAGAACTTTAAAAGCAAACATGTATTTGGCGCTGGGTTCGGTTAGGAAACGGGCAATCAGAGGGCATACAGCTTCGTTTAAGCAGCAAATGCCCCATTCCCTTTACCCTCGTCGTCTTATTGCTTTTTATTTTGCTTGAAGTGTGAAATCGAATTCTCAACCTTATTTCAAGGAAAAAAATGTCTTAATACATGAGCTGTGAATTAACCTCATGAAGTGAAAAAGAGACCGATGGAGAGAGATGATGTTTTAACATAATTGTGAAGCTTTTGCATTTGGAGATCCGTGTTCTTGAAGTTTTTTTAAACAAAAAAATCAAATACTTGTTACCTCATGTGAGACAGGCCTCCTGTTTGTTTAAAAGCAAAAATGTGTTGTTTTAATGTGTTTCCCCCACCTGTCCCAAGACAAATTTGCTCTCACCTCGAGGTGGTGGGGGTGTTCTGGCATGGTCATATTTCTTATAACGCCCAACATTCTGTTTCCCGTTTCATGTTTTACATGCAAGGGACTGAACGTACACAGAAAACAGCAATGCTTTCATATTAATGGTAGTGTAATAAATTATAAAAACTTGGTGTAACTTCATCATTTTTATTAGTAATTGTCACCTGACGTAAAAAGGTACCCCCATGGATTAAATAACATCAACAGCAGCACTTGTTATTGAAAATTATAATATCTATCCTAAAATGACTGCCTTTAATTTGAATGTTGAGTTATTGTGAATAATGTGTTCATTTTAGGCTTTGTAATAATGTTTGCATTGTCGAAAGTGCTACACTTTACGTTTCCAGATGAAACCCAGAAAGGGCTGATTCGTATAAGTTTCTAAATTGTAGAGTCATATGTACACATTAACGGTCATATTGTTTTTCTCTGACATAATGGTGCTATTGTACCTTTGCCTTAGGTGTGTTTTCATGTATAACCTTTTCTGATTTAGAAACGATTGACCTATGAAACAATCTGAGACATGGAGTGTTTGAATGCTGCTTGTTATTTCCATATGAAGTTCCAGTTTGTAATTACACCGATGTAAAGGGTTTACAAAATATTGAGTCACGGTACCTATAGCATACATGTGGTGGAGGTTAGCATGGGCGTTCATATGGGTAACAAATTTATGGCTCTTTTGTATTGTATAAGTTCTGTTACTGTACTTAAATCCAGGCTTGACCTCTAGTCCAAATCTGTTAAAAAGTTGGGTGAACATGCATGACGTTTCCTTCTGTTGTTTCTGTGACATTTCTTAATATTTAATAATAATTTAGCAGTTGTTCATTATTTTTCAAACGTGCCTGTAAATATGCTCAGTTGTCGATAGGCTGAAACAATGGAGAGACTACCTGGCTAAACCAAATGGCACGCATCGTTAATGCACAAAACTGCCAAAGACAGGATTATCCTTGCAGTGGGGTGTCGTTAAACAAATACGTGTCCTAATCTGCAAAAACAGTCAAAAGCCCCAGTGTCACACCTTTTAATGCGGTTTCTTGCTTCTACCTCAACAGAAACCTGTATCTCAAATACCTGAGAAGTAATGTGTTAGGAAATACTGTAGCTTGAATTAAAGTTTTTTTAATGCCCTTAGTTGTCAGAGGGCAGGAAAACAAATGGAAAAGTAAATGGATCACTGTTACCTGGAGCCGTCAGAATAAACCAGGGTTCTCTGAGTAATTACCACATTTGCTGCTGATGGTCTGACTTGCTGAAATAAATATTTTTAACTGCTCTCATAGGCATATTAACCATAACCAACTCAGTTTTTCTGCAAAGCCAGTTATTAGTCATTCATTAAAAATTACACTAAATTGGATTTTTTTTTACTTATCCAGAATTTAAATATTCAATAAATTGATTCTATTCAACCATCAATAACTTTGTGCCGTTTTCTGCTCACCACCACCGATTGAACTAAGGGCTAATGTGTTCATTTAAAAATGAGCAACGCAGAACTACAGACGTATGTTTGTACAGAATAAGTGGCAGGTGTTTTGCCCAGACGAGAGCTCCGTCACTTTGTGAACATTTTGCATGTTCCTAGTGAATGGGCATGTCAGCTCTTGCATTGTATTCAACTGGAAAACAGACAGTGCTATCCCAAGGCAAAATTAGTAAATAAATATACTGATTTTAGGGCTAACCCATTTTGAAAACGTAATTATATGAACTGTCAAAGCCAAGGGTTTCATAAGAAAACGCTCCTCTAGAAGTTATGAAACGGCTGAACAAATTGCACTATCCCACGTGGGGGGTATGGCTGTTGGCTATGTAGTTCACGGTGTTTTATGCAAGTAGATCCATAGTTTAAAGGCCTTCTCTACTGTGTAGCGAGCCAGGCTTTGGATTACAGGCAACCCAGGTGGAGCAAGAACATATGTAGTAAAGTAACTGCTGCACTTCCTCATTGTGTTTTCAGTGTGCGTACCCTGTAAATTTCTCCACAAATATGGCAAGTTTTAAAATAACGCAATGTGACATGGTGACTTTGGATACAAACTAAACATTTGTAAGGCGCTACGTTGCATGTCGTGACAGGTTTTGTTGCACAATTGACCACTTTTACTTTGGATTTGCAACGTGTAGCTTTTTAAAATGGAGGTCAAAAAATTGACTTTGTATTACCCTTTTCAGACCACCTTGTATAGAAAAATACTTATTTTGTTACAGACATACAATTCCAAAGTGCAATATATCCTCTACATTTTGCAGTTTGTTTTTCCTGAGATTTCTCTTGTTCTGTAATGCTATTTGTGTTCTGCTTTTGTTACTATTATTGAATCCCTCTCCTGTGAATGGTGTGGAACGCTTTAAAAACAAAAAAACTACTGCAGAGCCTTTGTATATGTACTATACTGTAATTAGATATATTTGTGTAATGAGAAACTACTGTAAGTTTTGTACTCTATGGCAAGAAGTCTATTGAAAATAAATACAATGACCTTTACTTCTGTCATGTCCATGGAGCTCCATATCAAATAATGTTCTCAATTTTTCATGCTCTTTCCTTCATCAGGACTTTAGACATTGTGATAAAAACTTAATACTTGTAAAATACCCAAAACAGAAGAAAACTGAAAACCACAGAAGACAGACAATACAAAAAACTAAACCCCACCTACTTTCCACCCTATAGACATTAGTGCAAGAGTACACACATGGCTGTGAACCATTACAACAGAACATGCGTTCTGATAAGTAATTAGCATGTTAAAACTACCAATAACACAAGTGATCCTTTGTCTTCCCTGTCCTGCTTGCACTTTGTTTTTACATTTGTAAGCAATTAAGTTAATTACCAAACCACAAACAAGCTGCAAAACACCCAGACAGAATTCCTACACAATACTACTGTATACAGCTAGGTTAAGCAGGAATGCTACATAACCTCAATCTCTAAATTTAGCCTTCCAAAGTAGCAGTCCACACATTGTCACAACAAATAAGGTCAACAATTTACTTCAAGATTGGTCAAGTTTATTGTCAATTTCAAGGAAAAATGTACAGATTCTTCTGTGATGTCATGATCACATCGGCTTTGGAGGAGCTCTTGGCACAGCACCCTGCACAAAAACACAAATTTTAGTTTGAATGAAAACGTAGTGCCGCACTTTTTGCACAAAGTCTAATCAGTACAATAGAAATCAAATAATTAAAAACAGATGAGAATGTCAGAATGACCTTAAATCAAAGTACTATGGTGCTGTACACAGGCAGGCCTCTCTAGAACGAAAAAAAAACCCCAACATGTTTGTGGAGAAGGAATGGGGGAAACACTCACAGTGGGCCTAAAGCGGGGTGGCGGCGTGCGGTCCTTGCGTGCCTCACGGGAGCGGTTCCTCACCACCTTGCTGTGGATGGCGCAGCTCACGCAGTAGTGCAGCTTCACGTACAGCTTGGGCAGAACGTAGGCTGCATGCATGCCGTGCACACAAGGAAAGGTATTTCAAAGGCACGAAACACAACAGTTTTCCATTCACAGTGACAAACGTTAAGGAGCTCCTACACACACCAATTATTTAAAAATTAACCTTTTCCTTAACCAAAATTTAAGGGTTTAAGGGTAGAGTCAAGCTTAGGGTTGGAAAAAAGGTTCATATGGTAGAACTGGAACCTATAACCTATCGTTCTGCACCTTGTTTATATAACCAGCTGCCCAAACTCTAGATTTCCATTCATAACATTTGTTCTAATCCATAAACCCCTCATGAACTTTATGAAGAATTAAAAGTTCTCAAACTGTACAAATTCTTTAACACAATGCAGCGACGGTTGCATTTGTGATTTCCCGTTTTTCTGGATGCTTCAGGAATGACTAGTAGTTAACCAGAATCAGACACCTGACTGCACAAAATAACCATTCGAAGTTCCTTTTCCAAAAAGCAAGGATTACATACTAGTAACAGAACATGAGTACTAGTAACGATTAATTACGCCCTGTTTAAATCTCGCGTGGCAGAAACACAGGCATCGCTATGGCCGTGAACAGCAGAATAACCACACAAACTCACAGTCAAACACGCTGGCTTCAGAGATGTCCCTAACGGCGGCAGCCTCTACAATGTTCCGGATGACAAACTTCTTGATGGCCTTGTCCTTAGGCACGCAGCGGGCACAGTTCGTACAGCGAATGGGCTGCACATGACCGCGTCCCTTTTTGGCACGGCCATTGTTTCTTCTCTTCTTGGTCTAGCAACACAAGCCATCGTAAATGTTTAATCATACATACATGCTGTTTCACCGCACTGCCACTCGACGTTCATTTTCGTTCCAATACAGCAGTATACAGCCATGTAATTACTAGTTATTTACCACCACAAGAAACTATAAACTTCACGAATCACCACTTAGCTCTGCGTGTTTTCACAAAATATCACGGATGTCTTTAATCAAACGTGAGAGTATCAAAGATCTATAGCCATCTAAGGCCTGCCTAGCGCATTGCTCATGCGCTTAGTACCACACTTGATGAGCCGTTACAATATAAAATTATTGTTAAAGACAGAAAACACATTGAGAGTTAACATCAGTTTTCATTTAATTATTACAAAATACTAAAAAAGACAATGTCTTGTCAATGAACTCTATACTACAACATATTATACAGCTACACGACTCTGTTTCAAACCCACCATCTTGAACAGGAGGCAGGAAAAAGGACCGGTAACCGAACCACCGATATTTTATATATTTACTACTCCGCCGGTTAAACTCATCATAAGAATTAATAGTAACTGATTTATATTATTGCAATGTTAAACTGTGAACCTACAATTTTACGTGTGTATATTTGTAATTAACAAAATAATACATCTACATATAACACTACTTAAAAGAACTATTTTGTCGCGGATGGATTACTTTATTAAGAAAGTGACGTTTACCTATCCCATAATGCTTTACGGATATCGTTTTAATGTAGCGTCGGGATGCTAGGATTGTGGAACGGAATATTGTGGAGAAATGAATGAAAAATAGGAAAGTTCACAGAAAGCATTTTAAAATATATATAAACCTGTAAATAGTGGATAATCTTACAAATAACATTTATGAAACCTAAGATACTTTTTATAGAATATCGCCCCCCCCCCAAATTTTAATAAGCATTCAAATAATAATAATATAATTTAGGAATGAAATAAACTGTAAGAAGAAATAAAACATGAAACAGCAACTTCGTATGTGTTGGTGACACGTTAATATCGTTGACAATAAACGTCTTAAACAGTTTGTCGCCGCGCTACTCAGGAACACCACTTGATGTCGCTCTTTCACACTGGCCGTCTTAGAATTTAGTTGCTTAGAGACGAGACGTAAACTCAGCATGTGGTCCGTCGCTGCCTGACTCTTCTGTTTCTGGTAAGGAGGTCACAAAATGACCAAAACCCCAAACGTACCGAGAGCTATGACAATGCCAAACAATTACATTAACTTTTCTGCTTTAAAAATTATAGCTATATTACTGACGTTATTGTTTCTGAAAAATTGTTCTTCACAGTAATGTGGCGACTGTTAAATTCCAATAATAAACATGTGATTTATGAAAATACATTTAGATGTAGCTGCTAAACTCTTCCGGAACAGACATTTTTTTTCGAAGTTTAAAAATGTTGCATGTGCACTTTTGTTGAGTTCTTGTGGTGTCGATATGGTCAATGCGTGATAAATTATTCATTGACAGATAAAGAAAATGTATTGGTTTATAGCGGTAGCTGGAATTCTGAACTGCTGCTGAGACTAATCCCAACCCCTAAAGCAGGATTCAACAAGGGGGACAGATAAGAAGAAAACTCGCTATTAACAACGAGCAAAACGAGTGAGTTAACTCAACCATGCCAAAAGGAAAAAAGAAGGGTGCTGGGGGTATGAAGAAAGGGGCCAGTGAGGAAGGGAAGATGGCTTTAATGCAGCAAAGAGCTTCGATGGAACAGGAGATGGCGAAAAAGAAGGAGGAGATGCTCGCACAGTTTCTTAAGGTAAAGTGTCCCATCCCAGATGAACGTGTACTTAGAGAACCATCATTCAATCAAATACAATATTATGAACATTTTACTTAAGATCTGGGTAATATGCATTTACAGATCCAGAAAAGGACTAGGTGTTACAATCCCTAATAATGCACTTCAGCTGTTTCCAAGTGGAATGCGGGATGCTGTGAGGCTTTGCTAAAACCAGGACACAGCGTCAGCCGTGTACCTTAGCATCCCTGGGTTATTCGGCCTTTTATCACGAGACACCCTCCGCTAAGGGAGGCCCACCTCAGGTTGATCAAGCCTGGGTTTGTGTCATGTGGTTAGCTGTCCCCCAGCAGCCCAGACGGGAGCTTTCCTTTTTAGCCACAGCCAGTGGTTGGTCTGTTCAGCAATGCCAGCCAAGTTCCCGACTGCTCGCCTGTGAGCCTGCCCCTTAACTCCCAGCTCCTGTAGGAGCTTTACTGTGGAGGGGGCAATAAACCCCCTACATCCCACCTCTACTGGGCACACCTTCACCTTCCAGCCTCTGTCCTCTGCTTCGGCTGCTAAGTAATAACACATGATCAGTGCAGTGTTTAAAGTATGCAATTTATAATCCAGGTTTTGAATGGTTGTACTTTTATTTAAATTTTTTTTTGCCCAATGTTAAACAGCTGGCTTTGATCAGACAAACTTGACTGACGTGGTGCTAATGTACCTCTTTTCCTTAAATTTTCTCCCAACTGACATGTGTTGGCCCTACCGCCATATTGTGCCTTAGGACAAGCTGCAGAAGGAGGAGCGAAACAGCATGGTGAACCAGCACAAGCTGACACAGCGGTGGCGGGAGGTGCTTCGCACGGCACGCGCTGAGGAGCTGTGCCATGACGTGGACATGCTCAGTCAGACCTTCGAGAGGGTGCTGGACTGCAAGAACAGCGTAATCAAGGTCCCGCTCAAACTTTTTTCTGCTTGTGTGAACTGTGAGAAGTACGACCACTACATTTGTATGTGAGTGTGTGTGAGACTGCGTGGTGGATTCACTGGCAGAAGGTGACATCCTCACTGCACACCCTGCAGTCTCTGGTGTGTGACCTGGACGAAGCGAAGGAGCAGGCATCCCGGGCCGTTCGGGCTCACCTGCAGCGTGTGGATGATCTTATGCAGACCCATAGGACCAGGCTGGCCTTGCTGGAGCAACAGTGGGCCAGTGAGCTTGATGAGCTCAGCAAGGAGTTTAACACAGAAAGGTGCTCTCCTCAGCTTTCTTTGGAATGCAAATGCAGAACTCTGAAGAACAGAAATAAGTAGTGTATGGTACAAACCAGTTTGTCAGTAATATAATGCAACAACTCTTGAAGGATGCCAGAGTTTGATACAATGACAGGAATATGCTGATCTTCATGAGTTCACATCTCCTGCCACGGAGAAACCTCAAACTGGTTTTTGTGCCGTCCAGTGTTGTTACTGGAGGCTTTAACAGAGCTTTAAAAGTACAGATCTAGTTGTATCTACCAAGAGTGGACAAATAAAAAGTCATGGAATGTATATTTGGGAGAATAAAATTTTTTTGTTAAAACAGGGTTGGTTTATTTTAGCATTTCGAGTACTGTGCAGTTCAACATTTAGTATCATTGCATTTTCCTCTATTTTTCCACCATTGTTTATGCCAAACAACTGTGTGCATAAATTATTTTTGTAATCTTGTTTTGTATCATACTATTTCATGGCAAAAACATTGAAAACTACGTTTGTGTCATCAAAACAAAAACACCTAAAAAATATATAAAGTAAGAATGTCCACAGCATTAGTGACAGAATGCAGTCAGGTGTGCCTTGTGAAGAGCTTGCGTGTTATGAAAGCGTTAACCATGTGTTGATCTGTGCAGGGAGCTCATTGTGTCTCAGCACCAGGCATCAACCGCGTATCTGCAGGACGTGAGCTATGCCATGGAGCAGGACTACAAGGAGCTGAAAGAGAAGACCCTGAAGAATTTCCTGAGCACCCGTGACGACATCGTTAACAGGGTACGTCTGACTGGGCGGGTCCAGCTTGGGTTTGAGACAAGCCGTTAGCCTCCATAATTGCGTGCTAAAGTACAATTAAGAAGATGAGATCCTGACGTGACTTTCCTGAGTTATGTTTTCAGCTCAAGTAATGTTGCCCAACACTTGTACTAATCCAGCACAAATTTAATCCTTACTTTGGAAGGTAGTCAACTGACAAGTCCATACATAATACATTGTTGTTACGTTATGCTTGCAGTTACAGAATGTTGCATATTTACCACCTAATGCATGAAGCAATCCGGCAATAAATTTACTGTCATTACTACTCATGTCCATGTATTGATGAATTTTGAGTATTTTTTTATCCACTGTTCTACTTACTGCACAACAACATTCAGTTTTTTGAAACCCAAGAATTTTCTTAACATACATGCTGTGTATGACTGCAACAGAGAACATGCTGCATGTAACCATGCTTTGCTGTGCGTCAGAACATGGAGGAGATGCATGTACTGCAGATGCACCTGGACACAGCGTTGGAAGAGCGCTGGCAGCAGGCACAGCAGGCCCTACACAGCTATACTGAGGCCACGTTGGACCGCAAGATTGCCTACAAGAACCTGAGCACCAGTGACCAGCGCAGCGCTCAGGAGATCGACGCCCAGATGAAGAAGATCCAGAAGATCCAGGTTTGTTGTTTGCACCTGGTAGCGCCAGAGAGCCTGCATCCTTTCATTCAGCAATGCATGTGACATCATGCCGCCATATGTGCAGGACTCCATTTCGGCCTTGCGTGCTCGATTAAGTGCTGCCCAGAGAGAGAGCAAGGCGGAGGTGAGCAACCTACGGGCAGCCCGGGACGAAGTGGTCGTCCAGTCTCGGCTGCTGAGGTCGCAGCTGAGCCATGTGCGTGCCGGAGAGAGGAGGCAGCTCTCGAACCTCGTCATGCACAGCAGCGGGGCAGCTAAGAAGCTGCAGGCCATCATACACAAGGTACACACATCCATCCATCCATCCATCCATTCTCAGCTGTATTGCAGTGGAAGCATATTAGGTACAAGGATTATAGTAATGTATTTCTCCTAATTAACGTGCTTGCTCTAATAGTCTCGCCCCTACCCAATAACGCCATACGAAACACGGTAAAGTGCCCCCCTTCTACGCGATTAAAGCAGTGACGTAGAAACGTGGTCAATGCGTATAAGTGTGAATTTGCGGAGAATGAGTGTGTAAATGCAGTGAGCGATTACACTGGGTTTTTGTGCAATCAGATGCTTGTTTTTTCTAAATTGTGCAAGGTTAACATACTCATGGAAATGGAACCCAGTTTGTATTGTAAGGAATACAAATCATATTCTTGTTTTTGTGGACTTTATTCTAGTTTCCTTATTGTTTTAATATACTCCTGTTAACCTGTTCCATGTTGAGACTCTTGTGACAGCCATATTGGGAATCACGTTGTGTAAACGTATAATAGCCCTGTAAGGTTCTAACCCTTGTGACTGAGGCAGGGTAAAGTGCATTATAACAGAAGCCTGTAAATAATGTGGCTGCACTGAGCCTTCCCAGGCCTTGCACTTGGTGCTGTTGAGGCGGGGCTGTGTGTCCTTGCACTGAAACAATTAAAACTAAAAAATACAATGCAAGCTGGTGTCGCCTCAGGGGGAGAAGCTCCTGCGCTTGTCAGAGATGTGCCGCAAGATGGAGTCGGAGCAGGAGAAGGTGCTGCCCTTCTACTCTTTATCCCTGAGTGCAGAGGAAGAGGAGCTGGTGAAAGCTAGAGTCACAGAGGAGTTGGCAAAGGTATGTCAAATGAAAGGGTTCTCAAGCATCCAGTAAATGTTTCAGAGGGAAAACCATAATTACCAGTCAGGGTTAAAATAGTTGATTTTATATCAGTTTTAGTAATTGCTCATCTAATCATGTCAGCGAGATTTGGAGCCTTTCTGTAGAATAATACAGTACAGCTAAGTATGGTCTGTAACTGGATCTGTGGGTCACTGGAAGTTCATCTGTCAACTCTTGAGACCTCAGCACAATGTACAGACCCTCTTTCCCTTTTGTACATTAAAGGAAGTGGCAGTCTGTGTTATTGTGTTTTTATGCTGTTTTGACACCTAAAGTACTTGTGATTTTTAGTTTATATTAGAAAGTTTGTAGCGAAACACTGACTAATGAACACAAATGAAATTGACTGTAAGTCAGTTTTAAATTACACTTGAAAGCGCATCTCTAGGACTGTCAAAATGGCAGAACATTTACCCCCTCATCCTGTGACCGCCACGTCCACTCAGGCCATGCAGGACTACTCAGACCTGGAGCTCTTTTGGCAGCGGTACAACAAGGCCCTGCTGCAGCGCACGTGCCTAGAACGGGAGCGGGCTGAGCTGGGCCAGGAGAACAAGCACCTGCGCCTGCTCTTGCGCCAGTACCTGGACGGCATCTCTGTGAGCGACGAGGTGCTGCGGCGACAGAACCCCCTGCTCATGGTCGGCCGGCCCACGCTCACGGTCCCGGCAGCCGCCCGCACAAACGACACCCGAAAGAGGCCCGTTGTGGTTGAGGCGGCCCATGTGGTGAAGCACAGTGTAGCCCTTCAGTGAGAAGACGGGTCTGGCGGCTTGTTCCCACACTGAGGAGCCCACCTGTAGTCACTGACCGTGCTGTGTTTATACGGTGCCACACCCATAGCAAGCACAGCAGGACAATGCAATGAATGTATGAAAAGCAGCAACACCCGTTTAGCCTTTAGGTACTCACAACACAGACACAACAAGCTTGATCATTCCCAAACCGTGTTAGCTCAGCAGTCTGTGTGAAGTGATAAACAAAAATAAAACGCATAACAGCCCTTGTTTATCTTTAGACAGTTTATTTCTTCTTTTGTTTACTCTTCTTGTCCTTGACTTTCTTTTTACCGGGTTGTTGGGCACTGGCCTTGTAGTAGAGGTAGAGTCCCACGAGGCCCAGCAGAGCGGGCACCAGGGCAAGGCACACAAGGGGGAACACGTTGTTCACCAGCCGCTGCCATGGCGTCTGCTGGGTCAGGGAAATAACCTCCACCTCGAACTCCAGCGCTGAATCACCTAGTGGCAAAGGCAGTATACTCGGTGTTGCCCAGGTACTGCTGAATTTGGGTACTCCTCTTCTATGGAACACCGGTGAATATTTCAGGATTGGCCTTTTGCCATTTGCTAGTAAGTGTGAAGTCCACTGAACTGATTTTTTTAAGATTTTAACCACGTACATTCCTACTTATTCAGTTTGTTTCCCTCTCTGTAGCTTTACAAACAAGCAAAACTGTAGAAGCAGTACACTGGTCTGTGCCTGTTTGACACTGCTCTGGAAAGTAGACACTTTAATTACACTATTTTTAACTTTTTTTATAGAGTTAGATTTTTAAATGTAGTAAATGTCGCAGCCAAAGTGAGTAGAGGTCGTCAGATCTCTTGTCTATTTCACTGTTACATGTGAGCAGTTAAGGAATATATGAGCGCAGACTTACAGACATTGAGTTACAGACATCTAGAGATGTACGGAAAACAAGGAATGCAGAGTAACAAACTTTTACGTTATGTTAATTAAATCCGATCAATTACATTTATTCAATTTCTGTTGGTCAGGCACATGACTCGGGCAACTCATACATCTCAAACGTTAGTCATCCTAAGCATAGCAAAGGATGTACAAAACTGAACCAAGAATCCCTCAACTTAACCTGTTAAGTAAGTAATCTGGAGTCAGAGCAGTTGGCTATGCCAACAGCTGTCAAATTTTTAACTGTGGTTATTGTATACAGAGGACCTCACTTCTAATGCTCCACAGTCAGATTCACAAACTCATTCCTTACCCACACTACTACTAAAGGCACATGAAAAGGGTTTGGGTAAATATTATTCTGCACTTCATATTATAAATATAGGAATTCTGGGGACACAAGCACATAATTTAACACAACTGTTGTCTACTATAGCAGCAAGCAGTCTTTTTGTTCAACATCACATCTGTTACCTGGTATAGTAGGAGGATAACCACGCTTTCCATACGCAAGGTGGGCTGGAATGGTTGCCTTGACTTTTTGTCTACAAGACAAGTAAATAATATGAATCACCTCTTAGAACATTAATGAAAAATTTAACATGTTTAAACATTATTTTCAAAGCCGTATTGTATGCACAAAGGAAACCTTTTAAATGGCAGTGCCTGACCCCTGATATGGAAGCCTTGCGTTTTCATTTATTAAGGCTAATGTCACGGCTTAATAAAACACAATCCATCTTAGTGGAATTTGAATTTATTTCACTGCTAACTAAATAATGGAGTTACAGTCTTCTCTCATCTTTGCTTTGATAATCAGGACTTTAAAACTTACCCCATGCATACCCCAATCAAGCTCTGTTCCAGACCTGTAACATTTAAAAAGACATGGTTTCAAATCTGTTATAAGATTCACATTAATATGACAGGCAATATTTTTGTGAACATCCAGTAGCTTTTAATATAAAACCACCAAAAGGAAATATACCTGCAATAACGGTCCTTTTTCCTAACTCTACCAGCAACGGATCCCGAGATAAAGACGAATCTATGACTTTGCCATCAAGTAGCCGTCCCTAAGGATGACACACAGGAACAAACTTAAACTCTTGTCACCGAGGTGCTTCAACAGTGTTGTCACAATCAATTCCTAAAAAGCATAATGTAAAAAAATAAAGCCATTTCTATGCAAGTACTCGCAATGGTCATTTGGTGTGGCTTTGTGGTTTGTACACTTCACGGCAAAATATTTAAACTACGTTTAAACTATGTGTGGCCTGGTGGCTCAATGGGTAGACCATAGGGGTAATATACAGAAGCCTCACAGTTCAAATCCCACCGTAGCCAGGTGTGTATATGAGCAAGATGCACAGCACTAGTTCCCTGGGCACCATGTGTGGCTGGCTGCCCACCACTCTCCTCAGGGAATGGGCTAAACACAGAAATAATTTCCCTGTAGAATTAATAAAATGTATGATTAAATTATGTTTCTAAGATATAGAAAACATTTTTTCTAAATGTCATTTGGTTAGGGCAGGGGTCTGCAACCTTCACTATCAAAAGAGCCATTTTTTGGCCCCCCTCTCATTATAGGGAACGGCGCTGCAGAGGAGCAGAAGAGCCGCGGGTGGCAGACCCCTGGGTTAGAGGGTTTTGAAGGTAAACGCAAATAGTCTTTCAACGCAAAGTGATTGCCTATTGTAAAACTTTAAATAAGTTAAATAAGTGGTGCATAGTGGTCGCTTACAAATAGTCTTTCGACACAATAAAATGTGGCAGCGCGCACTGCACCGCAACGTGACTCGAGAAAACAGCCGCTGCGCAGAAAGGACTGAACTGCCAGCGCCCCCGAAGTGCTGACGTGTTGCTCCGCCTCTGACAAACCGGACTTAGGTGTCCATCAGAGTATCTGCATTTGTCCGCTGAATATGTCCAAAATACTAAATGCATAAAAAATTAGATGCATTTTTTTGCAACTTTTGCATGCAAACCTCATAGTTTTGTAACAGCATTGGCTATATTATGCCATCTAAAAGTGCTCAGCAAGCTTTTAAAAAGCGAAGCCAGTTATTTGTTCAAGGCTGAATGGGCATGCATGTTACACGAGTAATCTATCAGTCACGCTGATCGTGACATCCGAAGTGGTAACTACTAGATTAGTGGTACGTTAGCAGATCAGATTTCCTGAGTCTAAATGCCTGGTGAAGAAGATAAAGTGTGTGTGTGTGTGTGTGTGTGTGTGTGTGTGTGTGTGTGTGTGTGGTAAAATACAGCTTATTGGCTTTGGGCGATGTCTCGTCGCAGAGAATATGAGAAAAGAGTGGAGAGGCACGGTGTAGTTTTCTTCTTTGCTTCTGGTTTCTCTTACAGTGTAATGGATTTGTAGCGTGTCCCCCATCTCAGCCGTTCTGGGACAGGTTTCGGGCATCACCTTTAAAATAAACATAATGCAACTATTAACTTTTGTGTTCTTATAAATGTTAGGATGAATGGGGTACAGTACGGTACTTATTTCGCTTTCTGGTTAAATAAGTAGAGGGAAATTAAAAT
>JABJVR010000071.1:504190-547164 GCA_025773905.1 Chitala chitala
AAACCACACCTAACATATACATATATATATATATATAGACACTCATAGATTTTTTAAAAAATCTCCCAATATATATATATATATATATATATATATATATATATATATATATATGTGTGCAGTAGTTGTGGTTATACACACCTAATCAACCTTTCTACTGAGTTATACACACTGAAAATCTTTCATATACTGTGAGTTCACCATCTACGCCCCTCTTTTTGCCCGACTGGTATATTTGGTGCATTTTCAGTGCCTTGAAACTTTGCTGACCTCTTCAGCTTTATTTATTGGTATGGGTTGTGAAGATAGGCCTTTTAGAAAGCCTTTATGTGGTGTATAGTAGCTGAACCAAGGCAGTTTTGAGATCCCTCCCACCTATGCCTACATGAAAGCCTCGCCATTCCTCAAAGTTCACTTTGCTCCCACAGCCTGCTCACGTGGGGCATCGTGGTGGGCGTTCTGCTGGGGGTGCTCGGGGGCTTTGCTGCTGTCCTGCTCGGGATGCTCTACCATCGTGGGAGGGCCATCCGCCGCAAGCGAGCCATGAGGAGGTACCTGGAGAGTGGGGAGGTAAGAGGCATATGGGGAGCAAGGGGGAGGGCTAAGTAGTCATATATGTCACAGGTCTGTGTGTGTGTGTGTGTGTGTGTGTGTGTGTTTTTGCATGTGTGCAAGCGTGTGTATTTACATGAGCAAACTACAAGAGGTCTGTAACTATAAAAAAGACGTGAGGAGAAGGAAAGTGTGGGAGGAGAGAAGCTGAAATGTCACGTGTGGACAGACAGGTATGTGAGAGACAAGGACATGGACAGCTGGGACAAAAATGTCTCTTTTTCTGACAGACATTCGAGCCTCTGGAGCCAGGAGAGAAGGGGTCAAAGGTTCACACCCGAATCCTGAAGGCCTCTGAACTGCGCAAGATCAAACACCTTGGGTCGGGTGTCTTTGGTACCGTGCACAAGGTACATGTGCTGCTCCGCCTTCTGATTTCCACTAATACTGTGCAAGAATTTTCATTTTCGCCAAGTGTGACATTAATGCAGCATGATCTCTTTGAGGGTGATGATGGATGCAAACTGATGTATCAACTACCATGTCAACTGATCCCGTTCCATATTTTCCAAAGTTCCTTACAAAAACAATTAAACTCATATTTCTTAGTCTGAGCTGGGTTTTATGAGGCAGCGAGAGAGAACCTTGTGTGTTCAGGGTCATAGCAAATGTGCACAATTGGCAACCCTGCGTAACACAAAACATGGACAGCTTTGGACTCTCACCTTAATGCTGTATTATGTAAAACAGTGGATGGGTGTCACCCATAACCATTTCAGGGATAAATGGTTGTAAAATATGTGAGAGTGACTTTATTATTGAATCATATCTGACTCAAATGACATTCATAAATGAAGATACAGCAGGTCAGAGTAAAGGTTTGTTTTCACCTGGTACGCTGGTCTCACTAATGACCCTGTTTCTCTAAGCAGCTCAGCTGGTTCACCAAAGACCCCCTCAAGCTTTCTCATTTGCTTTGCAAGACCTTCTTTTCCTTACATACACACATGCATTACAGGGTGCGTGGATTCCTGAGGGTGACACCATAAAGATCCCGGTGGCCATAAAAACCATCCAGGATCGAACTGGCCGTCAGACCTTCACCGAGATCACTGATGTGAGGCTCAAACACACACACACACACACACACACACACACACAACAACAACAACAACATCACACACTCACAGGCACATTAAACTATGTTTGCATAAAAAATGCATACATTGCTATTAATGATTCCCACAGAAAATGCAGGTCATACACATTTAGACGCTTTCAAACTGTGACAGGTAAAAATGCCTTTTATCTCGATGTGAATAACGTTTTCAGAGCAGCTCCAGAGGATGTGTAAATGTGTAAAGAGTTGCTGTGTCCCACTTGTTTATATAAAGCGCATTGGGACGTACATTCACTGTGTACAAACTGGGGGTAGAATGTCAGAGCACCTGGTGGGTGCAGCAGCATGGTTAATATATGAATTGTTTTATCGTCTCTTGAGCTGACCTTCCCCACCTTCTCCACAAACCAAAATGTATGTCAAGAGTGGACTGGAGTCTAAATCGATGAAAAAAAGTACCGGTAGTGAAACTCGCTCACAGTGGTTCCAATTGCATAATGACATCTTGCAACTAAACTTAAATTACGATTTATTTAATGTAGCACATGTATACAGTAGGCTGGCTGCAGTGTTGGTTACACTAAATTTTTCAAACAAGAAAAAAAGTTTACTAAAAACTTCATTTTGCCTACATGCTTAAAAATTAGCATGGAAACAGAAAGTGAATTTTCAGCTGGCGTACAGTAATAATGATCTAGCACCGTCTCTTGGTCATGACCAGTAACCACAGTAGGTGAGCTTAGTTCACCTCAGTTAATTAAAGGGTTCAGATTTATCCCAAGTGCTGAGGCTTCTGAAGAGATGAACAGAGAACCTATAAGTGAAATCATGATGCAGGTATCCTAGGTGACACGTATACAACTACACAGTTTACATTCAAACCCATGTGCTCCTGTTGTCCTGTGCCCTTAAATCCCACAAACCTTTACTGATGGTGCTTTTTGGTTGCCATCACTCCTAATAATATGTGTTTGTGCTTTTCTTCATGCCCAGCATATGCTGGCAATGGGCAGCCTGGACAACCCGTATATTGTGCGCTTGCTGGGGGTCTGTCCAGGCAACTCCCTGCAACTGGTCACACAGCTCAGCTCTAAGGGGTCTTTGCTGGACTACATCAGGCAAAAGAAGGACAGCCTCAAACCTCATCTCCTGCTCAACTGGTGTGTGCAGATTGCCAAGGTGAGTGTGTCGGAACCTGTCGCCTGGAAACTGAGCTCCGGTTCACAATACATGCTACTGCGTTCGGCAACACTAATGGGATGTTTGTACATGTACGTGTTTGCATGTGTCTGTGTGTGCCAGTATCATGTGTTACTATAGCACAGCATAGTGGTCAAAGTCAGCACCTGACTGAAGTCCCAAGGAAGTGCTTTCATAGTTTCCTCAAGAAATTATATACTTTATTATACCTTAATAATTGTACACATGATTAGAAGCGCATGTGTGTGCACATGTTGCGTATGTGTGTCCCTTCACGTGAGATGCACGTGTCTCCTGCTGCAGGGCATGTATTACCTGGAGGAGCACCGCATGGTCCACAGGAACCTGGCGGCACGCAACATACTGCTGAAGAGCGACTTCATTGTCCAGATCTCCGACTACGGCATTGCGGATCTGCTTTACCCAGATGACAAGAAGTACCTCTACAACGAGTTGAAGGTGAGCTTGAGTGTGTCGACACCCTCATCGGGCCGTGATTTTCTTTCGGTCACACAGCGACCCTGACGGAATCCGCCCTGTCAGCCTTGTGAGCATGGACCTGAGGCTTCCCACTGTGAATGGAGTTTGTCTCTGCTTCTTTCTTCAGACCCCCATAAAATGGATGGCACTAGAGAGCATCCTCTTCCGGAGGTACACACACCAAAGCGACGTGTGGAGCTACGGTGAGTGCAGTAACACTCAGTGTGTACGCTACACATATGAGGGCACGGTGTGCTGTGAGTGAGTGTGCAGTAGCTGGGTGTGCAGTGCTTGGGTGTGCTGTGGTTAAGTGTGCAGTAGTTGGGTGTGCTGTGGTTAAGTGTGCAGTAGTTGGTTGTGCTTTGGTTAAGTGTGCAGTAGTTGGGTGTGCTGTGGTTAAGTGTTCAGTGCTTGGGTGTGCTGTGGTTAAGTGTGCAGTAGTTGGGTATGCTGTGTTTACTTAACTTGTTCATGGAGTGTTGGGTAGCCAGTTGATGTTGGACCACCATGTTTTTTTTCTATCTGCTTTTACCTGCTGTCTGGTTTTATCTTTAGCTTTATTAGGTGCAGAAAAGGAAAAGAAAAATATGAGGGTTCAGGTCAAATGGCTACTCAGTTACCACACACACGATGTCCTTAAGCGTGGAAGCCATAGGCTGTTTTTAGAATCTACAGAAAAATGAGTGGTGTGGTCCTCTGATACTTAGTCAGCCTTTGCCAGGCCAGAGTCTGCAGCTCACACTTGATGTCGATGTCTGGTTGCAGGTGTGACCGTGTGGGAGATGATGTCATTTGGAGCAGAGCCATATGCTGCCCTGCATGCCCAGGAGGTACCGGAACTTCTGGAGAAAGGGGAACGTCTCTCCCAGCCCTCTATCTGCACCATTGACGTCTACATGGTCATGGTCAAGTGTGAGTGCTCCCATTCAAACAACTTCCACACTACAAAAAAGCTGCCTGTCTGCACACCCATGCACTGAGCCAGTCCCGCCTCTCACCCTCACTGCTCTCGCCTCCTTATTGGCAGGCTGGATGATTGACGAGAGTGTCCGGCCTACCTTCAAGGAGCTGGCCAATGAGTTCACGCGGATGGCGAGGGATCCGGAGCGGTACCTCGTCATTAAGGTAGGATGGGACGGGCCACACAGTTTACATCTGCAAGCTAAGGCTCCACAGTGACCACCGCCTTGGTGCTAATACAGCTAAGGCTCCACAGTGACCACCGCCTTGGTGCTAATACAGCTATGGCTCCACAGTGGCCACTGCCTTGGTGCTAATACAGCTAAGGCTCCACAGTGGCCACTGCCTTGGTGCTAATACAGCTAAGGCTCCACAGTGGCCAATGCCTTGGTGCTAATACAGCTATGGCTCCACAGTGGCCACTGCCTTGGTGCTAATACAGCTATGAGTAACAGCACAACAAGCAGAGTGGTGAGCCTCCTTGGCAGATGCGTTGTGCTTGCCCGCAGCTGTGGCAGAACTGGCAGAGGACACTGATGTTTTATGGCTCTCCTCACTAGGGAACTCAGCACTTGTGCCATTTCCATCCTCTGAAAATGTTAAACATCCCAGGAAACTCCTCTGTGGCTACGGTCGGCAAAGAAATTAGTGACAGAGCTTAACATTTTATGACACAGGGTATAGGCTGAAATGCATAAATATGTTGATTACTCACATAAATCTGAAGTTAAAAGTAGTGTTGGTATTAATGAGGCTTTGAAACGGTGGGTGGGATACCCTTACCGTGTAAATCACCTGCTGCTTTAAACCACTTTCTGCTGGAAACCATCTCACTGGGTTCCACTCGGTTAAACTTGTTGGTGTCTGACCACATGTGGTAACACCACCCACCGTGGCTTTAAAACCGTCACTTCCCTCAACAGCAAACAGTTAGGAAGAAGGCAGACAGCATAAGCAGAGGCAGCACACACCTTGGATACCCCCTGTTTGAACTGCTGCCGTCCGGGAAACGGCCTGTAGCCCAGAGCTGTGGTCTCCAATACCCCCCCACACACACAGACACACACAGGACAATGAGCACCTACACTAAGACCCATAAGACAAACAACTGCTAGCATTTTTTTATATAATACTGTTTCTATTTAGCCTGTTGGTGCCATTATTGTTAATGTTATTGTCTTTTTTTCTCATTTATTGACTAGAGAGTCACACTATATTTCATTGTCAGTCAGTCAGTCATCTTCTATACCACTTCATTCTGTTAAGGGTTGCCAGAAGCTTGGAGACATAGAGTGCAGGGCAGGGGACACCCAGGGCAGGGTGCCAACCCACCGCAGGGCACACATACACACATACTACGGGCAATTTGGAGAAACCAATCAACCTAACCTGCATGTCTGTGGGAGGAAACCGGAGAACCTGGAGAAAACCCACCAAGCACAGGGAGAACACGCAAACACCACACACACAGACCCAAGGCAGGAATCGAACCCCAGGCCTGCCGTTGCAGGGTCTGAGGTAAAAGATGAACAGAGACAGGTAACAGAAAGTGCTGACCAACCCCTTTGTGGTGCTGCAGACAGACAGCGGTGCAGCTGACATGACGATGGAGGAGACCCATCACAATCACCTCGGCGATCTGGACACAGCGCTGGAGAACCCAGATGAAGAAGTGCTGGACAACAACATACCCACCTTTCAGTACCTGACTCCATCAAGGAGTCGGTCCCGGCTACGCATCGACTCCCATAGGGTGAGGCTTCCCAACCAAAAAACAGGAAAGCCATACATGTGTAATATGGGCCTATATGAACAAAATCTGTGTAAAGACAAAGGTTTTCCAGAATGCAAAAACACTCCTTCAAAGCTCTACAGTATCACATAACAGGCGTGAACTGGATCGTAGGGCATCAGCCAAGAGATGATCAGTTTTATTGCTTTGATTGTGAGTGTGCAGGTCAAACAGCAGGGCCGACAGATAACCCTCCAGCAGAGACCAGTAGACATCAGCATGTGGGTTCACTGGGACGATGGGCCCACAGAAGCTGCTACTCCTGGGCCAATCAGAAAGGGCAAGAGAGCAGACACTCCAGCACAGCCTAGCAGTGTCTTGTGTTTGAACACAGTCTGCTCTCATCTATGGATGAGATGTGACCTTGGCAGCTAACTGGTCTCTTCAGCTGCCTTGACTTTAGTTAAAAATAAGGAGGTGGGAGGAGTAGCCTGGTATGTGGCTATGCTGAAAAATCTGAATGTACAGTATTTTAACTTAAAGTTTTGAATAAATAATTTTTTTGTCACACTTGGAAATAAATCTGCCAGTAAAAAATTTCAGCTGGGAGTGTTTGGTTTTCGTAAGCTGCTCAGAGGCTGACAGCACATTGCTGGGAAGCTGCTATTATACCACCCACATGGAAATAATTTCTCTAAATTACCATGGTCCTGCTTTTTCAGTTTTTGGAAACAAGCCTTACGTCCCACCCCGCCTATATGTTTTTCAGAGTATGGCCACACAGTCTATCCAGGCTGGGTATTTGCTGATGACACCTGGCGCAGGAGACAATTCCAGACAGGTAAGCACAAAAATAACACACAGGGGTCAAATTCAAAAATAGCTGGCCCTGCATGTCAATAGTACAAGGCAATCCACTACTAACCATTTGCCATGCTCAGGATGCCTAAAGTAATATTTGCAAAAGGTTGGGCCTGCTTGTGGGCCGATGCCTTCACCCCAACTCTTCCAGCTTAACGTACATCTCTCTTGGCCTCAGCTGCGGCCGGCCCGCTCCAGGCTCAACTCTGCAAGGACAGTCTCGGAGAGCTCCGAAGGCCGTGGCACTCTGTTGGATGCGGAGCTTGGCGAGGACTTCTCCATGGCAGGCAGCCTGCGGCGAACACGGACCCGTGCAGACAGTGCCTACATATCGGCCACAGCCGAGATGGCGGGCCTGCAGCTGGAAGGCGAGGAGGACCGTGACGGATACGTGCTGCCCGGGTCAGCTGACAGCCCAGAGAGAGGTACCGCTGTTACCTGGCTTCTGTGCACTGTCTGTGCATGTCACTGTCCTTTGGGCCTTTTTGTCTATTGCTTTTGTGGTTACATTTGTAACAACTAATGTAAGTGTTTACATGCCAGCTATCGTTAAATGTATGCACTTCCATTAACACATACTGTGTTTCTATAAAGCAAACCATTGATGTTGATAAAGGCTGGAGAATTTAATTACTGAAAAGATGTTGTAAATTAATAACACAAATATCCCCTTTTTTATTTTTTAATTTTTTCTTTTTTTTGTCAGAGAGCCTCCTGTCACACTCAGCCTCCCGCAACGCTTTGCTTCAGAGCAGGGGCTCCAAGTGTGTGTCTGCTCTTTTCTCAGTGGCAGGAGACCCTGGCTCTGACGAGTATGAGTACATGAATAAACAGAGTTCCCTGCTGCCTGGGCCCATCAGCCGTTCGGCCGACCCACTAGATGAAGGGAGTCAAAAAGAAAGAAAGAACAGCAGGCAAACTTCCATGTTGTCATTTCCACTATGCAGTGCAGACCTCTCTCCAGCAGAGGGGGCCATAGAGCACGTTCAAAGAAAACGGCTTCAGTCGGACTGCAGCACTGCTGAGTCGCCAAGAATAAGCAAATCTTGCGACAGTGGGGCCGATGCAGCAGAGTGCAGGAACAACTTGCCATTGATAAAAGGCAACAAAAGCAGAAAGGGGGAGGCATCAGGTAGAGGTGTCCCTGATAATAGCCTTGGCAACAGTGAAGAACAGCCTCCAGTACAGGAGTCTGAAGCTGTGGAGTATGAATACATGGACATCTGTGATGCCGGGGCGGCCAGGAATGAGAGCGGGGGCACCACTCTGAAAACGAACAGCAGCTCAGCGACCACGGAGGCGGGAGGCGGGAAGGGACTTCAAAACGGACACGAGGACACGGATGACATGAAGCTGGGCGAAGAGGAAGAATATCAGTACATGAACGACCAACCTAGACTGAGCCGGATTTTAAAAAGCAGGGGCAGTGTGAATGCGGAGGGGGACGAATATGAAGAGATGGGGTCGGTCAAGGTCACAAGAAACCAGGTGGAATACCAGAACATCCAGATGGATGGCAGGAGACCAGCCGGCTCCAGGGAGGGCGAGGCCTCAGACCTGGGGGGCTACATGAAGGTTGTGAAGGTACGAGCTGGAGTGGGTGAACCCAGGGGGGACCGATCATTTAACAATCCGAACTACTGGCACAGCAGGATGTTCACCAAGCCAGATGCTGTGCGCACCTAGCGTTGGGAAGGACGGGGTGGTAAGACGAGCCAGACAAAACAATCAGTTTCTGAATTACTGAGACAAGCAAAGCATACATTCACTGTGACTGCAAGGCATTAAGTGAGATGCTGCACTAATTACCTGCTGTTTATTCATACTGTTAAAACTGATGAAGGACTGATAGGGAAGAGATCAAATTCGCATGTCATTGCACACCCATCTGAGTTTTATTACAGTTGTTCTACTTCTGCCCAGTTTACAAGGCTTTACCCAGTCAATAGAAGACATCCAAGTGTTTCAATGAAGTGCGTTACACCGCGAAGGGTAAAACCAGAAGTTTGACACTTTAAGGCCAGTTTACAAACTGTACAATTTACAAAGCGAACAAATTCTATTTTTTCTTTTTGAGTTTTTGATTTTTCATTAGCTGTAACAGAGTATTTGACAGCAAAATAAAGTACATTTCTATGGAATCTATGGAGTTTACAATTCCATGTTTTGATTTTTGTGTTGTTTGTGAATTACTGTTACTGGGGAAACTGGTGGTGTTCTAATTACAGGTGTCCCCATTATCATTATCGCTTTGTACAGTTTCTATGTTTTTTGCTGGTGCTCAGCTGTGCCTCGTGGGAGTGCTGGTGAACCACTGATCTCTGTAAATAACGACTCATGCAATTACATTATCATTCATAACTGGCTTTTTGAACAATGAAAAATGAATTTTTATGCTTGTAATTTTTTGGGTTTTACCTAGCAGTTAGCAAAGCTTTTAATTTTTTCTTTTTGTATAATGAAATTTTTCATATTCATGAGTCTTTGTCACAAAATCTGACAAATTTTGTATATTAAAAAAACAATATTTACTGCCATTTTAAAGTGTATTTTAATACTAACCTGTCATTTTATTATACCATATACTAGTTATACTTTAAGGTCATTCTGAATTGTTATGCATACATTTACAAGAAAAATTTAAACATGCCATAAAATGTTCAGCTCATTTCAAATTCAGTTATATTATATACTGGTGGTACCTTTTTACAATAGTTATTCCTCAGGTTGCTTTATAACAATGTGGTGCACTGTGCAAATTGCAATCAAATATATAAAAATGACGATAAGTACAGAGCTAAAGCAAAACAGCAAAAGAGGAGAACCAAAAACTCTTTATGAAAGCATAAGAGAAATGTCTGGGGGTCTAAGATTAATTGTCTGCCATATCTTCATAGACATGCTAACAAACAGATCATAAACACTAAACAATACTTAAAGATGTAACATATAACCTGAATTTAAGTCCTTTCTTGTACCAGTCCTCCAAATTGATTTTTGAAGTGCACCAGGTCCTCTTGAATGAAGGCCACATCCATGATGTTACAATTATATCTGTAACACTAATGCTGCATATAGCTCAACAGGTGTTCGACCACAGTAGACCATGTAGACATGTGTGGAAGAAAACATTACAGACAGGTCACGACAGACTGACAAATAGAGAAAACACAAGGGCAGCTGGCACATACAGCAGCACCCACAGACATAATTAGAATGGGATATTACATTTATATATAGTGCAAACTGTGAGTATACTGAACTATAACGATAGGTCTTCAGGTGAGATTTAAATTGAGATCATTTCAACATCCAATACACAAACCAGTATTGTTCCTCAGAGGACCCGTAACTTAAAGCTTTAGGACAGTTTTGTATTTATATGTGGATTAATAAGGAGAACCATGATTTTTGCAAGCGAAATTTTTTGGTGTATATTGTATGGTAATTTGCTCCAGTGTTGAATGTCAAAGCAAAAGAATTTTGAAGTCTGTCCTGACCGTCACAGAATATCAGTGAAACAAACTAAAAATATAAATTGTTGGATGCTATCCTGCTATATACAAAAGCTTTTTAGTTTTTCAGGTCTTCATCAATGAAAAAATGCCTTAGTTTAGCAATGTTTCTTACTTTTACACTGTCTATATTGCATCAACATAAGCAACGAATTAGAAATTTGTACTTAAAGTGATGCTTTGATTATGTGCTAAATTGTAATGGGACTAGTTTAAACCCTTAGCTCTATGTGCTGGGATAAATGCTGTATTGTTAGGACATTTACCTCCAAACAGCACAACAGTTTACATGTATTCATTTAGCAGACACCTTTGTCCAAAATGACTTACAAATGAGTAAGAGTACATGTGCGTATTAAACACAAGGTCAGACAATATCTGGGAATCCAGCTAACAGTAAGTGCTGTCCTTGTAGTCAAAAGTGCACAAGATATAACACAAAGTATAAAGACAACGTGTAATACTGGAATACTGGAAACGGTAAAGAAGCAGAATTATTATCATAATTTACTATGTGCCACTAGGGCAACACTTAAATCTTGGCTATGAGACGCCAAAAAAGAGGAAAAAAAGTACAGCTGCTTGCAAATAAGCGTGCTTCCTGTCCCATCACTTACGCCGTGATGTCAGCAAGCGACGGTCATTAAGAATAAAAACTACATTCTGTCCCATGATACCTCATTATTTTTTTTTGGCGGTTGACGGCAAGTGACGTAATCCTTGCGTGAACGCCGTGGGCGTGGCCACCTCTGGGGAGGTGGAGGCCGGGCTGAAGCAGCGGAATTGAGCCTGCCTCTGCGACTGATCTCGTCGCCGACACGCTGATAGAAAGTTGCTCCGAGAGCCGAGAAGAAAGATGTCCGACGACGAGCAGCAAGAGCAGACCATCGCCGAGGACTTGGTTGTCACCAAGTACAAAATGGGGGGTGACATCGCGAACCGTAAGTGGACGGGATAATTTGGCGGGGGGACGGCGGTGCTTTTCGCGAAAGATGACCTGAAGAGCAGCCTGCCCATTCGCGGCCATGTGCCATGACATGGGGGACGTTCAGAGTTACTACGCTGCAAACGTGCGGGGAGTAGAAGGGAGTCTGCGGCCCATCTGGCCAGTTATGTCTGCATCGTACTCCTACACAGCACAGTGTTAATGCCGACAGTTTAGGTGTCGAAGCTGGCCAGATCGCGGTTATTAATAAAGGCCATTTTTTTGTAACTCGTAATGTGTTAGCAGGTTAGCTAGCCAAGTGAAGCACAATGGCTTGAGAATAATCATCTGTTGCCTTATTAAAACTTTATGGTTGCCTTGTTGTTTGAAAGCTAGCCGCCTTAGCCAGCATTGCCGTTAAATCGCAGATTTCGTTTTACCGACATAAACGCGCCTCAGCAGCGGAGCACGTTTTGACAACTATGAGTTTTACCAAAGAAAATCAAACGTGGAGCAGCAACGACGTTCACGAAAGTGTCCTCCTCATTATACTGCAGTAGCCATGTGAATAATAAAGGAGCACGATGTCCTCCTGAATTGTAGTAAAATGCCACGTAAGGTCTGTGTAAGATTGCGCCGGTTGAATGTCAGCAGTTATAAGTAGCAAGTAAGCTACTTGAATAAAACGCTGATTGAGTTACACATGCGTAATATTGTGTGTTATTTTTGTTATTTGTTTACTCGTATGCGTTTTAATCGTATCCACGCATGACTTTAAACTTTAATTGCAGCGTGTAGATGAGTCCTGCTTTTGGACGCATATTCACGTGTTCGGGGGACATTAATGGTGTCCAGCCCGGTCTAAGACCGTCACCCCCCCCCCCCCCCTTAGCTGTTGCCTTGTACTTGGATCCTTTAAAACTCGAACTGTGGTTTTACGAAAGTATTGTTACGTTTAGTTGAAGGTCGCTTTTTTTCCCCTCTCGTTGTCATATTTTTAGATATTGATATATTCCCACTTCTTCCTGTGACCTCACGAGTTAGTCACTTGCTTGCCTTTGGCATCCGTAACTAATCAAAAAGTATATGTACTTAACAAATATTGCATGTACAAAGCACTTAACGTCGTTTTAACTCGCGAAGCTATTGAGAATTAAAAAAATTTTTGACAGCAACGCGCCATGGTATACCGCATAATTTATGATTCCTGGCATCGATGCCATGATGACTCTGAACAGCTGAAGAGTATTTTTTTATATATTACACGCGGTAGATGCACTTTCTTTTTTTTTTTTCCCTTTCTTTTTTTATTTTTTATTTTTTTACAAAATCTTGTTTTAGTTTTTTTGGTTTTTCAAGTTTGAGTGAACGTTAAGATTTTATTGATAACATTCCCAGGAGTGATGTATGTCAGGTTACAATGTACAGAATGTTTTCACTAAGGCGGTCTTAGGGTTCCAGGAAAGACCCTAACTATTTATTTATTCATAAACAAAACATGAGTGATAATTTACATTACAATACGTACATACTGTACAGTGGCCAGTGATGGTAATGTGGGATCAGAATGCTCTAGCTGTGCCTAACCTTATCTTTGTGCCTGGTCTTTCAGAGGTTTTACGCTCCGTGGTGGAGGCGGCCAAACCTGGGGTGTCTGTGCTAAGCCTGTGTGAAAAGGGGGACTCCCTCATCATGGCAGAGACAGGCAAGGTCTTCAAGAAGGAGAAAGAAATGAAGAAAGGTGATTGGTGCATACATGGACCTGGCAGAGTTGCAGAATCTGTGGCCATAGGCATGGTTGGCCCTATTGGGAGGGGTCTTGTGACTGGTGGAAAAGCACAAAACTAGAGATATTTGGAGGATTCTGTTATACACCCTTTCAGTCGCAGATGTGTTCTTGATGTTTTTGTTCTCCACAGACTGAATTGCTTTTTTCCTTCCGTCTTTCTCTGTCCCTCTGTAGGCATCGCTTTCCCCACCTGCGTCTCGGTCAATAACTGTGTGTGCCACTTCTCCCCGCTGAAAAGCGACCCTGACTACATGCTGAAGGAGGGAGACTTGGTCAAAATGTAAAGCGGCCGTTCCGTGCCGTCACTGCTGTTTATGCACACGTGTCACTTTAGTCCTCTGTTTGTGCAGTGTTGATCTGACATGCAACAGATAGTGTTGTATTTAAGATAAGCTGAATTGCAAAAGAAAACATTATGCTAATGATTGTGGGGGGGGAGAACTGGAATGAAAATAATGAAACAGAATTTTCAATCTCTCCATAGTGATCTTGGGGTCCATGTTGATGGATTTATCTCAAATGTGGCTCACAGCTTTGTAGTTGGAGCGTCCAAGGTATGAGAAAACATCTCAAGATCTGTCACTTTAGAAGTATTCTTCCTTTTCCACCTTTGCCTGTGCTTTCAGTCATCAGCGTGCAGTGCTGATTCTGCCAGATCATTTGTAAGCAGTAGTCTCTTCCTGCAGGAGACCCCAATAACAGGCCGTAAGGCTGACGTGATCAAGGCGGCCTACCTGTGTGCAGAGGCGGCACTGCGTCTGGTCAAGCCTGGAAACCAGGTAACCGCGGCGCTCGACACTAAGTGCATGGGGTGACATCACCATTGTCCTTAATCATGGTCTGCCTGGTTACTTATTAATGGTTTTTTTTTTTTTTTTTTTCCCCCTTTTTTGCTGCTTTGTTTCTTTTGTGTCCAGAACACACAAGTGACAGAGGCATGGAATAAAATTGCACAGTCTTTCAAGTGCACCCCCATTGAAGGTGTGTGTCTTACTTTCAATTGTCTTGTTGTATGCCAAACATCTAGCATTTTCTCACATTTTCCTCTGTTCCCAAACTTCTCGTTTGTATGTTTTTAGGCATGCTGTCTCATCAGTTGAAACAGCATGTTATCGATGGAGAGAAAACAATTATTCAGAATCCTACAGACCAGCAAAGGTAATGTGAAGTGATTTCATCTTGAGGCTGCTACTAGGCAGATGACTTGGTATACCTGTTTACATAGTTTCATGTTACTGCCCTGTGATTGGCTGAATGTGCTGTGTTTTTTTTTCAGAAAGGACCATGAGAAGGCAGAGTTTGAGGTGCATGAAGTGTATGCTGTTGATGTCCTAGTCAGCACTGGGGAGGGAAAGGTGAGTGCATGTCCTAATTTTATGTGTGCATTGCCACCCCCAGTTGAAATCAGACAAATTTCCTTAATGTTGCAGAGAGGTGTGATGTACAGCAAATGTGTTGAATGAATCTGCAGTGAGATGAGAAGACTAGGGGCTGATGTTGTTGTCTGAACAGGCCAGGGACGGTGGGCAGCGGACCACCATTTACAAGCGGGACCCCAGCAAGCAGTACGGACTGAAGATGAAGACTTCTCGAGTCTTCTTCAGCGAAGTGGAGAGACGTTTTGACGCCATGCCTTTTACTCTCCGGTATGTCAGCACTTTAAGTGTGCTTCTCCTACAGGTTTGACTGACTTTTTTAGGTCACCCACGCAGTAAGCATGGTAGTGAAACAGGTGTTGGTCCATCATGCCTGCTCCCCCCCACCCCTCCTCACTGTTTTACATTCCATTTCTCAGGGCGTTCGAAGATGAGGGCAAGGCCCGACTGGGCTTGGTGGAGTGTGCCAAGCATGAGCTGCTGCAGCCTTTCAATGTCCTCCACGAGAAGGAGGGTGAGGCCAGCCGGCACGCGCGCACACACACACGCACGCGCAGGATGGAAAACACAAGTGATGCATCTGCTGTGTGTGATAAGGACACTTAAGCTACTTTTCATGACAACACTGGAAGCGTGTTAAAACTTGGTAGAATTTATGTATGCTCATTTAGAAAAGGTGGAACAGCTTGTTTTTTTAACAAACCTTTACATGGGTTTGTGGTGTGGAGGGTTAGGAACTTTTGCTTCCAGTGGCAGCAGTGTCTCAGCGATGCATGAAGAAATGTTTTGGTAATGATCGTGCAGCTCGATGCCATTACACTGGTGAGTAGAGAGGTTCCCAAGTGTTGTCCTGTACAGGGTCAGTGCTCAGTAAGAATGCATGTTCACACTAACTTTACTGCACAAACGTACAAAGTGGGACTTTGGTTGCTGGGGTAGTAACTTGCGCCTTATCTTGTCACGTAACTAGGGGAGTACGTGGCCCAGTTCAAGTTCACAGTGCTGCTGATGGCCAACGGGCCCCTGCGGATTACCAGTGGGCCCTTTGAGTCCGAAGTCTACAAGTCCGAGTACGAGGTGCAGGACCCAGAGCTCAAGGTGAGGGTATGGCGGTGTACCTGCGTGGTGCTTTGGTATAGATTACCTCTGAATTACTGTATAAAAAAGAAACACAAAAATAAAATTTACCCACAAGCCCTTTGGAGGTCCATATATCCCATAGAGAATCCCTGACTGAGACTGTGGAATACTGTGCTGTCTGTCACAGCCTGGTTTAACCAGTGGGGGCTGTTAGACTAGGCTAATTAAAGGTGTATGGTGATCCAAACCACCATGTGCCTTTCTATTTAAACGTTGCAGGCATAATTATTTAATGTGATCAATTATTTATATGGCATTCTGTACTTTCTTGTTAATTTGTTTAGATAATTAAAAAACCCAGTTCAGTGGAAAGTAGATGTTTTGTTGGCGGGTTTTTTTTTCTGTCTTTGAAAGATGTCCTTTCTTTCAGGCCCTGTTACAGAGCTCGGCCAGTCGCAAGACGCAGAAGAAAAAGAAAAAGAAGGTGCTGTTTTGTGAGCTCTTTGTTTTTTAAATGCTTGGGTGCTGCACATTACTTTGGTCTCATTGCTCCTTTCTTTTGTCTCTCTCAGGCTTCCAAGAATGCAGAAACTGCTACCGGACAACCGGCTGAAGAAAATGAGGCTGCATAATTGACAGCGGGCCACTTCTAGGCACACCCACACACACACACACACACGCTCACATATATACACACACACGCGCGCGCGCACACACTTGAATATACAGGAACTCATACTTTCCAAAGAAGAAAATTCTAAACACAAAATGCCATCCGCCCCCCTTTTGCGAAGTTGTTTGACAGTGTAACATTATTTGCTAGACACCACTATGTAAGTTTGACAGGGTTCCATTTGGTTTTTCCATCATCGGTTTTCCTTTCCCTTTGTTCTTCCTAATCTGATTTTAATAATAAAAATGTTGCATTTCCTTTTGATTCAGGTATGTTCCTAACAGCAGTTTATCCTAATGGTATTTAATTAATACTGAAGAAAAAAGTAAATTGAAAGGCATTACTTTTGGGTGTTCTGATGCAAGTGCTTTACTGAGTACTTAAATATTTGAATGCAGTTTGGTTTCAAGTGTCTGTTGCTGAATACAGTTTATTAATGTAAAATTGATGCAATAGGTCACCAATTTCAGGCACTTTCCTCCAATTTACAAATGTAACTCCTACACGTGTTCTTTTACATTGAAGGACACTGTATAGTAAGAGGCACACCCCTTCCATTTGGCTGCTTAATGTTTAGTAGACCATCCCCAAATCCTTTTACAGAGCCTGGTAATTGCTTCTTCTGGTGTGGAATTTTTTATTTTTTTATTTTTTTTTTTTAAAGGATTACCTCACTTGTCCACATTGGTCTGTGATCTTCATGAAACTTAGTTTTCAGAAGTATTTTTTTTTTATCTCATATTGTGTTAAAACTAAATGGGACATGTTTTTTGTCACATTAAAAGTTTGTTTAATTTAAAAATTAGGCTGGCACTCTGCATTAGCTCTGACATATCAGGGCAATTTCATTTTAAATCCAAGAATGGTTCCTTTAAACAGAATTCAAACAATTTATGTAAGAACATCCAGTAATGCAAATATTACATATGTAAGATGCACAAGGAATGATGATTCCAAAGTATTTATTAGACAAAAGTTTTGCTTTGTGTATGGCCTATTCCTGTAATAACCTGTATTATTTCAGTGAAATGCAAATTAATGGACAAATTGTGTTGAGCAACACAGATGTGCTTCTTGTTCTTTAAGAAATAATTGAAATGAGGAAGAAATTCAGCTGCAGATGTAAAATTTTAAGAACTTATCAAAAGACTTATCAAAGCCAAGAAAAATGACATCTCACTTGTAATGAAATCTGGGTAAGGGATATATACCAGTTGTACTGTATTTAACTGGAGCAACCCACAGACATTCTTAGCTCTGGTCACATGTTCTGTATAGCAGACTGCAGAGTTATTTAATGTCCCTGTCAAAACTGATTTTGAAATTTTTATTGGGGATGTGGAATTTTCTTTTACATGGCCTACTGTGGCTACTGTGTGATGACAAATTTTAGAAAGTAACAGCAGCCCAACTTTTGTTTTAGTTTTTTCCGTATTTACTGACAGTTGGCAAAAATAAAAGTTTTTAATAACAAAACATTGTGCATGTTGGTTTTTTACCAGGTGGTAATGAGTAAGGCGCTGGAGCCCGGTTTGGGGATTGGTTGATTGTGGTTATGAGGAAAAAAAAAAAGTTAATGTCGGTCTTTTATAGGAAAAATGGTGGCTCAATGGGTAGAACATAAGGCTGGGATGCATAAGTCTCCTGGTTTGAATCCCAGCCCAGCCACCATGTGTGTCCTTCAGCAAGACACGCAGCACTAGTTCATTGTAATACGTACGTGAAATGTAAGTTGTTTTGGATAAAAGCGTCTGCTAAAAAATAGTGGAAGAGACCTGATTCGCCATGTTGATGTTTTTGTGAGTCAAATAAATGTAGAATATATCGGCGTGTCATACATGTTAAAATCGATACCAGATATTTAAAACACCAAATTATGGGGTCACTATATGCACGCAAATGATAGTAGAACCTTTACTCGCTTGTGTTTTACAAACTTGATGACAATGTAAAAAAAAAAATGCTTCCCACGTGTTATGCACTGTGCGACAGGCATTTCTAAACTACATCCCCCAGAACACCTTTGAAATTGTCTCACAGTTATTACGTAGAAAACGTATTAAAAACTGTTTCCGCCATCTACAACGTCCTCTTGGAGTTGGTGCCATCTTAGAGAGGTGGGAAGCGTTAAATTTTCCTGTAAATGCATCCAAACCAATCCACATATTTCTTTTTGGCATCCGCAATATTTGCTAACTGATTTCTTTTATTCGTTTTCAGACCGACCTCCACAATATGCGAGCGAAGGTAAAACGTTTTTATTTTGTGTTTATGTTTGCTTCTATCAAAGCTCTCATTGTCAGACTGGTGATGCAGTATTATCGGTGTGTTAATGTCAGTTATATGTGGAGTTGAAACGTATATATTGCTTTTTTACTTAAACGTATATAATGTAATAATATTGTAATACTTTGAGGTGCTCGTTTTTAGTTGCTCAGACCAGGAAAATGTTGTACGGCCTGGGTAGGATCTGTAATGCGGGCTTTTTGCCGCACGATGAGTATAAAAGGGTGGCGCAGAGTACAAAATTCACTTTTGTCGTAGCCATGTATTAAGTCCATGAAGTTGTGACCTACAACACTGTGGGAAAGTGTTATTAATGAAGTACCTATGAGGCATACACAACGTGACTTTGCATGCTGTGCACGTGTATGAAGCTGAAATTTCTAAAGTTTGTTGGAATTAATAACCATACGTGCCACATTGCGTATACGAATGTATCCAGTCTGTTTTAACAAACTCTTTTTTTTTTTTTTAATTGGTTTCATGCCAGTCATGTACGTTTAACTACGTTTTCAAACTAATTTCTGTTTTCTTTTTAGTGGAGAAAGAAGCGTATGCGCAGGTAAGCAACAGCTTTTAAAAAAATCTGACATTGCACAGTTCACGCAGTAGTAAACGCCTCGCGGTACTGCATCGCCGCGTGCCAAACGTGTGGCTCGAGGGGAGCGACTGGCCGAACACATGGGGCGTCTGAATGGTGTTTAACATCCACTTGTTATAAGAATATATACTGAACTTTGTCTCGCATTGGGCTGCAGGCTGAAGCGCAAAAGGAGAAAGATGAGACAGAGGTCTAAGTGAAGCGGCCTTCACACCAGTGCAGCTGGGGTCTCCTCCACAACATCCTGCCCTTTATGCATCCTTGGAGAACCCAAGACGTGAACGGCTACCTGTCGTGTGGCATCATAGCGTTGAAGGGGATCTGCTGCCACCATCTCTGTTGCCTGTGCTTGTCGATGGGGATCCTGGCTGTGCGATGAAGGAGTTTGATGGAGTGGGCATTCCTTTGGCACACTGGACTCTGACCAATTGCCCATCACACAATTTGTATTTCATCCAATAAAGATGTCCTTTTTCGGTTTTCAAAACCATTCACACGTTTCTGCTATTTTCCTTCAGAATGGCTAGCAAGGCAAGTAAATGTTTGGTATAAATGGAAAGTGTTGGTTTTTACACCAGCTGTGCTATTCAAACTCGGAGTTGGATTTGTGGCTTAAATTTTAGGCTGTGTATCAAGGTTAGAAGTTAACAGGTGATTCCTGTCAATTTGTTGGTTTTGTTTAAATTGTAAGGATTTGATCAATCAGAATGGCACCAGCAAAATATTCAGAGCTGCCATAAAATTGTCTGGACATCCTTGCAGAAAGGTTTTACATTTTCAGTGTGAACAGTGAAGGTGATGCAAATGTAATGGCATGACTCAGGACCCAACAACCTACATTCTGTATGTACAGTATAAGATGGGTACACTACTGCCATTATAAAGAAATGCTGCATAATCTGTTAAGATGAGTGATGTGATGCTCCTGGATACATGAAAGTAACATGGCTTTTTACAAAGCTTGATGTTTAGTAAGTAGGTGTACTACCAGTTATAAATCTTCAAGTTTAAAGCCATTTTAATTCACTTTCACTAAATGATCCAGTGTAAGGTCACTGCATGCCTGAAGTTTTTCTAGGAAGAGAAGTTATCCTTCACAGTGCTGACAAATGTGTGCACTTCCTGCATGTAAGAGGCACCAGTTCTCACACACAGCATTCAGACATGAAACTGGAGTATTTGAGGAACTCTGCACATATACATGATTAAGGCCAGAATTAACATGCCAGCCTTGGAGACGTCATGATACATGAAGCCTGCTGATTCACAAAGCTGCCCCAACAATTGATTGCATTTTTTTGAGTATTGATTAACCAGTTATTTGCTTCAAATTATGCATCCAAAAATACTTTACATACAAAACATTGCAATACAGTATACGAAATTGCGAAATATAAATGGACACACGAGACTTGGTAAGTTTGAAGTAGACATGGAGGTTAGGGAAGATATTGGAAATGCTATGACCATAAAGGTGTTTATTATGCAGCCTGATGGTCACAGGTAGATTGTCCTCCACAGTGTTCCTCAGAAGAGCATTTAAGCCACTGCTGCAGGTGCTGCTCTGTTTCACTGGTGATGAGGAGAGGGTGACTGACAGTGTTCATCACAGCCACACATTTGCTCAACATTCCTTTCTCAACAACTTCAGCCAGCACCAATTCAATTTGTTTTTATATAGCGCCTTTCACAACAATGCACAGTTTGATTCTTGACGCTCATTTCATTATGAACACACAGCAGCAGAGAACGCTGCAGTGCTGCTACATGCTGGTAGAGTATCTACCACGGTGGCCCAAGTGTGCTCAGGCAGTAGTGGTAAGCCTTTCTGTGTGCAGCCTTCTCTTAAGTAGACCACCTGACACTAATGTTAGAACAAACTCCCTGGAGGTCCTTACAATGTCTACATCCTCTAATTCTACAATGACAATAGAAAAGGAACCCCTCGGTACATGACTTCTAAAGATAATGACAATTTCTTTTGATTTACCAAGACTGAGCCGTAGGTAGCTGTTTTATCCATCACTTAACAAACCCCTTCTCCACACTGCTGTGCTCCTTCTGCTACCCCTCTTTGACACACCAACTACTGTGTTGTCTGTCCATTTCTGCAGATGACATGATGCAGTGAATTACCTGTAAATTGAAGCATACAGAGTAGACAGAATGAGAGCCCATGCTGTTCCTGTGGTTCCGTGTAGTCTGACACACATCACCTACATATGTGTGTCACATATTCCATAATCCCGAAAAAAATGGATAAATCCACCTGCACTGACTGAAGCCTCTTTGCCAATATCATAGGCTGCATGGTTTTTAATGTCCTGGGAAATGACACAGCACTCGTTTACGGTTCTGTTTGCTTTGCCTAAATCAGCAGTTCTCAAAGTGGGGTCCGTGATACACGGTAACGGGGTCTACAAAATAATTGATAAAATAAGCGATGCTAGACAATGATATATATTTTTGTGCTGTAGTATAGAGGTGGTCTGTAAATGTATTTGTCACCTCTAAGGGGTCCCTTACCTGAAAAACGTTCAAGAAAACCTGGTTTATGCCTATTTAAGGTATGGGGAAAGCAATGTGCATTAAACAATGTACAGAACCCGAAGTAAAGCTGTTTCGATGTTTCCTAATTAAATTGAAATTTGGTTATCCGTGAATAATCCTTCAAGGCGCCGACCTTCACCCGGTACGTCAATTTTACAATAAAGAAAGTTCACGTTTTGGTTTTTAAAAACAATATATTTTTATCGGATTTTATCGCACTATAGAACTCGTAAATGCAAAACAAAAATTATGAAACTCAGAAATGAAAAACGCCTTAGATCTTTTTTTCTGGGTATATGCATCAAATCGATAAAATATGGAACGTGATTTTTTTTCCATTCTAAAACACGGGATGTACCGTATGCCAATTTATTTTAACGTGTGCACTACCGGAGTTTAACAGTAGGAGGTGGAGATGTAATCTTCGCCATTGCAAAAGGTCCGTATTTTGTCGAGGATACTCTTTCCTGTACGAAGAAATTCTTTGGGTTTGGAGGACCAATGCGAAGTGTAGCTACTAGGTGAACAGGCTAATCAGGTATGTTTATGCTGGTAGATGTGTGTTCCGGGAATGCCAAAATATCGATGTATTTGCTGAAGTAACTGCGACAAATGATCGCAAATATCCCATAGGAGGTCAGTATGTGCTTTGTTGTGTATAAACAGTATGTTTTCCGCAGTATGTGGTTAGCTACCTCATACCGTTTCCAACGTGTACAGGCCTGAAAAATACAACGAATCGGCAGACGGAGCTTGGCTAGTAATGCTAACAGTTCGCTCTGAAGCACCAAATCTGCGTTCTCCCTGTAATTGCCCCATATTGGAAAATAATTCGAATCGTTAATAAGGTGTTTATTGTTATATTTTGTTACAGCCCGTATTGCTGTTTACTAAGCTACCTAGCTAAAGTGGTACGTTTCCTCATAGATATGTTCTTTGAACGTCTGGCACTCCTTAACCAGAGCTACCTATAAAAGGCAGTCGCTGATTTGAAGCTCAAAGGTATCCGCTTGCCGGTCACTGGGGGGGGTTTCGTCTACGGGAGTGTTTACGGTTAGCTAGTAAATGGTGACTTGCCTTTGTATTTTTCTGGTAGGAGTGCAAAGTGCTTCTTTTATATACCGATGCATTTTTCTCCAGGGGCCCGGAGAGAAGACTTCACGGGACTGCAATACTCCACATTCGGATTGGACATTATTACTCAGTCGGATTCAGGGACAGATAGGCAGACAGATAGCGACACACACACATGTGCGCTGCGTGCCCCGTTCGCCGGTCCACGCGCCATGCCTGACCGGGATAGTTCCTACCTTTCAGGTGGCGGTGGGGGAGGCAGTGGTGGCGGAGTGGGACTCAGTGTGAGCGAAGAAGTAGCAGCGTCAGGATTAGTTGGAGCAGGAGAAGGAAGAGGGGGCAGTGGCGCAAGTGCTGGGGGCTGTGGAGGGAGCACTTCTGGAACTAGTGGTATGGGCGGAGGTGGAGCCCTCGGAAATGGAAGCAGCTGCGGGGGTGGGAGCAACGGGGGCCTGGGATCCGGGCTCGGCCTGGACGGCGTCTGCCGTGACTTTCTGCGCAACGTGTGCAAAAGGGGGAAGCGCTGCCGCTTCCGGCACCCGGACTTCAATGAGGTGCCAGACCTTGGGGTGCAGAAGAACGAATTCATCTTCTGCCACGACCATCAGAACAAGGAGTGCGTGCGCGCCAACTGCCGCTTCGTACACGGATCCAAGGAGGACGAGGACTACTACAAGAAGACAGGCGAGCTGCCCCTCAGGCTGCGGGGAAAGGTGGCGGCTGGGCTCGGCCTCTCCCCGACAGACCTACCCCTGAGCCGCGGTGAGGTGCCCATCTGTAGGGACTTCCTTAAGGGGGAGTGTCAGCGTGGGAATAAATGCAAATTCCGGCATGTGAAGAAGGACTACGAGTATGAAGCGTCCAGGGTGGGTGTGGGAGGAGTTATGGGCACGGGGGTCAGTGGCATGGTGAACATGGGAGGGGGCAGTGGTGTGGGCAGTGGTGTGGGTGGTGGCATGTCAGGACTAGTGGGTGGAGGTGGTAACATAATGGGCATAGGGTGTCCCAGCCTGGGTGGCTCGAGGGATCAGGGTATTTCTGGGGGTGGTGGGGGTGGTGGCGGTGGCCTGGGCAGCTGCCTGTCGATGGGACCACCAGGGCCACGGCGCTTCGACAGAGGCCCGTGCTCTGTGTACGACCCCCTTTTCGAGAGTGGGCTGTTCGAAGCGGGCGCGTTCGAGGCGCCCATGGACCACGCAGCCCTGCAGCTGAAGAGACGCAGGCTGGAGGGTCTGCGGCTGGCAGACGGCGGCGGTGGCGGTCACTATGAGCTGGGCGTCCAAGCCGCTCTGCCACCTCGACCGCTGGAGTACCGGTTTTTGGAAGAGGAGAATGCCCTCCTTAGGAAGAGGGTGGAAGAGCTGAAAAAACAGGTAGTTATTAAGGAAGTAAAATGAAGAGGATATTTACAGCCGAACTATGCATGCCATGGTTTTCAGTAGACCACTGTGCACTGTTTGGAGTTTTAACATTAGATAATTGTGTAGACACTAGAAAATTATGAGGACAATTTAAGGTCTGTATAATTGTGCCTGTTTTCTTAGGTTTCAAACCTTATTGCCACCAATGAGGTTCTGTTGGAGCAGAACGCCCAGTTTCGCAGCCAAGCCAAGGTGATGACACTGTCGTCCACGCCAGCGCCTTCTGAGCAGAGTATGGCGCCCCCTGTAGGCTCTGTCAGCTCCTACAACCACGGCATTGCTCAAACCCACACCACGCTGAGCAGCGCAGGTCTGCAGCCCCGCCCTGTCACCCAGCAGGACTTGGTGGCTCCAGCAGGAGCGCCCACCGCACCCCCATCCAACGCTGCGCCACCCACTGCCCCGCCACCTCACCTCAACCCTGAGATTACCCTCCCTGCAGCTCTAGCCCAGACCATCGCCCAAGGCATGGCCCCACCAGTCTCCATGGCACCGGTGGCTGTCTCTGTGGCCCCCGTTGCCGTGTCCATGGCCCAGCCTTTGCCTGGCATCACCATGAGCCATGCCACCACACCCATGGTGTCCTACCCCATCGCCAGCCAAAGCATGAGGATCACCACTCTGCCGCACTGATGCCAGTGCTTAATGTGATCACCACACTGATCCACTTCCTGGTTCAGATGAACTGGGGGACTGACAGACATAAGGGGGGTGCCCCCCCACCCCACCTGGTACATGTGCAGACTTGAGTGACATACTGCCAGCACTGCACATGGGAACAAGAGGCTTGCTCCCCTTTATCATACGAGGGATTCTGCGCAAGTGGCATATTTGTCACAAGCAGCAGAATGCAAGCAGATATTTGAAATTAATATTTATGTAGACCTCCTTGTGAAAAAAGGACAGATTATGGAGGTTTGCTTGAGACTATGATCCTTTTTCTTTCACTTTGATTTTACTATTTGTGTAAAAACAATTTTGCACCAAAAGCAAACACACACCCAGAACTGATTGCTTGTTATTGATCTTGTTTCTTAGCAGACAAATTTCATCCATTCTGTTGCGTTACGAATTACAAAGCCTTTGTCATGTGTTGATAAAAAGTTGATAAAAATCTATATTCTGATATGATGTCGTTGTTTTTCCTCAGAAACCTGAGTATAGCTGGAACTGAGGCCAATATCATGATGATCCAAAGTGCGACACAGTAGGCTGTGATGTAGATTACTTCGGAGAATTCGGTACACGAACATGCACGCGGTTTTTCTGCAGGACGCATTTTATTTCGTTACAACGAGTTATAAAATGAGCAGCCTATGCTATGTTTTTTTTTCCTGCTTTCAGATCACACCTTGAAACGGTTTCGCAATATTAATTTACTGTCTTTAAGTATTCTTTAAAATTTTAAGATGAAGGTCTGATGAATCAAAAATCTCTTATACATACTGTTTGACAAATCAAAAGAATTTTGCAGTGAGCTACATGAAACTAGTAAGCCTTTCAATATGCAATACAGAACTCAAAAGTAATTTCACAATAAATACTAAAATTAGAATCGCTCAGATTACGCAATGTTTTCTCATGTTCTGGTAATTTATATTACTACTGATCTTGCATCTGAATTATATTATAATTATCTTTTATAGAAAACAACATTACTTGCGAATTACGCCGTACATCTAAACATATACTTTCAGCAATTTTTTACAGGATAACTCTATATGTAATGTTTTAGTAAATTTAAATAAACGTCAGTTTTTTTTGGGGGGGGGGGTCGCGTGTCAAATATTTACATACTAGGCAAATCCTTATCTGCTTTAAAGTGTGTACATTTGGGCCATGGGAAAAAACCAGTATGGCCAGAGGAGAATGGCGGAATCACAGGGAAAACCGTCTGAGCACCACTCCCCAGACATGCCTGGGCTCGATTCCCAAAAAGCGTCCCAGCTACCAGACTAGACATCACCGAGCATACCTCGCCACAGAAAAACATCCATAATCCGAAGCCGTTGTATAACAATGCCCATATCAGTACCAATTTTATGATATAAATAGTAACAGCCGTGAAGTGCGATTGTGTTGTCAGCTGTTGTTGTCGATCTCTGCAGCTTGAAAAGTCCCATTCGGTTGCGCAAAACTTGCTTAATGTGAATGCATTCAGTGGACGACTGAATTTATTTGGGCCCACCTGATGTTTTAATGTTTACACGTAAAAACTGCGTGGGTGTGTCGCACAGGAAAAATGCAGATCTTCGTTTATTTGATCTATTCTTTCGACCGCAAGCAGCAGTGGCGGGCCATGAGTCAGCTGCACCAAAATGCGGTGCGTCTGTGCCAACTGGGCGTGTTTCTAACGGGATCAGAGGGGACCTCAGAGCTGTAGATCTGCACTTACATTTCAGAAAGAAGCAGCGGAAACTACAGAGATACTAGTTCCCACTGACAAATCGGTTTGGGAACTCTGCTGTCTATCTCCGACATCGTGCATCTTTAGTTTTTACGTCGCATTTTTGTGGTGCATTCATCTTCGTTAAAAAAAGCTTGCTTGCGGTATTTTTAAGAAAGGAACAATCTTACTGTATGTCATCTTGAATAAAAACAATATTTGTGGCGATATTGGTGACAGCTGCAACTCCCTGTCATGGAGAAAAGCGCTGCCACACCAGGCGAAGACGCAGGTTCGAGCGGGCGCAAAGACTCGGAGTCGGCGAGCTCGGCCCAGGACGGTAAAGACGCAGCAAAGGTGGAGGAGGTGCAGCCTTCCACATGTAGGAGATTCACCTTTAAGTCAGTCCTTTGGACTTTCGGGAAATGTCTAAGTGCTCTGCTGCCCGTTTACCTCGCTGGGTACTACAGAGTCAGTACCACCCTGCTGGTCTTCGGGCTTACTGTGTACACGGGCTGGAAACACACTCGAGATGCGAAGGAAGAACGGCTGCGGTCCGCCATGCAGTCTCTGGATGACGAGCAAGAAGTCTCCACCAGGCACCTATCACGAAATAAACGGGATGTGCCTGGATGGGTACGAAATCAAACTTTTATATCGCTTCTGCGCCCATTCTTACGAATAGCAAGTCAATAGACCATAGTTACTGTTCGCAGCCGTGTAATACTGTATAAACTTTACAAATGTGCCGTTGATTTGTGTCAACATTTTTATAACTACGTTATTTTGTGTATTTGGCATGCAAAGAAGCTTGTTACTATGCGTATAGCCGCAGTATTGATCAGTGCGCAGCATCTTTCTGATGTTGTTTTACACTGTCATGAAACGTGGCTTGCGCAGTTAAAACTAAGTTAATCAAATGACGTATGCTATCCGTGTTAAAGAAATGGCATTTATATTAAGCCATAAACCATATCTGTTTTGATCAGCTTAAACCAAACAGTAAGTATAAAAGCACTATTAGCTGTGACAAGGAACGTCAAAGGAAGAAGACAGGAATAGAATTCAGCATCAGATAAAATCTTATGAACATTCGGTAGTCACGTGGTACACGTAACATATCGGTATTATACAATGTAAAATAAACATCTCATATAAAACAGCAAACTACAGGTAATGAACCACATTTGACAGCAGCCAGTCATACATAAGTGAGCAAGCCTCAAGTATATATTATATTTTAGTACTGACCCCCTGAGAACTCAGAAAAATGAGGTGAAGTAGACAGAAATGTGTTAATTGGGAAGCAGCTGCATGTTAGGGAGGGCCCAAGAATGACTAGCATAGATGTGCCCTTATCAGTCCACATTTGGACTGGGGCAATAGGTGGTGGGAGGAGATATTTGACCTTCAGCTTCATTTTCCTCATCTTGTTTCTCACAAGAAGCCTGGAAATCCACCAATGGCAACGCTGACTCACTCTGAAAGCAGCCATACTCTGAAACTGTTCTTTCAAAATGACAAGGCCAGAATACTGCCACAATGATGCACGAACACTTAAAATACAATCATTACACTTGCATGAATAATTTAATGTTAACAGCCGGCTAAGAACTAATGGCACAGTTAGTGTGTTTCAGGAAACGCTTTACATTGTTTTTGGTTGTGCTTCTTCAAATGGACTGTTCCAAAGACTTCATTGTTTTGTCAAGGATCATTCTCACCTACAAAGTACCAGCGCTCCCTGGTGCCTAGACGGGAGCTTCTTACCAGTAACTGTATGAGCTATTTCAAGACCATTTCTGTCGGTAGCCTAGTCTTTGAAGATAAATAGGCCCATTTTCTACTTAAAGTTTGGGAATGTAATACAAAAACTTTAAAACCAGCATCATGCAGTCAGAACACCTTCATTGTAAACCATGATGGTACCTCGGTAGAATACACTGCTGCTTAGCAACAATTTGGACATGTTTTTTTTTTCTTTGTAATAATGTTTCCTGTTTTTTTCCTGCAGATTAATTATCCAGATCTGGAGAAGGTAGAATGGCTAAATAAGGTACTGTTTTTTTTTTCTTTTTTGTACATATCTGCGCTACATCTACAAGTGAACACGCGCCAAACTGAGGTCTTGTGGTTCAGCAGTGTCGACATTACTCGACCTTATAAACACTTCTTTGTTTTTTTAGGTTACGTCTGAGATACCATAGCAACAGGCAAAACAAGAGAGTGTAGTTTTTGAGATTTGCACATGCATACATAGTCTTAACACACCAGTATTTACACACTAACACACTTTTCCCCTGTATAGATTGGCTTTTAACATGGTTCACGTGTTTGTATGCGTTCCGGTCCGGGTGTGTCCCACGTGTAAAGTGTACGTCCCTCGTATTTCCAGCTGAGTTTAATTGTAGCTCCTTTATTGAATGTATGAATCTGGGAGTGATCATGTCATACTGAAGAAACGTTAGTAGAGTTTTTGCTCATCACAAGTAAATGCACAAAGTAACAAATGTGGCACACATATTTTGATGGAGTACTGGTCTTAATACTGTTGTTAATCTAACTTTCAGCACCTCATCACTTGCTGTGTTGTCTTAGCAACAGGGTCAGAAGGTGAACTCACTGACCTATAGACATAGTGACCTGTGTACAATTATCTTGTTGCCTGTCATATTCAGTCTGTTTGGGGGTGTTTCTCTGCTCTGTAATGTGTGTATTGAACAGAATTGTACACTCAGTGTCTGTTAGGCTGAATTAACAGCATATTACATTATGAACCAGAGGGGTTATAGGCGAACATCATATATGATCAGTTAACATACATGACACACAGGACTTCATCAGGCACCCTGTCGCTGTGCTGTGCTACGATTATGGAAAAAAAAAACACAGGTGACAGATGACTTTATTCATGTATTGTGATTTCTAGAGGGCCTGTCATGTGACAGTGCTGTGGTTCCTGTTGGCTTTATTTGCCTAGGACCCTGGTGACTCATCGCACTGAAATGCCAAACATTAACCAGCCTCTGGTTTCTAAACCCAAGAGCTGGCCTGCTTTACAGGAAGTGTGCTTTAGTGCTATTTTCACTATTGCCTTCGACTTGCAGTTCAGTACAAGATGGCTTCCTGGCTTTAATGTTTTCCTCTTTAGTTTATGCAGGTGAAATCTACCTTAGATTTTTTACTGAAGACTACAACTGTTGTACCCATTATCACAAACAAGTTGTTTTAAACTGGCATGGCAAAAACAGCAACAGAGCCTGGGGAGTTTCAGGCCAACAGTCGTAGGCCTGTTGGCACTGCTGACAGACAGTTCTCATGTGTGACCCTAAGCTTCTTACTGTGTGTAAAAATGGAATGCACATTTGTGGTGCAAATGTGCCTGGGACAGACTCCAGAGGACTGATTTTTAAATGGATCGGAGCTGTAATTATGCTTCGACTGCAGTAAACCACAAAAGTCAGCAAGCAAATAATTTAAAGTACCTGAAACCTGAATTTTTGGTATCAGTAGTCAGGTGTGTATTCTGGTAGGTTACTGAGCATGAAAAATCTTTGTGGTGCCATAACCAATCAGTCTTTTACTCCTTTTAGTATTAAATGCATGATTTTTTTTAGTACTCCTTCGGTCTGTCACTGCCTCCTGTCACGTTCACGTGATATGCAATAAAAACAGCTGCTCAGTCAGTGGCAGAAGTGAGCTTTGGATGAGAGGACGGTGTTTTAGTGTATGTCATTAGGGTGTGCTGAAAGCCCACTGCCTCTGTGGCTCTGTGCTGCAGGTCCTGCAACAAGCCTGGCCATTTGTAGGTCAATACCTAGAGAAGCTGCTGACGGAGACCATCGCTCCCTCCATTCGAGGCTCCAGCACCCACCTGCAGACCTTCTGCTTTACCAAGATTGACATGGGAAGCAAGGTAATGAGCTGTTGTGTACCTCAGGCAGGCCAGTACATCATGATGTAGACCATTGTGTGTGCCCTACAAAAATGTTCTATACTATACAGTGCCTTGCAAAAGTTTTTATGAAATTCATGAATTTTTCCACATTTTGTCATATTACATCCACAAATGTAAATTTATTTTATTGGGATTTTATGTGATAGACCAACACGAAGTGGCACATAATTATGAAGTGGATGGAAAATGATAAATGTTTTTCAAAATTTTTTACAAATAAATATCTGAAAAGTGTGGTGTGCATTTGTATTTAGCCCCACTGAGTCAATACTTTGAAGAACCACCTTTAGCTGCAATTACAGCTGCAGGTCTTTTTGGGTATGTCTCTACCACCTTTGCACATCTAGAGAGTGAAATTTTTGCTCATTCTTCTTTGCAAAATAGCTCAAGCTCTGTCAGATTGGGTGGAGAGTGTGTGAAAAGCAATTTTCAAGTCTTGCCACAGATTCTCAGTTGGGTTTAGGTATGGACTTTGACTGGGCCATTCTAACACATGAATATGCTTTGATCTAGACCATTCCATTGTAGCTTTGGCTGTATGTTTAAGGTCATTGTCCTGCTGGAAGGTGAACTTCTGCCCCAGTCTCAAGTCTTTTGCAGACTAACACGTATTCTTCTAGTGAATACTTTTGCAAGGCACTGTATTTATAGAATTCTACAGAATGTCTCTACAGACTACGAAATAGTTTCTTCCTGCAAGCCACCAGTATTCTGTGTCACTACGCTGCGTCAGTGTGCTGTAACACATCGCTGTGTCAGTGTGCTGTAACACATCGCTGCGTCAGTGTGCTGTAACAGTGTGCTGTAACACATCGCTGTGTCAGTGTGCTGTAACACATTGCTGCATCAGTATGCTGTAACAGTGTGCTGTAACACATCGCTGTGTCAGTGTGCTGTAACACATCGCTGTGTCAGTGTGCTGTAACACATCGCTGCATCAGTATGCTGTAACAGTGTGCTGTAACACATTGCTGTGTCAGTGTGCTGTAACAGTGTACTGTAACAGTGTGCTGTAACACATCGCTGTGTCAGTGTGCTGTAACACATCGCTGTGTCAGTGTGCTGTAACACATCGCTGCATCAGTGTGCTGTAACACATCGCTGCGTCAGTGTGCTGTAACACATCGCTGCGTCAGTATGCTGTAACAGTGTGCTGTAACACATCGCTGTGTCAGTGTGCTGTAACACATCGCTGTGTCAGTATGCTGTAACAGTGTGCTGTAACACATCGCTGTGTCAGTGTGCTGTAACACATCGCTGTGTCAGTATGCTGTAACAGTGTGCTGTAACACATTGCTGTGTCAGTGTGCTGTAACACATCGCTGCACCTTAAACTCATATCAGTCAGCGCACTGTCTGTCTCGTATGTTTCGCCTTGTGGCTGTATTTGCACTGTTTGCACATCTTTTGCACTCGTGCACTTTATGTAGTTAGGGTCTCTTTTTAGTTAACTTTAGATACGTGTATCTTGTGCAGCTGTATGTTGTTATATGTAGCACTATGGTCCTAGAGGAACGTTATTTAGTTTCACTGTATACTATACTTATTGTATATGGTTGAAATGACAATAAAAACCACTTTGACTTGAATTTCAATAGGACTCTATAGAACGTCTGCTTAGAGATACATGTTCTACAAAATTCTAATGTAGTTAATAGATTTCAGCATAATTTAATTTGGAATATACAGAACTTCTGTTTTCACATGCATGTTCTTCAGAAGTAAGACTTCTATAGAACAGTAAGGAGTCTCTGAGAAGACATGCTATTGAACTTTTACTTTGTTTATACAGTGTTTTCTTTTAGTTCAAATCCCATCAGTTGTTTATAATTCTCTTACACTAATATAAAATATTCACAAGATACAGACCAGCTCTCTAGTCCTTGCCAATAATTGAAAAATTTCCATCTAAAACTTTAATAAATTGTCTGTAACAAATGAGGTTGTCTACAGTTAATTGTAGCCTAGTTTTGGGTGCTCTGTGTGGCCAGTATCAGCTTTTCTCCCATGAGGTTTCTGGCAATTAAATCATCTCATTGAAGTATGTTAAATGCAGGATCAATGAGCTGCTGCAAAGTATGACATCCTGTTTAAATCTGCTTGCATTTATAAAGGAAACTCATTTTAATAGAATGACACTGCATCTAGTATTATAGCAGGACAGACAGCAGTGGCGTGGTGGTTAGCACTGTTGTATCACACCTTGAGGATTGGAGGGTCACACCTTGCCTATGTGTGGAGTTTGCGTGCGCTTCCTGTGCTTTCCCCCTTCGTCTGAAGAAGTGTTGTAGGCTGATTAGTGTTTCAAAATTGTCAGTACATGTGACTGTGCCCTGCAACGGGTTGGCACCCCACCTGAGGTTTGCCTTGAGCTGTGTGGCCTCTGGGATAGGCTACAGGCTCTGTGACCCTGTGTAGAGCAAGTCATATGGAAAATGCATGAAAGAAAATTTAGTTGTCAGTTTTTGTCTCAAAGCATTGCTACAGAACCCTTTCTACAGAGCTGTGTTTCTGTATAACTTTCCTCCTATAGAAATTTATTTGGGTGCTGAAGTTCTGTAGGGTTACCACTAAGTTTTTCTATTAATCTTCTACAGAATTTGTTCTTTAGGAATTCTGTAGAAGATTTTACAAGGATATTTCCATTTGTAGTAATTTTGTTATATGTTGTAACTGAATCCTTTAGGCTTAACATTTATCTGGTTATTATAGTTTTGATTTTGTTAACATAAAAATATATGTTTTAACAGTTTGTTATTTTGGGTGTGCTAGAGCAGTTGTGTTGGGTATTTGACAGTCCACATGTATTAAAGTTTTGTGACTGTTTTGTCTACAGGCCATGAAGGTAATCGGTGTGAAGGCTCACACAGAGAACGACAAGGGACAAGTGCTGCTAGATCTCTACGTCAAGTAAATGTGTTCTCCATCTTTGGCGAGTTTCTGTTGGGTTTGGGTTTTTGCATACGTTTGCCAGTACTATACATCTTCCCCAGTTCTGGTTAGATGCGGATATGTAGGCCTCATCTGCACTGTCAGTGTAACAACATCTTTTATCTCCGTTTAGTTATGTTGGAGACGTTGAGATCAATGTAGAGATCAAGCGCTACTTCTGTAAAGCGGGAGTGAAGGGTATCCAGGTGAGGCTGGTTCTTTTAGGTGTTGGTTGGCTGTAGATCAGTGGGCTCTTTTTCATCCTTTTCATCCTCTGTGTATGTCTGTCCAGCTAAAAGGGATGATGAGGGTCATCCTGGAACCCCTCATTGGAGATGTTCCTATAGTGGGAGCCGTAACCATGTTCTTCATTCGAAGGCCTGTAAGTGGTCCATAGAATCACTCTTAATTCATCACTATGTTGTTCTCCGGTGAGGTCAACAGTCATACATCTTTTTTTTTTATTCCCCTGGTGTATTTCTTATGTATAGAATCTGGACATCAATTGGACAGGACTAACAAACATGCTGGACATTCCTGGTCTTAAGTGAGTGGAGCAGTTTATTTTTAGTAATCATGTTCTGGAGTGACATTCTTAAAATGACTATGCTTCAGCTGATGTTTCTGCACGTTATTTATCACAAAGAATAAAGATGCTTAAATTGTACTTGTTATACTTTTTCAGAAAAAAATACAACATCTGTATCTAGTTAGGTGTATACAATGTAATGAAGTCAAAACCTGCATACCGACTTTTATTTTCCATTTTCACCGGTTCAGGTTCAGGTTTCCAGAAAATCTGGCCCCTAAATTACTGCTGACAGTTTTGGAATATTTTTGATGAATAACAATTAGATTAATTTCATTCACAACAAAACTTTATATGATTTAGGAAACTGCCCAGAGGAATCATTCATTGTTTAATTTTTTAAATACAACTGATGTATGAGTACAAAAAGTTGAAAACCTTAATCTTAACCCTACTGGTCATGTGTGCAGCGTCATGTCGGACACCATGATAATGAACGCCATTGCTTCGTTCCTGGTGCTGCCAAATCGTCTCACGGTGCCCCTGGTTGCCGGCCTGCCTGTTGCTCAGCTGCGTTTTCCACTCCCAAGGGTAACGAGCCTGAGATGCGTGAAACCACACCACCTGCCAAACACACTGAACAGTGTAGAGAACAAGGGCTTTGAGGGAAACTCACACAGAAAAATAAAATAGGAAGTTCAGGTTCTTTGACAAATTCTCTGAATCTTCAGTTCCTTGTTTCTCTTTTCTAGGGTGTGGTGCGTATCTATCTGCTGGAAGCTGACGGCCTCGCAGCCAAAGACAGCTACGTGAAGGGGGTGATGGCAGGCTTGTCTGACCCCTATGTCACCCTTCGTGTGGGACCCCAGTCCTTCACCTCACGCCACGTGGACGACACCCTTAACCCAAAATGGGGGGAGGTGTATGAGGTGAGAATCATTAGGGCAACCTCGAATGGCCTGCTGTGTTTGGGAAACCATGGTGAAGTTGTATGGTTTGGCAGAGCGGCTGAAATTTGGAGTACACCAAACTAAATGCTGGACAGCAGCACTATCCCCTCTCCTCTCATTGTTAACAGTTAGAATGTGAAAAACCTATTTTCTGCCCCAAGCCCTCTGCCCATTAACCACAGATGAGTCCATTTTTGACATATGTCAGATATACAGTATGTTCACAAAACAAAAAAAGGATGGTTTCTCCTCGAAATCTGCTTAATTAATTTAAAATAAACCACTTTCAACAACAATTTTCCAAATAAGTGGGAAAAGAAAGTTTGCAGGCATGTGAACACAGTAGGCAATCTTCCTGAAATAAGGACAATTTGATGCACTGTATTGAATGTTTGAGTACCCTTTCTGGAACCTAGGTTTAATAAATAATTATTACATTTTATAATTTGTATAAAATAAACACGTGAAAACTATGGTGTTTATAGACAAGTGTACACAATAACCAAAACCTGCTTTCAATAGATTTACTCATATCATTGATTTATATTGTATGGTATGTTCCTTAGGATATATATGAATATAACTTATGAATGAATATGAATTTGTTCACAAGTTATAATATAAAATAAATTATGTATGGTTAAAATAGTTAACATTTTTTTTCTATTTCATTGTCGTTATTTCAGAAAGTGCATATCAAATTCATTACTAACATATACTGTATTTAATATACTGTATATGCCATTATGTGTGAATCCTGGGTGCCTGCCTGTGTCACCCCGCCTCACATTCGTATGTTCCAGTCTGTTCAGCTCTGTATGTGACTGTGTGTCAGGTGATTGTCCATGAGGTACCTGGTCAGGAGTTGGAGGTGGAGGTGTATGACAAAGACCCAGACCAGGATGACTTCCTGGGCAGGTACTTGTCCCTGTGCTCATCTCTCATCACTGCCGTGAGTGTCATTGACATTACCATTAATTCAGAGGAGAACTGCTTACACCGCTCTGTCTCTGTCTCTCTCTCTGTCTCTCTCACATATTTCATCTGTCGCTCTGTCTCTTTCTCTTTGAAGTTGGACTGACTCTCTCCTTGTTTTATTTTCAGGACCAAGATAGATCTTGGCATGGTGAAGAAAGCACACATTCTAGATGAGGTGTGTTTGGAGTCACTTTTTTTGGGAGTGCCTTAAAATCCTTATAAGTTAGATACTTATAAGTCAGATTGGGTATTTGCATAGAAAGTTAATGTTTATTCTATGGATTTGTTTTACCTTATTTCAGCATAGTTGACTGTAAATGGTAAATAAAAGTGTAACAGTTATTTAAAAATGTAAATTCAGGTTATATATGTAGGTATGTAGGGAATGCTTTAATCAAATTTTTAAGGTTTTGACATAAATTTATATATACTGCATATTTTGGTCACATTGAAAAGCAGTGGCAGCACAGTGGCTCAGTGGATAGCACAGATGCCTCACACCTAAAGGGTTGTGTCTTTAAATCAGGCTGTTAGTGCTGTGTGTGTGTGTGTGTGTGTGTGCGTGTGTTTGTGTGGGGAGTTTGCAACTATATTTCCCTATATTCATGTGGGCTTCTTCCCAGTTCATTAATTTTCTGTCATAAGGTCAAAGATATGCAGGTCAAATGGACTGGTGATTCTAAATTGCCCTTAGTGTGTTCGCGTGCCCTATGATGAATAGACACCCTGTCATGAGTGTACTCTGCCTGTGCTCTAGGCTGCCAGGGACTGGCTCTAGGCCATCTGTGACCCTAAGTAGGATTAGTGGTTAGATAATGGATAGGTGGATATAAATTTGTGTCCTCCTGGAGTTTCTATTCAGATGTATTAAAACAAACTTTTATTTTGTCAGTGGTTTCCCTTGAAGGATGCAGAGTCAGGTCGTGTTCACCTCAAGATGGAGTGGCTGTCTCTGCTTTCCTCTGGTGACCAGCTGGAGCAGGTTAGGGTCAGCTCGCTTAAATTCCACATGCATAGCACAGAATGCCTCTTGTGTTGTATGGCATACTAGGGTCATTGAGTTAAGCACCACAGTGGAATTGCCTTAGAAAGGATTAAATCCCCCTGTTCTTCTGACAGGTGATCGAGAAAAACAAGTCTGCGAGCACGTCCAGTAAAACAACAGCTCTTCCCTCGGCAGCCATCCTGGTTGTGTATTTGGACCGCGCTCAAGAGCTTCCAGTGAGTCACCCACCCTGCTTCCTGTTTCTTTCACACCTACCCACTTCCTCTATGTGATGGGCGCTTTGGAAACCTCACATGGCACAGTCATCACCACAGTCCAGTATGTTTTTGATGGCCAGCATGTAAAAAACCGAACAAAACAAAATTACTTTGGTTAGACCTAATGGCCAGATTAGTTTTGTGTCCATTAATGAAGCTGTTTGTTCTGCAGTGCTTGTACTGCTCCCCCTCAGAACAATAGGTGCTTTTTTTAGTGGACGACCTCATTAGAGAGAGAAGAGCCAGATGTCGCATTGGCATAGGTTTTTGCTGAAAGCAGTGTGGTTAAGAGGATAGACAAGAGTGCCATGCAGACAGCACTGAAGCCACGCCCTGCTCCATACCACAGACATATTTCATGCCCTCACCTGTACCATGCCTGTACCATGTGTCTGTAACTATCATACACAGTACAGACTTTTTGAGAGAGTCTTCTGTTTCATACCTTTGATTTGCCTGTAACACCTGCCTGTACCACCTGTTTCTAACACCTGTCTGTAACTGACCTTTTGAGAGAGTTTGCTGTTTCAGTGCCCATTTCTCTCTGGGTGTGCACGTCTCACGCGCTGAAACTTTTTTCTTTGCCAACATGTTTCCAGATGAAGAAGGGCAACAAAGCCCCAAGTCCCATGGTGCAGCTGTCCGTGCACGACGTTACTCGAGAAAGCAGGGTGAGACGCCTTCTCGGTGAAGCCACAGAGAAGCACAGTCTCCCGTTTAGAATGCACACTTATCAGGACTGTTTATTTTTACATTATATCGTATCATATAATCTCATTAGGTTAAACTGCTCATGTATATGTGCCTGCCCAATCTGCGTACAAAAATTTTGTAACATTATTATTTTAATTATTACCAAACCTACCAGGTGGTCACACTTCAGTGTCCCGGTATTACATGTTTAAATGCTCGCTGCTTTTTTTGTCAGGCGTGTTGTGACACTACACACCCCGTGTGGGAGGACGCCTTCACCTTCTTCATTCACGAGCCTCACCACCGAGACATCGACATCCAGGTATGGCTGTCACATCGGTGCTGATGAGGGCGGACAGTCTCAGATGTTCCTCATGTTGTTTTTCTAAGAACAAACTTCTTTATGGAGGTCTTATGGTAGAATTTGAAAATGCTAGAAAATGTAACAGCATGAAAACCAAAAGTTATTCAAAGTCCACCTTAAAGGAGGATGGAAGACAGTATCTGTGAGTATCTGTGCTCTTCGGGTTGTTATATCATTGTCTCTTTTCTCTTTTGCCAAACTTGCTGTGATGTTTTCTGGTTGGTGGCTGTAATGGTTCACACCTATCTTACCTCAGTCGTGCTGTGCCTCCCATTTTCCCTGTCTTTGCCTTCCTCCTCCTCCTCATCCTCTCCACCTCTCAGGTGAAGGACAGTGACCGGGTCCTGCCTCTTGGCAGCCTGTCTATCCCCCTGTCCCGCCTGCTTTCCAGCCCTGACCTCACAGTGGATGACTCGTTCCCCCTGTCCAAAGCCGAACCATCCAGCAGCATAACCCTGCGTGCTGTTCTGAGGGTGAGCCTGTGGCCCAGTGACCACATGACCCTATAAACAGTAGCTTTATTATAATTATTATTGTTTTTTTATTTTAATTTTTTTTTATTGTTTAGGCCTGTGTAAAAGGATTAAAAAATTTGTGTTTTGTAAATGAATTAATATTATTTATTTAATAATACAATAGTGACACTGGTGTACTACCAGTGTTTTACAAATATAAAAGGAACACGTGCAAAACCATGCAATTTTAAAAGGCATGGAAACTGAACATTTGCAGTGATTATTGTATAATGTTCCCAACTACATAGATGAAGCAAGAGCTCATGTAATAAGTTTATAAACAGTGTAAAATGATGAACCTGTTGTGTGCCTACCTACATGGGATAGTGAGAAACAGGCAGAAGGGTCTGATGATTTTGTAGAGTTGGGAGCAGTCCACTCAGCAATAAGCAAACAGACTTGAGTTTCTGTTATTTTTCTGAAAACTTGTTGAAGGCCGTCTCTGGGCCTGATGGTTCTGATATGACACCAGGTGGGGACTATGAAGGTTTGTCACAGCCTGCTGTGGAAGTCGTATCTGAGGTGAAACAAGCCTTTCCTTTTCTTTCTGCCTGGAACTGGGGAAAACTGGTCTCATTACAGCAACACTAGGCTTTGAAAGGCAGAGACGTTCAGCACAAAAACAGCTCCTCTTCCTCGCGACTGTGAAAGATTCTTGGAGCTCTGTCTCTGGACAGTATCAGACAACTAATCAAAGCCCAAAAAGACATTTTTTAAGTCTAGGTAGCCATCTCCAGTTCGTATTTGGTCTGGAATTAGCATGATGGTATGTTCTCCAAACACTCCCCCATCCCATAATTCCCTCTGTGTTGTAGGTGCTTTGGTTGGATGAGGCAGCTGCTCTCAGCTCCGCGGCCCTTTCAGAAAGTTTGGCCTCTGGACCTGAAACACGACCTGAACACACATCTCCTGGAACCAACTTTGCAACCGAGGTGAGCCAGATATCAGGGGTACATGAGTGTCACCAGGGTTGCACTGAGCTCACTAAAGCGCATTTGGTTCTCCTTCCTTGATGCCATTCCCACGTGACTCCTAAAGTGACTGACTGACTCTTGTACATTTTTTTCACCTGTAGTGCGTTTGGTTTCCCTTCCACAGGGAGTGTTACGGATTCACCTGGTGGAGGCACGGAATCTGATTTCCAAGGACAAACTGATGGGGGGCATTGTGAAGGGAAAGAGCGACCCTTACGTCAAGACGCGTGTTGGGGGGGTGACGTTTCGCAGTCGTGTGATTGAAGAGAATCTGAACCCCACCTGGAATGAGCTCTACGAGGTACAGAGTGCCTGAACACTGCTCAGTAATAATCAATTAAACATGAAACCAGGTTTAGTAAAAGGTTTTATTTGAGTCATGTTGACAATGTCAGTTTGGACCGTTCTCGGGTGTGATCTGAGAGGGGAGCAGCTGACACTTTGATGTTTCCTCAGGTGGTCCTAACCCAGGTGCCAGGACAGGAGGTCCTGTTTGAATTGTATGATAAGGACCTGGACTCCGATGACTTCCTGGGGAAGTGAGTGAATGCTTCAGTATAGTTCTAGATGTAGCCGTGCGAACGAGTGCGGAAGTAGGTTAATGTGGGATTACTTAATGTGTGCAGGTGCAAGGTTAACCTGAGTGACATCATCAGCTCCCAGTACTCCGATAAGGTGAGGCCTTGCTGTCTGACCACAGAAGTGTCTGTGTGGTTGATGTGGTTCCTTAAGTGTCATGACACCAGATTTTACCTTATCTAAGTACTTATATTGTTTTGAGGTATTTGCTGTACCAGTCAGTAGTGGACCACATGGGATGGGCGTTGTGAAATTTTTTTGTATTATATCCAACTCAAGAAAATGCATTTATAATTTCTTTTTTGTGGCCCACTGCAGTGGCATACCCTGAGTGATGTTAAATCGGGCAGTGTTCACCTGGCGCTTGAGTGGATGCCCATGTGCCAGGAGTCTGACAGGCTGAATCAGGTCAGTCTTACCTGGGCTAGGTGTGATCGCTTCTCTGTACCAAATCAGGGAGCAGTTGAATCTGCCTCTTCCTGCTGGCAAGACGTTTTATCATTACGTAAGCATGTTTCTGTGGTCCTCAGGTGCTACAGGTGCAGTCTCAACAGTCCTATCAGAACAAGGCTGTTCCCTCCGCCGCCCTGCTCTTTGTCTATGTAGAGCGAGCCCACGCCCTGCCTGTGAGTACTCTCCTCTTCCAGTTCCCACACTTGGATCCCTGGCTCTGCCTGGGCCTGATCCACTTCACCTGGGGCCTTATTTTAACGTTTAACTGCATCCACTCCATCTCAAAATACATGTTGAGAATGTAGTGAGTGCAGACGTGGCTACATATTACAACATGTGAAAGGAAAATGCCTCAATTCAATTCAATTTATTTTTATATAGCGCCTTTCTCAACAACTAAATGGTGAGACAGCAGCAGTAACAGGTTAGCGACAAGGCTGTGTACTGTGTTGCCTGTGACATTTGTCAGTTTCAGTGAAGCTGTAAGGGTTCGGTGCTATTCCCCTTTAACAAAGTCATGTCTGCCATATCGCCGTCAGTCTGTTTTAACTTACAGTTTACAAGTGTCAACACGCAACAAAATATGTATGACCTGCCTATATTCCTGTCATAGAAAACCGAGGACCTCCGAGCCTGTTTTGCATACCCTGTTACGCTTACATGAATGTTTACAGCTCTCACTGACTAGTATTTTGAGTGAAAACAGTGCAGTTAACAACAGTATGTACAGACCTGATGCTTCCACTCAACAGTATGTCTGTTTCTGGTTCCTTGTGCAATTTCAGCCCAGTTTCTTGTTGTGTGAGCTCACACCATTACCGCGTGTAATTAGTGCTTGAGGTGTTATAGATCACATTACAAATGAGTGGTGGTTTTTATATGTACTATTGTTGTTTTGCTTCTTTTGTTTTAATTTTGTGAGCAGTTAAAGAAGAGTGGAAAGGAACCCATGATAGGAGTGGAGCTTATTCTTGGAGGAACATCTTACAAGACCAAGGTAAAATCACTGTATTTAGAAAATATAATCATCACTGTTACATGATATAAAAATAGTACAATTTAAAATTAAGCATGCTAAGTGACATCTGTAGTATTGCTCAGACTGTTAAATTAGCTGATTACAAAGGTCAGCAACCTGTCAACTAGCAGGTGCTCTGAGTGTAATTCACAAGTTTGTAAAACATGATACAACTGCTGTTCATTGAGATTACGGATAACCTTGTTGGATTATTTAGATACTTCCACTAAAATAGCCAGACCAATCATTAGTTTTCATATTATTATAGCTTATAGATGTTTGTCAAATTTGTTCAGTTGTGAAACAGGCCAGTTGAAACCCAACACACACAGAGGCAAGGAAATTAATTTGCAAAACAATCTGAAAATGTAAAATGTTTTATGTATGACTAATTTAGGTGGATTTGTACCTGAATGTACCTCTTTTTGTCTCTCATGTGTCTCTTTAAGGTGTGTGACCGCACCATCTCCCCACAGTGGAATGAGGCGTTTTACTTCCTTATTCGTGACCCCAAGGAAGATATCCTCACAGTGAAGGTACAGGAGTGTAATCACTGTGTGTGTGCGTGCTCGTGTGCGTGTGTGCGTGCGTGTGTGCGTGTGCCCTGTGGTGGGTTGGCACCCCGCCCTGGGTGTCCCCTGCCCTGTGCCCTATGTGTTCTGGGATGGGCTCCAGGCTTCCCCATGACCCTATGACAGGATGTTAGATAGCCAGCTGAAAAAAACTTGTCAGCTGGTATGTTACTGACTAACATTAAGTCTTCTAATGACAAATGTTTTTGTTAAAATGTATATTTCTTATGTGTTATTTTCACATCAGATTAGGTCATTACATTTGTAGATGTAGGTGTCCTATATTGTGGATATACTGTATAGCCTAATAGATCAAACAGCTCTGTCTATATGTGGATGTCTTTACAGGTAACACCACACGTGTTTAGTGTCTTGATGATTTGTACAGTTGCATGTTTACAGTAAGGTCTTTCATGACCACTGCGTTGTCTATGTGCACCGCATCACGGACATGTTTGGAACACGAAACATGTAGTTTGCATGTTAAAACTCTACCCTCCCTGTTTCACAGCATGATAATTTCTATTTTTCTCTTTCTCTTTTGCCTCCCTGTCTCTCGGGGGCGGGGGGGGGGGGGGGGCGGGGGGGGGGGGGGGGGGGGGGGCGGGGGGGGGGGGGG
>JABJVR010000071.1:547264-557396 GCA_025773905.1 Chitala chitala
CCCCTCCACCACCCTTACCCCCCGTTTCAGGTACTGCTGCTATTCCTGTTGAGCTTGAAGGGGTGATTATGTGATCACATGGCTGATTTCACAACACAAGGATAACAGGGTGAGATTTTGTTACTGACAGTGTGTGAATCTTGTCCATAGGACAGTGTGTGAATATGCAGGCTGCTCCACCCGTGGCTCCACCCCTGCCTGGAACCTCGCCATCAGTCATCCTCACTACCGGCCTGTCAGGTAACAGAGAAGCGATCGGACAGTGTGCATCTGTTTTTCTGTGATTTTAGTGTGAGGTTTTAAGACGATAATGTAACAGTGTGGGAGTGTTTATATTACAACGGGGGATACTAGAGTGTGAGAACAATACAGTTGGCAGTAGACAATCCCTGAACTCTGTGCTGTTGATCTACAGCCATCAGAATAAAGAAACCCATTAAGACAAAATTCCGGCTGCCTGTGTTCAACTGGACAGCACTGAAACCCAATCAGATCAAGGGCACCGTCTTCAATGAGATAGATGATGAGCGAGTTCTGGAGGTGAGGAATTGCGTCCTATGTTGGTCTCTAAGTTCTCTTCTCCTTTCATACGATTTTAAAAAGAATGGTTTGAGTTACTTTATGCTGCACAATCAAGACTCATAATCGGGACTTTTTGAGGCACTCTTTGGTCATGTTTATGTCTAAAGATGTGCGGACTACATGTTTTTTCTGTTGCAGGAGCTGAATCTGGATGAGTTTGAGGAGCTTTTTAAAACCAAAGCACAAGGCCCTGTGGTAGACCTCTCCGCTCCCAAAAGCAAGGTTACCCAAAGGGCCATGAACAAAGTCACCCTACTAGATGTCAACCGCTCCAAGAACTTGGCCATTACACTGCGCAAGGCTGGAAAGACCACGGAGGAGATCTGCAAGGCAATTCAGATGTCAGTGAGATGTCATGTTAACTGTAACATTGGCTTTTATAGATAGCAATGCAGTACGCTGAAAAGTCTCGTTGCTGATGTCCTCACATGTAATATGCTACACGGAGCTATTAGATCCAAACAGTAAAAGCAAAAGACCTGAAATGTCTTTGTCATGAGAGTAATGTAGGAAGAGAGACATGGTGAAAAAGTTGTTGACTGTGATGATGTAACTACTGTGGAAAAGTGCCAAAGCCATACGGCAGAGGAAGGCCCCACCTTGATGTAGCTCCACACCCGACACCCGCAGGTTCGACCTGAAGGCCCTGCCGGTGGACTTTGTGGAGTGCCTGATGCGTCTCCTGCCCACGGAGGCGGAGAGCAAGCTGCTGCGTCAGTATGAGCGTGAGCGGCGACCGCTGGAGCAGTTGGCTGAAGAGGACCGCTTCATGCTGCTCGTCGGGAAGATCGAGAGGCTCACACAAAGGATGACCATCATGGCCTTTGTGGGCAACTTCGATGACAACATCAACATGCTGATGCCGGTAATTCAGCTCCCAACGCCCCCGGCCCTTTCCACAAGTCTTTTCATCGATCATTGCATCCTCCCAGCATCCTCTCTGTCAGAAGGGAAAGGGTGGAAGTTACAGGACAAAAATGGAGCTTTCCTCTCTTCCCATTTTTCTTCTTACTTTATGTGCTTCACATTTGGGCAGACGGAGGTGGAGGGGGAGCAGCAGGACTCAGTCAGCAACACCACATTCTCATTAAAAAGTCTTTGGACTGTGAGGCAATGAAACTCAAAGAAATGATTACATGTAATTCAGGCTCTTCAGCTACAGTATATTCAAAAGGTGTTTTAGTGCTTAACACAGCATAACTGCTTTCTAAAGAGCAGGTTTCAGAATCAATTAAGGATAACTAGTGTCACAAAGGCACGAGTTTTTCAGTAAACTGCTCATATATCCCTTGTGTCTGTGGGCTCTGTTGTATACTCATGAGCTCCTGTGAAAGGCTGCCGTCTGATGTATTTGTGCTGACACGACATGCTGGTCTCACCTGCTGGTCTTTCCTCCTCAGCAACTCAATGCTATAATCGCAGCGTCTGCCTCCGTGAAGTCATCGCCGAAGCTGAAGAGGATGCTAGAGGTGAGAGACCAGTTGGTCACGAGTTGCTTTCCCCACACAATAAGGCACCAGGTTGTCTCCTTAGCTGAGGTGTTTGCAAACATCAGACAAACATATTGAAGGCATTACAACTTATGAATTAATGGGAGAAATGAATTTAAAGCCATTATGGGTGGGATTTTTGTGTGATGTTGGTCATCACCTTGACAACTCATTGGTTCACAGCCGGTTAAGTCTGGCAACGATTGACAGCATTCTTTAGTCTGACACATTATGCAATTTTGAAGCTTGATTTACTGAATTCTAACACATTTAAAAAATGTAAATATTAACACATGCAGCAAAATGTTGTTCTTTACAGATTATTTTAGCACTGGGAAACTACATGAACAGTAGCAAGAGAGGATCAGTTTATGGATTTAAACTGCAAAGCCTGGATTTGGTAAGTCAGGACTGAAGAAGAAAATCGTTTAATTCAGTTGACATAGTTTTTTGCATATTGTGACTTGTGTGAAGCTCTACATAGCACTGCTTTGCCATAGGAAATATACATATACACTAAATATACTGAAATTATTAATCTTTAGAAGTTATATTTTAAACACATTACACTGAATCAAGTGCTATGTTGCTAATGAACAAATGAAGCTGATCCTTCTGTAAAACCTATTAACTGAACCGGCATGGTAACTCCTCCTCATGCACCCAGTTAGGACTGCTGCACGTGTGTGCGTGACAATGTGTGTGCGTGACAATGAACGCTGTGTCATCCCATCATCAGCTGCTGGACACTAAATCCACAGACAGGAAGATGACACTGCTTCACTACATCGCCCTGGTGGTGAAGGACAAGTACTCTGAGCTGGAGACCTTCTTCAATGAGCTTCACTTTGTGGACAAGGCTGCCGCAGGTTGGCACGCATCACTGGGTTCCTCTGCTGTTCCTCATTTAAGGAGATGCCTCCTGTTGAGGATTCTGCAGGGTCACTTTGGGACAGGAACAGTATAAGTTTTGCTTCAAAGTTACAGAATACTAGACATGCTTTTTTATCAGTGGGGAACACGTGTGTTGTCGTGTGTAAATACAGGCTTTTGTGTGCTTCAGGGTACTTTGGCACGCACGGTGCATGCTGCTACATTCTCGTGTGTGTTTTATTTGTGATCGTGGATCACACGTGTAAGTTACCCGTGTGCGAAGGTGTACACGCATGTCCACACGCCCGTTTGCGCACACGGGTCACGTGCAGGCTGTGCTCTCGTGTGCGCCAGTATCCCTGGAGAACGTGCTGCTGGACGTGCGAGAGCTGGCGAAGGGCATGGAGCTGGTCCGCAAGGAGTGCAGCCTTCATGACCATGGTGTGCTGAAGGGCTTCCTACATGCCAGCGAGGGGCAGCTTGAGAGACTGCAGAAGGATGCCAAGATGGCGGAGGTGCCAGCCGGCGCTGACCTAATGCAGCTCAGAACGTGCTTACACAAAGCCTCAAACCTCTCCTCTCCCCACGCTAATACTAACAAAGCCTACACTGTTAGACATCCCACGGAACAGCTGCCTCTATACACTGCCCATTTAATCTGTTTCACTATCAGTTTAGATACTGAATTCTCTTTTAGATCCACAGTTGCAGAGATACATTAAACATGGTGATATCCATAGTGTACCTGAAATGTTCTGAGGAACAGAATTCTTCAGTCATATAACTGGTGTTTTGCAGCTGATTTATGTGTACTTTCACCTGTACACTTCTTGTTCACCGTCCCCAATGTCTAATAGGAGGCATTCACCAATGTGGTCCGCTACTTCGGGGAGAACGCCAAGACCATGCCGCCATCTGTATTCTTTCCCGTGTTTGTACGTTTCATTAAGGCATACAAGGTAAGAAGGCTTGTGTGATTCAGTCAAAACTGTCCTCCTGAGGTGATTTTTGGCACTTGTGGTTTTTATGTTCTCTTCACTGCTAGTGTCTTCACTTTGTCAGTTCTGTGGTGGCCCAGTAAATTCTCTGTGAAGCCTGCCCGTCCTGGAATGATTCTCCTTTCGCATTTTTCAACGTGCTTCAGGGAAACTCCAGCTTTGCTACATTTCCTCGATCCAAGCCCATGTTTTGTCAGTGACCTGTAACTGAACATGCAGTCAGTTGCCTAGCCAATGGACATGGGCCTTATATGATGTTCTGGAGGTGTGAAATGAACAATGTAGGTTCATGTGAGGTTCAAGAAGTTGTTTGTATGCTTACCTTTAAATTCTTCTCCAGTCCATTGAGTTTCAAACCTGCAGGTTCTATGTGTCTTTAAACCAGTCTTTACAAGTGCTTCTGGACAATGTAGTTGAATGAAGGTGTCCTCCAGATTGCCTGAAACATGCTCCTCTCTTTCCACAGGATGCAGTGGAAGACAACAAGCAGAGGAAGAAGCAGGAGGAAGCTCTGCGAGAGAAGATGTTAGCACAGGAGGCCCAGCAACAGAACCACAAAGTGAGTATTGTGCTCCCCCCCGGCAGAATCAACTCTTCATTTTAGTACAGTAGCTCAAAGCGCTAAGGACTCTTTTCCACTGCAGCAGGTACTGAATGTTCAGTACTATAACATAGTACCAAACTCAACTGTAATTTTTGTATTCATTTTCCACTGGCATGAAAACCAGTGTCTCGCTCAGTACCGGAGTAAAATAACTGTTATCTACTGTTGTTCTATGTGTTTTCAAGATACCATTTGTATTTTATGTTTGCAAAGCACATTATTTGCATTACCAACTGACATTAAATACGTTTGCAAATCCCACCTCTTAAGTATCAAAGTACCAAAAGAGTACCATAGCTGGTTTGGTACTATGGTATCGGTACTGGTATTGCACCGGAAGGCGATGGAAAAGAGTAAGTACTGATATTTTAGTACCAAAAGTTTGGTACCTTGTGTAGTGGAAAAGCACCCTAATAGTATTTCACAGATATATTGAACTGCCTTTCAAGGAATACCAGAAATTTATCATAATGATGATTATAATGATAAATGTGTTATTAAATTGAAAATGATCCTGTTTTGTTGATACTATAACCATAAAACTTTACTGAGCTTCATGCCATTATGAAATATTTTGTGATAAACCCACATTAGACTTAACTCTGTGAGTTTAGATGGTTGTTCAGCTGGAACAAACAGCACCATGCAGAGTGAAGCACAGATTCCCGTGACTGTGTATGTTCTCAGCCAGGCTACAATCCAGTTAAACACAAATCATCTCAGCTGCCTTTTAACAAGGCCTTTGGCTCAGGTTCACCGTTTGATCTCGCCTCACCTTGCGGCAACTCAGTACCCTGACAGGCTCTTGTCTTTAAGGGCGTGATGATGCCATGTTTTTTTGGGGACCCCCCTGCAGGCACAGTCACAAGCGCAGAAGAAGAGACAGCAGCAGGAGCTGATCGCAGAGCTGCGCAGACGACAGACCAGGGAACACAGGCCCGTGTATGAGGGCAAGGACGGCACCATTGAGGACATCATCACAGGTGGGGCTGCCAGGGCCACCTTGGCAGGATGCAGGTTTTAGAGCACACCTCGCAGACCCTGCGCCTCGTTACAGCTGGCTCTCTTCTCTCTCTGGAGGAACAGGCCTGTTAGAGGAGATGCTCTCAGCTCCTGGTAGTCACATTGTGTAAGGCTGATCCATTACTTGCACTCAGCGACAGAAGGAGACGTGTGTGTGTTGTATTACAGAAAGCCTAAGCAGTACATTATCCCACAGCAATGTGTTTAAGCAAGCCTCTCTCCTGTCAGTGAGCCCATGCTACCCTTATAAATCTCCTACCAAACCAACACTAAGCCTCACTGTATCCTATACTAATCTTAGCAGACAAGGCCCTCTCATTAAACCTTGTACCTTTATTTAAAGCAACATTTGTCCTTTTACACCTCTGGATATTGTATAACAGTTTAAGTTTTCTTGTTCAATAGTTCAACAGTACCTTGTCTCCCTCCAACAGTACCTTGTTGGGATTTGACCCACCAACCTTCTGGTTACTACTACAGCTCTTAACCAGTTTGTTGTTTGATTATTGTGCTGCTTATTTGTGATTCAGTGATGGGGGAGGGGTGTGGCAAAATCTGATCCATCAAAAGAATGACAGGACAGGAGTGGCAGCACTGATGTGACGCGCTCTCTCTCTGTGACCCTCCCCTCCCCAGTGCTGAAGAGTGTGCCCTTTACAGCCCGAACTGCCAAGCGGGGCTCGCGTTTCTTCTGTGACGACAGCACCTGCTAGCCCCGTCCCTTTCCCCCTCCCAGGCCTGTGGCAGCCTGCAAAACCCAGCCAAGGTTCTTTGACAAAAAAAAAAAAAAAACATAACCCACCTTTGTGCATGCTTCTAGACACCTGCATGCCCACCGTCCGCCTGGCACTTCCTGCTAACCCACTCACCTGGAATCACAGGACAACTGACTTGCCTTTGGATAAACTTTATTGACATGGTTAACTACAAATCAGTCACAGCCAGACCTTACTGTCTGACTGCTCTCCATGGGTGGTGCTATGTGGCCAAACGTTTTGCTTTCATTTTTAAATTATGTCTTTACAGCTCCATAGTGTACGGGATTACAAATAAGAATCCCACACAGTCTTCCAAGGATGAATACTGCATTAGAATTAAAATTACAAGAAAACTCTCATAAAAAATGTTTCCCTACCAACTTACTATTTAGTAAATGCAGCAGATAAACATTGAATAGCTTTTATAATGAATTAAAGATATATAAATAAAATTTATTTAGTCTGTGCAGGTAATTTAATAGTAATGGTATTTTTAAAGTTTACAATATTTAACAAGATCCTCTTCATAACAATTTATAAATTATACATTATTGCAGATACTTGTGAACCGTGCAAAAGAATCAGTGGTTATGAAGTTTGCTAACTGCACGGTTATTAAAATGTATTGGCATACTAAATTTATGTTGTCATGTTTACTTTCACATACATTTTTGACATTTATGTATAAAGAAAACGTCTCGTTAGACGTTTAATGGGAAAACTATACACTATTACCGCATTAACTGCAGTATTCGTTCATCTTTTTCTCCATTTATGTGTTGCTTTTTCCTGTGTGTGCTGTAATGACTGCTAATGTGCCTGTAGCTGTTTTTGGGAGGTAGACGTTTGGCTTGGGCCTGCTGGTCCCATTAACCGCCTGTTCTTTGGTCCAGTTGATTTGTCTTTTGTCTCTAACATGCGGACCTCCCTCTCTGCTGGTGTTACACACCTCCAGCTGGACTGAAGATTGAGCTCAGTAAGTCTAACGATAAGGTCGCTCCTGCGCTCTGGCCGTTATGAGCTTGACCTGCTTTTTGCTCCTGCAAGCGCCACCTGCAGGGCATTTCAGGAACCGTGGGGAGTGGAAAAGCATCTTCCTTCTGTAATGGTGACAGAATTGTGCGAGCTCACAATCTACTTTCCAGCTGTTTTTGTACCATATATGTGTATGACATTTCATATATATGTGTAAACACACACACACACACACACACACACACACACACACACACACACAGTACAGTACTTATAAGTTATGTAATTTCTACAGCTATACGTTACAAATTTGAAATGCACACAACTTTTGACTCTGCAGCAGCTGCTAGACTTTGCATATAATTATGTCATTGGCCACTTGTTTCTAAACAGATAAGAACAAAAAAGTGGAGAAGGGTGAGACTTTGTCCCTCCATGTCACACCTGTTTTTCCTGGCGAATCTGAACTGTTCACTGCTAAGCATTCTGCTAACTAGTATGTTCTATGTGATGAGCTGTACTGTGATCACTGAGTTACTCTGAGACTCAAGGAGCACCTATCTGACCTCACTCCTTAATGGATGGGTCATATTTTGAATTTGCATTCCCAGAAGTTTAGAGGTTTTGTCACTTTTGGTTGTGTGTGTGTGTGTGTGTGTGTGTGTGTGTGTGTGCGCATGAGAAAAAAAAAAAAGTTACTGACCTGACATCCTAACATCCATGAAATTAATTGGCAGTTGCTGGCAGGTCCAGAAGATACCACAGGACCAGTTTCAGTTCTGACCAGACTTTAGTCCAGCATCATGACTTGACTCCTGTTCTTCTCACACTCTCAGATCTGCGAACCCAGCCCTTCCTGCGAGCCGACGCGGTCATAAGAAGTGGGTGGAAACGGCCATGATCACCCTGCCCCATATGTGTGCCCGTGCCTTCCCAGTCCAGGTCCTATCCGGACTCCAAACGCGTTGCGTGGATATTCCTGCTCATTTGGACAGTTCTTGTACTGCAACACTCCTGTGCCTACCACACCACACTGCGCCAGGCTACAGAGCCAAAGATGGATAACTATATGGCTTGTTAATAACGTGTTCCTCATATATTGAAAATCAACGCTCTTAACCCTGGGACAGCTGGAGGATCATGCTACGCTGCTAAGATGTTACGCAAAGGAAACATCGACCTCGTCTTCACCAGCTCCTGTGGACTGAGACAGGAGAGGAAAACTCATGTCTAAGAAACATGGAACTGACTTTTTAAATTTTTTTTTTTTAAAGCAAGTGCCTGACAATTATGACAGCATTATTTCATGTGACGTACTGCCTGAAGTATTTGTATTTATAATGTTTTAAAACTGCTTAAATGTTTTATACTGCTTTGTTTAACATGTTCTATTTAATACTGTAAAGAAGCTTTGCAACCATTTACTGGCTTTTAAACTGATAAGATGTGTTTATATAGCTAACTGACCATTCTAAATCAAAGCAGGCCTAGAGAATGGTGTTTCACATACTGTGGCTCTCCATGCTGCAAGTTCCTTCAGTTCTGCCCACTCATTCCCCTAGTATTTAGAGAGATGTTATTAAAATAGACACAGTAAAATATGGCACTTAATCTCCCATAACAAAATATCTTGACCATTTTTGGGTGTGGATAAACCAATGGCAAGGAAGATCTTCGCCCACATCACATTATGGGAAGTTTGTTTGAACTCCTGGGTTTTCACTGTTTTAAAATACATTTTAACAGAATTACAGGATGCTGTTTAGGTTGCAGGCCTATCCTTTAATGCACTGCCAGGTCACTTTGAGATTCAGCATCCTAAAACAGTGGCTTTCACATCACTGGAACAAAATAAAAGGCTATTATCATGCAAAGGCCAATTTTCATGGGGGCAGTCTAGAATATTTCCAGCAGAGGAGAATACTGCTTTTCCTCAAATGACCGGACCACACGGACGGTCGAAGCGAAGGTGACGCTTGTGTTTAAGCTTGTATGGCCGTTTGGGATTCCACAGGATGCTAACAGGAAAACAGCAACATAATTTCTCTGTAAACAGCTGTCATCAGCTCTCATACGGTTAGGCTGCATGTACTACTTACTGTTTAAAATTTCTTAGATGCGACAGCCTGGGATGATAAATGGCCCATGTAAAAGCTGTCCATGACGCACAGCAGAAAATCATAGCCTGGCTTTCTCCCAATAAATGCAGGATATGAGGTATAAAGATGTGTGACAGTGTATGTACATCTCTATATAAGCATCCATGCAGTCACCCACAGTCGTAAACAGGATGTCTGTACTTTATAAGCTCACGGGTCAGAACCCGGAAAACAAGATCAGTCTGGCTGCGTCACCTATCAACGAGACCTGGGCCACTCAAACCACTGGCCACAGGTCACCACGGGCTCATGAGGCACTCCCTTACAGCCCAGTCCTATGGTTCCGACCGCTGTTGTCTAGGCTACAAACAGCCTCGTTTCCAGAGCTTTATTTTGTATTGAAAAACATTTAATGCTAATCCACATTTACACATCCGCACCGGAAGGGTGAAATATGCTGTTTAGACCTTTTATGCAACTCATTTTTAAAAACAAAAAATGCAGATCACCCAGGAGTTTCCAAAAAATTAAGTGAATAACACACCTCTGTCACCAACAAATGACAGATGTAACAAAAAAAGCTACATTTAAAGTCATTGTGAAAGCTTGTGTAGATAAACACACACACATTAAAAAATGTTTTAAATTATATATATATATACTGCTCAAAAAAATTTAAGGAACACTTTTTAATCAGACTATAGCATCAAGTCAATTAAACTTCTGGGAT
>JABJVR010000071.1:557496-570211 GCA_025773905.1 Chitala chitala
ACGATGTGGCATCCTTTTGTTCCTAACACATTACCCAGTCCATATCAGTATAGATATCCAGCATGATTTTTTTTCCCCCACTGAGATCTGATGTGTTTTCAAAGTGTTCCTTTAATTTTTTTGAGCAGTGTATATATCAACCACCTCATGATGTATAGCAGAACTTGGGAGACAACTGGCAGTGCAATAAATTTCAAACCAGTTCGAAACACCAAATGTTAACATTTAAGACTCACGTGTGGTAAAATGACACAACGCACATCACAGTGTGTGTCGACAGAGTTGGAGCTCAGCCAGTCTAAAGCAGTAAACACACGTTATACACAATGTCTGTTTGGCATCATCAGCACATCGCAGAACTTATCTATTCTAAAGAATATCTGGCATACATTTCATACAACTTTATATGTCTTTTCGCAATTAAAACAAATGGCTAGATAAGTGTGCCCATTTGGTCAGGTTCTGAGGCTTTCTATGGCTGACATCCAGAGACAAAACTACAGAAAATCTTTATCTATCCTTTGACAAAAGATCACTTTGGTACTTAAAGAGCACTGTCAGATAACATGTTCTGAAGCAGAACCAGCACCACTATGTTCTTCCACACATATACAGATAAGCATCACTCCTCTGATTGGTTGCTGCCCAGTCCTGTGTGTAGCTGCCATTCCCTATGCCTAATGGGATAGGCTGAAAGCCATCAACAGACCTGCCCAGGACAAATGGATACAAAACTAATGAAAAAGTATAACCAAAACACGTACTCCCAAAAAATTATATTGAGTTCCACATCTAACTTGTTAAAACAGCGTAGGAAAAATATTTGTAATAAGTTGCATGGAATAAAATGCGAAAGCATGCCCTCAGACATCTAAACGCGAGAACTGCGAAGGCTGAATGAGCCATTCACAGACCCAAACAAACAAACAAGGCTTCATCTGTACATTTTTAAAAAGTTTATTTATAACAATATTTGTTATTTAGTTTGTAAAGTACTCCAGCAAAAAAAAAACAAAAACAAAAACAAAAAATTTCTTTCCAGAAGAAAGGCTGAGCCACCATGCATTTTCTACTATAAAAGCTATGTCTTTTTTATTAAAAAATAAAATGGAAAAATCATCAAAACAAATCCAAAAGTGAATGATTTTGAAAAAAAAAAGTTTTTAAAAGTAAAATGATTGTACTCTTTCTTGATCAGAAAAAACACAGGTGAAATAAAAATTCACAATTGCATGAACACTGGTACGCTGTGTCAGGTAAGCAAAAGGATTTCTTATTCTAGTTTTTTTAGTTTTCTCTCTTTTTTTGTTTAACATGCATTAGAATATGGCTGATCACCTCCAACAGAAGCAGCATCTCAACAGCACAAGAAAGTGTCTGAGCTTTAAGGAGGTGGTAATGATGAGCACACTGCAGAGTTAGCAGCAGGGGGAGGAGAAGGAAAGGAAGCCTGGGGGGGTGAGAGGGGGGGAGGGGGGAGGATGGCACTTGGCACTCAGGGCCAATCAGATAGTAATAAGATTAAAGAACACCCAGGTGGTGCTCTGTACTGGTTTGTGAACTGGGCAGACTGGGCTTTGGCTGTCAGACCCCTGAAAGGCAGTAACAACAAGTGCGTGCCCCTCGGAGTTACGGGGTGTGGCTTTTACAACACTGGGAAACTTAGTTTGCACCTCTGCTGCTAAGTGGTAGAGGGCAGAGACATGAAGAGGAAGACAGATAGAAAGAGAGAAAGGTTGCACATTTGGGCAAAGACCAACAATGATCTGCATGGTCACACGGGGAAGAAATGTTCTGTATGGATGCCAGTCTGTCCATCACACACCACCAGTCTCATGCCAACTCAGTGTAGGCTGGAGCAGAGGAGGATGAATGGGCACCCAGCCCAGTCAGGAAGAGAACCAGGGCAGGAGGAAACTCAGGGCACAGAACAGGACAGAATACTGGCAGAAAAACTTTTCAAACCAGCCCAAATAACGTGGTTTAAATTACTTCACTTTGACCTTCAACTAGACCATCATTGTATTTAAACAGGAGTGATACAATAAAAATCAAACTTACTAAGACCGAATTATTCTACTTCCTATTAAAAAATATGACGAGATTCATTCAGCTTTACAACTTATTAGAAAATAAGCTACCAGTGACTCTGCTTAATGAAAAGTGTATTTATACACATATTGCAGCTCAAAGATTTTGAGTAACAAATCCAGGTGCACTTGTCTCCTGTGAGATGCGACCCTATGGGCTGTACCTCCCTGCCACAGGTGTAGAATGACACCTGGAGACAGTTTAGCCATGAGGACCCCTGTGATAGCACTGGTGGTGACCCCTTGACCTGACCTGTAACCTCCTCCTGGAGGGGGAGCCTAGTCTTGGCTTGGGCAGAGAGGAGCAGATGGACCAAGTGATGACTTGGCAGGGACGAGGTGTGATCCGCGCCCCTCACCTGCTCCAGGTGAAGTCCTGCACCCTCACCCCCGCCTCACAGCTAATTATCAGCACCATGGGGGGGCAGTGGGGCTGTAAGCCTAGGGTGGTGGTACTGTGTGTGTGTGTGTGTGTGTGTGTGTGTGGGCATACAATCTCCTTCTGTTCTGTTCCAGCCCCTGCCAGCAGAAATGCTCTTGGCCTTCCACTGTGACCTACGTTGTGTGACGAGTGTGTACATGTGTCACGGCTTCGTCTGCAATCGTCATGACGATTTCAATGCTGGCTGTCTCGCGCTGTTTTTCCTCCCTCGTTAAGCACACAAGCCCTCTTTGACTAACTGTACCTCCCACTCGCAGTGCAGTTTCCAGGGCGATGTGAGATGTGAGATGTGAGATGTTCACGTTCATCGTGCAGCTGTGAAACACCAACCGCAGATCCTCCGTTTGATGATTTAAAGAAAATGGACATCAGAACATCCAGACGGCTGGATCGATGGCCCTTGGGTTTTGAGGTGTGAGAAAATAAAATGGTGGTATTTGGTTGGGGGGGCTAGCTAGACTAGGTTGGATCCATTTCCCTATGGGTTCCACACAATGCAAGTTTGTATCAGTTTGTTGTGGCCTTGACATGTCCTCACTACACACAGCTTGCCATGCATGGTATTGAGCAGGCGCAGGGTACTAAGGACACCCTTACTAAGAATTCATTGCTCACAAAAGCACCTGTGTCACACACACGCTGGACAGCGTTTCTGATGTTAATTTTCTTACCTGCACATGATTGAGGTGCTCCTTACTGGTGCAGAGCTTCCACATCAGGGCTGTTTTATCTCTTCTGATCCCTTGTCAGATTCCTCTCTCCCCCATTTGCACAACACCGCAGCCCCCGGGTCCCCCGCGGTTCGCAAACTGTAATGAGTGCTAACTCACGCCGCGTAGCCCTCAAGAGTGGGTGATTTTGTGTCAGCCTGCACTATCTAGAGGTAGCATTGACCTGACACCCCCCAACCTATAACTCTCAAACACAGGGGCTCTGTGGAGCAGGGGGGGTGTCTATGTTCCTACCAATAGGGACAGTCCACAAAAGGCTTTCTTGGGGGACAGGAACTGTAGAACAGTTGATGAACTGAGCTGTCATGATTAGTCAGTTATCACTCTCATCACTGGTATGATATCACTTCATTTTATTTTCCAAAAACTCATTAACTGCATGAATGTCCCTCAAAACAACCTTGGCTATTGGCATTTCTATGCCAGCTTAATGTGGGCCGGCTCCACAGCTCAGACCATCGCTTTAGATAATACCTCAGATGCTCTGGGAGCAACTGTCCTCTCATGTCTCTGGCATTTTCCAATCCGCTGCAAGCAGAAAAGTGCTCTTAGTGCACAAATTTGAGTTTGTGTGTGTGCACACACAGTGCCACTGACAGTTCCTTATTGCTTTTCACATACCTGACAGAGGAAATCCACAATACTGTGCATCATGGCTGGCCACGCTACACCGAAACATCCGCACATCCAAAAGTGACACCGGACAGGGCTCACACAAACTGTTGTGTAGGATTATTTACTTCTTGTCCAACACAGTTTACTGATCAAGACTAAAGTGTGTACGCCTGCCCTTACTCACCTGCAGCAAATGGCAGATGGTCGACACAAACAGAGAACATCAGCTGAGAGCACTCGGCCAGCCTGACTTTTGTATGTGCCCCCTATCAATTTTTCCTTCAACACTAAACAAGACAATTACAATCACGAATCTCAGAACAGTGTAAGACATGCTTCACCATGGACAGTGACTCTGTCCAGTGCAGACACACAAGGTAGAGCCTCACCATGGACAGCGACTCAGTCCAGTGCAGACACACAAGGTAGAGCCTCACCATGGACAGTGACCCAGTCCAGTGCAGACACACAAGGTAGAGCCTCACCATGGACAGCGACCCAGTCCAGTCCAGTGCAGACACACAAGGTAGAGCCTCACCATGGACAGCGACCCAGTCCAGTGCAGACACACAAGGTAGAGCCTCACCATGGACAGCGACCCAGTCCAGTGCAGACACACAAGGTAGAGCCTCACCATGGACAGAGACCTAGTCCAGTGGACAAGATGGTGAAGCATGTAAGGAGAAACTTCCTGCTCTTTCTGTGCTGTCCTGCCTGTATTACTCCATAACACTTTCCAGGGAAATACAAAACATTAACACTAAAGATTTTGTTGGAATATTACCTGTTCCCAGGCACTCTATAATTATGTCTTCACTGTTCCTCATTCACACAGTTTATTTTGTAAAACATTCATGACTCTCTGTTTTTTGCACATGTAACCATTGCAGTATGGGTGTGATGACAGGCCTGGAGGTCGAGGTGGGGGGCACGACCCCCCCTTCTTGCCCTGTTACGTGCTGACATTTTCCACTGCTGTTGTCAGTGGCCAGGTTTCAACTGTGCCAGAAGCAACCCTCAGACTCCAAAAATGTCACAGCAGGGTCACAGTAAATGTCAGAAAAAACTGAACGGGCCTTTTTGCATCGTCTTCTCTTTGTGGTGTCAAACACGGAATAGTTAAAGTGCAAACACGCTCCATCTAATTGGCAAGGACGGTGGCGAAGACCTTCAGGGGAAACAGTTTGCAAGTCAGCTTGTAGACGAATACAATGGCTGCTTTTATAAACCAAACATTCACGGACCAGGAGAACAATTTTTCTCAGAATATCCCTAACCATGTCTACAGGCTTGTCCACATCCAACAGAAGGAAGTCCAAACAGAAGCCTGACAGACTGTTCTAGAGCCTGTTTGTGTTTTCAAAAGCATGGAGGTATCAGGTCAGAACAGCCCATCCCGTGTCGGCTGTTTAAGCTGGGTTGATGTCATTCCAACCAGTGTGTCTGATGTGTGGATAATGGAAACTGAAGTGAAGCTGAACTGCTGTTTTGACCCCCCCATCTCAATTCCAAATTGGATGGCTGATTACAAATGAGTGTCTTGACTGCAAGCCGCTTCTGCTCATGGACTAGTCCACTGTTGGTCCACTGTTAACTGTTTGAAGGGTTGATTGCAAAACTGAGCAGAAACAGTAAGTCTTTATCATATCTTCACCACCGCCACCATCATCATCATCATTATTTAGGGAATCTTGAAAAACCACAAAAACTTGGGGTACGTTATAAGTTTATACGTTACATAACTGATCGGTTTAATAATGCAACCAATGTTTTGTTCACACCCGCAGGGAACCCCCACTTTGCCCCTGATGGGGTCACACACGCCAGCCTCTCTGCTGCCCACCTCAGCACACACAGGTATACCAGGTATGTTCCCCTACGCCTCCCTCAGGAGCCCTACACTTACGTCCTGTTATTCTCACGTTCTACACTCGTATGGCCTTAGCTGCCGACATACCTCTCCCTGGCATTGCTCTGGAAATTACTGCAAATCTGACTCCAGTGCAACGTCTCATTGTGTGTTTTGGAGCAACCAGACATGCACAGAAGTGAATTCAACTGAAAAAGGCGAGGAATTCACTCACATCAGAAAGTTATCAATAAAACAAATATATGCAAAAAAACTCACCCTGAACAGCACGGCCTTCCTGTTGGGTAAAGGGTTTGTTACGCAAGCTTGTTTTCTGTTTACACCAAAATACCTCTCAGCATGGAACAGTGAGCCACACCACCTGAGGTTTCTCTGTGACACCGATGAGCTTCTCCTGCCTCCAGTTCTACAACCTTAGAGGTGCAGATGAAAAACTGAACTACCAGCTAATGCCAAAACATGAGTCAACTTTGCAGAAATCTTCACTCTTAATACAGAATGCTCCCAGCAAAAATGAAAAATGAGAAGGAATACATTTCTGGTTCTGTCACACAATGTTACAATTGCTGAAAAGCAGACCACTGCACTAAAACCCACACCTGGGGAGGCAGTATCATATCATGTCTCATGAAGACATGGCTACATGTGACCCTGAACTTACTTAGACACTGAACCTAACCATACCTGAGCTCAGTAAGCACTCTGAGCAAACCTGGTGGTTATTTATTAGGTGTGCACAGAGTACCTGTGAAACTGAACCACACTGCCATTGCATCAACATTTTGTATAACAGGTATCACCTCTTTGCATTTTTAAATACAAAACCACCTTTCGCTGCATAACAGCTTCTTTGTGTTAGGAATTACAGGAAAATTATAAATGGGGGATAGAGAATTTGTACTGGAGATCTAAGAAAATGGCTTGAGATGTGGGTGTGAGGGGAATTCAGTTTAATAAGATTGACAGGGCTGCAAGTTGTCAGACAGGGCTGTGAGTGCTCAGACAGGACTGTGAGTGCTCAGATAGGAGTGTGAGTGCTCAGGTAGGGCCGCGAGTTCTCAGACAGGACTGTGAGTGCTAAGGTAGGGCCGCAAGTTCTCAAACAGGAGTGTGAGTGCTCAGGTAGGGCCGCAAGTTCTCAGACAGGACTGTGAGTGCTCAGACAGGACTGTGAGTGCTCAGGTAGGGCCGTGAATGCTCAGACAGGACTATACAGTGTATCAAGCTGGCCCAGACTGCACGTTGTACTGTCCAGTCTGCCACAAGAAATGCCAACAGAGATCACAGGCAGAAAAATGCTGAAGCGGCCTCATATTCCCAACTCAAACTTATTTCTGTTGTTCTGCTTGAGGGGGTGTCACAAATGCACACTTGTCAGCACCTCATCCCCCAGGTGTACACTGGAAGATGATAGCTCTGAACCATGGCGCTCTGTTCAGAGACAAAAACACAGCAGTAATGTAGTGTGGTGTGAATCCCAAGCTGCATCCTCATTGGATGAGGAAGGACAGCACGTGTTTCAAGTTTGTAATATACGCTGTGTCACAGACGTTAAGATGGAGCACACCACAGACTAACTAAATGAGCGTAATCTGTAATATGTCCGCCTTTTGATAAAGCGCTTGTAAACTGGACCAGCACACTCGGCATTCGTTAATGTTAATGCCAAGAGGCAGCACAGCCAGGACAAACGTTTGCTCCAGGCCAGCCGTGCCAACAGCCCCGACAGAGCTCCTCAGGAGGTGCCACTGCAGGTACTGGTGTTGCGTCTCGCTCCATCCCAGGGGAGCAGCGTGTGATTAATGGTTCCCATTACAGCCGTGTCCTGTCCGCTCACACATGCTGCCTGTCACCTTCAGGTTTGCAGGAGAAAGAGAAGACTGCGTGTGATTACAGTGGTGTCACTCAGAAGCAGGATGGGTAATACTGACATCACTCAGAGGCAGGCTGGGTAATACTGACATCACTCAGAGCCAGGATGGGAAATGCTGACATCACTCAGAGGCAGGATGGGTAATACTGACATCACTCAGAGGCAGGCTGGGTAATACTGACATCACTCAGAGGCAGGATGGGTAATGCTGACATCACTCAGAGGCAGGATGGGTAATGCTGACATAATTCACATAGCCTACATAATACGACAAGCTAAATATATCTACATTAATCAGAATCAGTCTAATAAAACCCACGTTGACACAGAATGGTTAAGCTGACATCTTCCAGTGAACCTAAGATTATGTGGCCTATCACATGCATCACTCTACAGTTTGCATATGTAATGGCCTTCTCTGGATGACCACACACCGTCATACTGGATTGGTTAACGACAGTTGTGTAACTTGGGTATGTAATGACCTCAGGACACTACGTGATACCCTCTACAAAAAATAAAAATTCCATTTGACCTCTGAGCACCAGGTAAGGCTCAACAGTGGTCTCTCTCTTTGTGTCTGGGGGTTTTTTTTAGGAAGCCCCCCCTTGAGGTTGTGGGTGGACGAGACTGAGCCTTCAGGCAGGACAGAATCCATATCAACATTGCACTTTGGGTGCAGTTTGTATGCAGTTCACTCAGGAAAATTCTGCATGTGCGCTTGACTAAAAAAGCTAACAATCTGCGCAACATGATGCAGACACAAGTACAGCATAAACTGATCCTCACTACCCAGGACATTAACTTTATCTAGATGCAGTTCATAAAGAGAAAATTATGTTTTCTTTACTGAATACTGAGAAAATTGTATTCATAATCTGTACTTACGTACCATTACAGTAAATGAGCTGGGAGCTCGTGCGAAGCACACTGTAAAACTCGTACACTGTACTGCCTACAGAATAAACGCTTATTTACCATATCCATTTCATTATCTATTTCATCATTTATAGGTGCGAAAGGTGGCATACTGGAGCAGAACTGCTGATGTGATCCTTTCTCTCTCTGTGGAGAAGCGAGAGCTTCACTGCTCAAGAATTCAAATCAAAACCAACTGCTGCAATAAGCAGCAGCTTTAAGGTGCTGTTCCACAGCGTGTGGAATTTACACAACATCGTCACCTCCAACAAAGGAACAGCAAAGGGGCTTTTCCCTGTACATCGATGGCTGGTCACCTGCAGTTGTCAATGTCATGGGCTCACCAAGGTTTAAGTGTTCCTCACATTTGTGTAAAACAACAGTGTGTTACTGGTAGGGAGTCGTGAAAAAGCTGACCAGATGAGTTTGAGACAGAGGCAGCGCTGCCAGCAGCGTTACCCTTCAGCAGGAGTGTGCGAGAGCCCTGACATACAGAGCACGGCTACACGCCGCATGCCCTGTGTGTGTTTGAGTCCGTGGCCTAAGATCAGCCCTTTGATCTCTCTGCTCCCCATCTCTACACCTAGAGGTCCTGATATCAAAGCTCCTCTGAGGGTCTTGCTTCTGGGAAGGCAGAAAAGCCCAAAAGCCCACCCCCCCCTCCAGTTTACCCCCTCCTCCCTCCAGTTTACAAAGGGTGGAGTAAGGCAGTAATCTAAGGACCATCTCCACCACACACACTATTACTTCTCATGTCTGTGCGACCGAATGCCAGCGGCATCATGGAACAGCCAAGGTCAGGTCGGTGTGACGTGTGCTAGCCAACAGTAGCACGATGCATGTGATCCAGCTTTCCTTAGATACACACTGTACTTAAATACATTATGGCACAAACATGCTATCACATTAAAAATGTTGAAAATCTTTGCAAAAATCGATGGTTTCAGCACTGCTGTTGTACGTCTCTAAACACAAGGAGCTTTTAATATTCCGAGCATGTTCAAATGCAAAAAAAAATAAAATCAAAGCTCACATTAGAAGATGTTTATGTAGCTGTAACACTTCTCTGTGAATTAGCTGTAGCAGTAAAACTAAATTTGGAAGACTCATAAATAATAAATCTGATAAAATAAGTTGGATCAGTTAAGCCGTACTGCAGAGCCGTGGTACAGATAGCATAAATACACGCTGTGAATTTACCAACATCTTATAGAGTACAGAAAAGTTAAAAGCACTTGCAACATTGTATAAAAATTCTCTGTGAATACATAAGCAGCTGATTACCGTCTTCATCTTTTTAAACACCAGCTAAATAACCAAATAAAGGCAGTTTCAAAAGTGCACCCTCTTCTTCTTCAAGATGTGGTACCCCCCATTTCTGATCTAAATCACGTTATGAGCAAAGCGTTCTTTGATAAATTCACACCTCTATTAGCATGTGTTTACATCGCTTTTTATTTAAAGTGCACTGTGTTAATTAAACTGACACTAATCTATAAACAAAATAACAAGCCCATTCATAATTTAACCACAACAAGACAACCTAAAACAAGCTATATTTAATGATCCTGCAGATGTGTAAAAAGGGAACAACGATTTGACATTTCCTGTTTGAGAAAACACGACCGTCTGTTAACTACAAGGTCAGGCCGTGTCTGCGTTTCCCCGGTGTGTGTAAGGAGGTTGTCACCTGTAACCTGACACATCTAAAAGTGGTAATCAGGGTCCTTATGTTTTTGTTCTGTTTCTGTAAGTCTGTTGTACTTGATTATAACCGGATGAGATGAAGAGCATTAAGAACTGAAGCACAGGCGATTAATTTAGCTAAGAGGTAAAACGGTGCCTACATTTCAGACGGTCACCATTATCACTGGCGTGTAGTCAGATCTGACCCCCCAGGAATGGTGGGTACTTACTGAAAAGTTCAGTTTAAAGGAAAAATCCCATAAGTGAATTAATGACTAAATGTATTGTTTATTAGTGTAAAAATGACCCAGAAGCCAGTTATTGTCCATACCCTATAGTCACCATAACCGCTAAATCAACAACCGTTACTCGTCCACATAAACAACTGCTATTCCACACAAAAAGTAGTACTGTTAAAAAAAACTGTCATCGGTTTTCAATGATAGATTAGTGTTGATAAATGCAGTTGGCTGTGAGCGCAGGGAACACACTGAAAGGCTAAATGTACAGTGTGTGTGGGAGCGGTGGCCTGAGCCCCTCCCTCTGGATGGAGTCATATGACCTGTAACCCCGCCTCCCCGGCTGCCTACCTTGGCGATCTGGACGCACCAGTTGAGCAGCAGCTGGGAGCCAATGTGGTCCTTGTGCTCGCGAACGTAGTCGAGCAGGCAGCCGTGTGGCAGCAGCTGTGTGACGAGCTGGACGGCCGGTGTGAGGCACACGCCCAGCAGACGCACCAAGTGGGGGTGCTCCACGCTGGCCATGATCAGTGCCTCCTACAGGACGGGTGTGGCATGACATGCACTCTCAGTGTGCCTCCTTTACTGTAGTACATACTGCTTGTTTTACAACATGCATGAAAATTACATTTTTTCTTGAAGAGAAACCGAAAAAAATGTTAAACTTTTTTTTGGTGATTGAATCTTTTCTTGATGCATTAATTCTATTTACACACCATGTGATTATATGTCCATGTTAAGCATTTTAAGAAAAAGAAGATGAATTTATGATTAGCTTGGTAAATTAGACCAGCAGTCAGCTCACCTATTACTTGTGTAATTAAACTGTCAGCTGAGGTATGTAATTAACTCAAACATGCCATAATCTCAAAGCACTCACTCCTTAGAGGGCCCTGGACGGACACCTCAGGTGCACATTAAATCACTTTAAGGCTCGTTAACATACTCCACAGGACAGTCATCACAGAGTGATCAGAAAGTGTGTAACGCTCACTTCTACACAGCAGAGCAGAGCCAAAGACACCAGGAGAAGTTGGCATCCACTGTGGTCCACAGCAAAACCATAACCTGCCCCCCACCCCATAAAAAATGCACATACACAAAAATATACAAGCATGTTCCGAAAACATCTTGCTGCTCTTGTTCCTTGCACTCCATTTCAATCACAATGACTGACAGCTTTGAGAAAGAGTGTGTGTGTGTGTGTGTGTGTGTGTGTGTTTGTGCGAGCGCGTGTGTATGCACGGGTGTGCATGGTGAGACACACTACCCGAAGATTGATGGGTCGCCTGCTGGTTTGAGAAAGCCCTGCGGAAGGCGGACAGGAGATTGCCCTTTCTAGCAAAGTCAAGCGGTGTTTTATGAGAGCAGAGAGGCGAGGGATGGAGTGCCTTTGGACCTAGATTGGAGTTGTAGCTGCCTGAGCTCCTGTGTGGAGCAGCAAAGTCCAGAACAGGCAGGAGAGAAGACCAGACTCCCCCCGAGATTAGGCCTGATTTAGAGGCCTGTGGACTCACAGTCTCTATTCACATTATTATCCTATAATAGATAGATCCTATAAAACCTTACAAAAAAACCACAAGCTCATATATACATGGGGGAAAGTCTTGCCACTGCAGTGTCCTTGGTGACCAGATGGAGAAGCTTGAGGAGATGTGATCCTTCTTCTAGAACCCCCAGGAGAGGACAGTGAAGAAACGATTCAAGGCTGTAGGCCTCAATGAAAATGGCTGTGTGTATGTGACGGAGTGTGTCACCGAGCGTGCCTGTGTGTGCGCGTGTATGTCACGGAGTGTTTCACCCAGTGTGCCTGTGTGCGCGTGTATGTGACGGAGTGTGTCACGGAGCGTGCCTGTGTGTGTGCGTGTATGTGACGGAGCGTGTCACCGAACGTGCCTGTGTGTGCGCGTGTATGTGATGAGTGTGTCACCGAGCGTGCCTGTGTGTGCGCATGTATGTGACGAGCGCGTCACCGAATGTGCCTGTGTGTGCGCGTATATGTGACGAAGTGTGTCACCGAGCGTGCCTGTGTGCGTGTGTATGTGACGAAGTGTGTCACCGAGCGTGCCTGTGTGCGTGTGTATGTGACGGAGTGTGTCACCGAACGTGCCTGTGTGTGCGCGTGTATGTGACAGAGTGTGTCACCGAGCGTGCCTGTGTGTGTGCGTGTATGTGACAGAGTGTGTCACCGAACGTGCCTGTGTGTGCGCGTGTATGTGACGAGCGTGTCACCGAACGTGCCTGTGTGCGC
>JABJVR010000071.1:590716-639478 GCA_025773905.1 Chitala chitala
CTCCCCAGTCCGACCAGTACAGATACCTGGGGACATGCAGGAGGCGAGATAAGAAGCAAGGAACAGAATGGCACATGTGTGCGTGCGCACACACACACACACACACACACACACACACACACACACACACACACACACACACACACACACACACACAGCTGCTTGTTATCAGCACAGCTTAGGTTCTCATACACAGGAAGCAAATTTAACTGATAGGTGTGACCATAAACTGCTGTGGTGATTTCACACATATAGTGGTCGGGTCAAGTGTTCTCCACAGGAACAAACAATATAAGTAACACACACTCAACGCATATTGCAGAAGACATAATTTTTATTACCTCTTCTGAATGTTGTGAAGCTGTTTCAGGACACATAATGTCAAGGCTATGCACAGCTTATCGGCCAAGAAACAAAAAGGGAGCCCCGGGTAGGCGGAGCCTCGGCAGGTGCCAGAACTCACCCATTACGCACGTCCACTGCCACAGCGCGAGGTTCCCGCAGACCTGAATTCACCAGTACCGTACGGTAAGCCCCGTTCAGCCTGGACACCTCAATGGTGTCCCTGCCCTTATCACACCAGTACAAGTTCCCGCCCACCCAGTCCACAGCCAGCCCGTCCGGGTTGCTAAGAGAGGTCCGGTGCAGTACCTGGCAGGGGTCCAATAACAGCATCATTAACACCGAGGTTTATCTTGTTCCTACTGTTACAATGTATAACAATGCAGCATCTCAACACTTAGCAGATGGGTCTATCCCAGACTCTGGGCTGCAGAAACACCGACCTGCACGTTGCTGCCATTGATGTGCATGCGCCGAATCATGCTTCCCTGCGTGGTCACATCCGTCCAGTAGATCATCTGCTCCCTGTAGTCAAAGTCCAAGGCTACCGCATTGTTCAGGCCCTGCACATGTGCACACGCCAGTGATCAGTGTATTAGAGGAAAACATACACAAATGCAACCCTTGTAGCATCTTCCAGTAGAGTATTGAGATGTTTGTGGCAGATGTGAACTCCTTAATGGGAGTTATAAGAAAGTTAAATGCACCATTTTTTTCTGCAGAGGAGAATCGCAATGATGGGATCAAACTCACTAATGCCAAGTCTAGGTATTGTTGTAAAGGTGGCCAACCTTGATTGGTTTCTTTAACGAGCTGCTGTGGAGCCTCACCTGTTTGAGGAGAGTATAATTGGTGCCGTCCAAGTTGAGCTTACGCAGGTAGTAGCGGTTTGCGAATATCAGGAAGGGCTCTTCAGCTAGCAGGAGAAAAACAAGAGCAGTGAAACAGATGGTCTGATTAAAACAAAAAAGCCACCAAGCGGTGCTCTCCAGTCATCAAGCATATGATGAGCAGAGAGCCTCTGAGAAATACTCCGTTAGCTGAGAGCATCTGGCGCTAGAGCCACTCTGCAGTCTGCTGGAGACCATTTCTCTCAGGAGACTCATCAACTACAGCAGCAAAGGCTCTCAGGAGGGACTGCTTAGGAGGCTCCGCTATAGACAGTGTCGGAGCGGCTCGTTGGCTGTTAGTGCGGCAGCCAAAGTGTGCCAAAGTGGCTCATTGGCTGTTAGCTCAACAAACAGAGTGTCGCAGCGGCTCGTTGGCTGTTAGTGCGGCAGCCGAAGTGGCTCATTGGCTGTTAGCTCAACAAACAGAGTGTCGCAGCAGCTCGTTGGCTGTTAGCTCAACAGACAATGTGTGGCAGCAGCTCATTGGCTGTTAGTGCACCAGGTAAAGTGTGCCCAAGTGGCTCACTGGCTGTTAGCTCAACAGACAGCGTCGCAGGGGCTCATGGGCTGTTACTGCAGAAGAGGAACTGTGTTCAAATGGCTCATTGGCCGTCAGTGTAGAAGACAAAGTGCCCAAAAGTGGCTCATTGGCTATGAGTTCAGCAGACAAAGAGCATCAAAGCTGTCAAAGCTGACAGATCAGCAATGTGTTCAGAGACCACAGGGCCACCAGCCTTACCTGAGGTGGACTTGCAGGAGGTGGGGTCTTCAGGACGTGTCTCAAAGCCCTCGACGCACTGGCAGTGGAAACTGCCGTAGGTGTTGATGCAGCGCTGTGAGCAGGGGTACGTGGTCTTGCACTCATCAATGTCCGTGCATGTCTTGCCGTCCTTCTTCAGCTGGAAGCCGGGCTGGCACCTGCACTGCGGGGCGATAAGGACACACAGGTCACTCACGCTATCCTCAGCAAGACCTGAGCTCTCAGGGGAAGAGAGCCTGTTACCATAAAGTGTTTATATTTCCGTATAATCCCGAACACAACCCCTACTTAAAAAAAAAAATTTTTTTTTATTATTTAAAACAGGTGTGTTTTTTTATCACTTCTGATTTGTGTGCAGGTCTTATTCAAGCCTCTCATGTTGTGATGCCATAATACATAGTTCCAATTACACGTGGATTTGGTAACAGATTTTCCAGGTCACCCAAATTAGCAACGGCCTCAATCTCAATCAGTGTCTATAACCGATGAATTCAAAAAAGTGTTTGCAGTCATTTACTGTGAGCGAGAAACTGAAACTTGTGAGTGAAGCTGAAATTATGAGAAATCACTCCACTGCCAAAAAGTATGATATTCACGAGTCGCGATTGTTATTTTTTATTATTATTTTTTTTTAATTACTTTCCCAAGTCAAAGTGTTTGAAGTACATTTGCAGAAATTTTGTAAAATTGATAAGTAATGGTGTACTTTCATTTATTTATTTATTTTTTTCCAGAATTTTGTCTTTAAAAATATAGGGTGCGGGTCTTATTCAGCAGTGCGTGGCATTCAGGATTACACCGTACTTTCAATTCAATTCAATTTATTTTTATATAGCGCCTTTCGCAACAGCATGCCTCAAAGCGCTTTACAAAGAAAATTGAAGAAATCAATACAAATGAATGAAGCCAGACAACAACGGAGGACAGGAACCAAAAACTCCGCAGTGTGGAGAAAAAAAACCTCTGGGGGCCCAAGGTTGACTGGCTGCCCGGCCACTTTAAGGTCTGAAAATCGCATGTACACTACCAGTTAAAAGTTTGAACATGACCAACTAAATGCTTGTTTAAATTGGACTGGAGAGTGAAGGAAAAACAGCCAACAAGTGTTCAACATGTGTGGAAACCCTTTGTAGACTGCTGGAAAATCATCCCGGGTGAACATTACATGAAACTTGTTGCGAGTGTGCCAGGAGTTTGTAAAGCTGTAATCAAGGCAAGACATAGCTGTTTAGAATAATCTAAAATATAAGGTAGTTTTTTTGTTTTCCTTTTCTCTCGTTGCATAATCCCACGTAAATTACTTTATATCTTTAATGCAACAAAATTCTAATTTCACCGTTATTCAAAATGAAAACTTAAGAAAAACAATGACAAACTATGGCCAAACTTTTGAATGGCAGTGTACATGTTAAAACATAAAAAATTAAATATATTTAATAATTTCAAAATTACCTAAACTGATTTAAAATTAAGACCGTTATATTGGATGATTAATAATTTCACAAAACCTCAACATAAATGAATATTAAAATTATAACGCTTCCTGTTTACTTTGCTAAGTAGCACACGTCTGTCTCGAACGGGCCGAGACCGTGGTGCGGCCGGGGCACGCGGCTCTACCTTGTAGCCGATCTTGAGGTCGTCGCACAGCTGTGAACAGCCGCTCAGCTTGCTGTTCAGACACTCGTTGATGAAGCAGTTGAGCTCGTCAGAGCCGTCGCCGCAGTCGTCGTTGCCGTTGCACAGCAGCGTCTCGTTCACACACTTGCTGTTCTTGCACATGTACGCTGTTTCGTTGCATTTCTTTTCTGCTTTTGTAGAAGGGGAAGGGAGAGAAGCTGAGGAACACTAGACTGCTGTAGAGAAACGGCCTCAGCGCAGAATTTATATACAACTGTGATGTCGTGCTTCATTGTCATCAGTGTTTTCAGGTTGTTTTCTGATTATGATTGTCTTAAATATTTAATCCAGTGATGTAGGGCTCAGTTTATAAAGCATGTACTGATACAAATGTAATAAATCTCTAAAGACAGGACTTTGGTTCCTTTACCACCTAAGCTATCTTACTTTACTTTTCATTACCTCCCTAACCGTTAAAAGCACAGGAGAGGAATATACTTCTTGCAGCTGCCCTAGAAGTTCAACTTGCCACAGACAATAATGGCACATTTCTACATTGCCATCAGAGTCCATCCTGACCTGCTCCATCACCGTCTGGTACACTGGCTCCACTGCCAAGGACAAAAACAGACTGCTGGGTATCATTCACTCTGCCGACAGAGTGATTGGCTGTAATCTGCCATCGCTCCAGGAGCTACACGACTCCAGGACACTAAAGCGTGCGAGGGGATTGTGGCCCACCCCTCCCATCCCAGACACAAACTTTCCCAGACACTACCCTCTAGCAAGAGGCTGCAGTCAATCAGGACCAAAACTACACAGCACAAAGAGTTTTTTCCATCTACTGCTGCATTAATCAACAAGGCTCAAAGAGCCCCACTGACAATCCTGCTTTCTGCACATATTACACACGCCAACACGATGCGTTCATTACACAACTTGTTGCATTTACATTTGCACAATACGTATTCTCACTGCCCCAGCCTGACTGTGTTTGCACACTAGTCCTTTTGACTTAACTATTTTATGTGCTGTTTTCTTAAATTTTCATATATCAATTTGTAGGTCTTTCTACATTTCCTACCTTTTCCTATTTAATGTATTGATTCCTCCCTCTATCCTTCTCTCTTCAAACAGTTTTTCCACCACATCACCACAACAAATTCCTTGTATGTGAAAACGCACTTGGCAATAAACATGATTCTGATTTTATGTGGCACATTTCTGACAAGTTCAAAAAAGTCCCTTATATATTCAATTTATTTTTATATAGTGCCTTTCGCAACAGCGTGCCTCAAAGCGCTTATATAGGTGAATGTTCTTAAAGGAACTGAGGCCCAGTCAGACATACATGCTAAAGCAAATGATAATGAGTTCGGTGGCAGAGGCTGGCCTGGTGGCTGCTGGGAAATCTGACCTGGGCTGCTACAGCGGGGGTTCTTGGGGGCTTCGTCTGAGCGGTCGTGGCAGTCGAACTCTCCGTCGCACTCCCAGCTCTTGTTGATGAGGCAGCGCCCATTAGCGCAGCGGAACTCGTTGGGCCCGCACGTGGGATACTCTGCAAGAGTGACACATACAAAGTGAGTGATATGACCCCCCCAACCCCACCACCCCAGCGCCTGCCTGTTACTGTGGTGATTTGCCTCTCTCATCAGAAGGAGGTAGCATACTCACCGCACTCCAATGACTCGTCGGAGCCATCTCCGCAGTCGTTGTCATGGTCACACACAAAGTGCTTAGGGATGCACTGCCTGTTCTGACACATGAACTCCCCATCGTCACACGTGTTGTTGAGCGCTGGAAGAGCCGTGTCAAGTCATGAGGACAACTGATAGACACCATCTTAGATCAGTGATGTTAGTCTGTTACAAGAAACTGCCGTTCAAAAGCGGAGGAAAGAACGATCTCTGATTTTGAAGAGGTGCTGTGTGTATCACATTCTCAGCAGGTGGACTGTGTGTAAGAGTGTGCGAGTATTCGTTAAGCATAACGACTCCAGGGCTTTACACTGGAACACCTTTTACTTTCGCTGTATTTTTCTAGCAGAAACAGTGATTACTAGCAGAAACAGTGTTAGGCTAACAGAGGGGTAATTGTAGACGTCCCACTCACTACATCCAGCCTTGGCACTCTCGTCAGATCCATCGGGACAGTCCTTGTCCCCATCGCACTTCCATCGCAGTGGGACACACACGTGGGAGCCTGGGCAGTGGAACGCCTCCGGGCTGCACGTCTTGTTTTCTGTTGGGACACGTCACAAAGGTCACTGTAGGTACAACCACGCTGCTACAGCCCTGCATCACACATCATTTCTAAGTGAACATTTATATGGACCATGAAGGCAGTACATGTGACGTGACTAACATGGCCTCCCAAAACCAAGACTGCTGCTCATATAAAGAGGGAGTAAGCAGACTTTTTTTGATCCATCATGACATTAACCCATGCTGTGGGACACGCTCACTCACTGCATCTGCTGTCCTCGTCGGTGCCGTCCCCGCAGTCGTCGGCACCGTCGCACAGCCAGCTGTTGGAGATGCAGCGGTGGTTCGCACACTCAAACTGGGTGGGGGAGCAGAACTTGTCTGAAAGCAAAAACATCGAAGCGAGAAGGAGCGGTCAGGCAAACCTGGAGATGATCCCAGAAAAACCTACCCAATTTATTTAACAGCAATGGCAAAGGAGAGGAGATGTGCACCACAGTCCATAACAATGTAACAAAAGAAATGTGAATTACGTGATGGTAGGAATCCTTTTTAAACTGCACGCAACAAGCATGTAATGGAAACCAACCCGAAGACTCACATCCGCCCAACTGTCACATGTGACTTGAGGGCCACTGTTAGTACATTACACTGGCCTTAAAGTGCAGGAGTGGACACTGCCCACAGAGGGCGTGGCTCTCACGCTCACCACACTGTGCCTCGTCTGCCCCATTTTCACAGTCGTTCTCCTTGTCGCAGGTCCAGCTCATAGGAATGCAGCGACCGCTGGGGCAGGCAAAGAAGTTAACGGGGCACTTCGTCTTCCTCTTGTCTGTTCCAAGGACACAAGAAGGTCAGAGAACATCAGAGATCTTAATACGAATGATTAGCAATTAAGTTCTATGTTTGTAATTAACGTCACTTAACTTTCATAGGGTAAAGCAGAACATTGCTCTAATCAAGATTTGCCACACTCTACCAAGCGTGTATACTGAAGGCCCTCATCCATCTCAAAATCTGCATTTTAAGTCTACATCTACATGCGGTTGTACAGCCATCAAAATGCTATTAAACATTTCATGCACCAGTGGTGATTGGCACAATGTGATTGCTTTATTAAAATGAGAAAGGCTCTGCCATAAAGAAGGGTTGCTAAGGATTCACCCAACAGAACATGACACACAGAATGTCTATTTATCCATAACCGACCTCATGCCTAATTCCACGCCTCCTGCAGAATCAGTCCCGTTCACGTCAACTAAAACATGGCACAGGTCCTGATGAATGTGAATGTTGACCGCACTGTTACTGAGGAGCACATTGTTTGGCTGTGTTTACGGCTACCTGGGCAGTTTCTCTCATCAGAGAAGTCCCCGCAGTCGTTGGACCCGTCACAGACCCAGGAAGCAGCGTAGCACAGAGTAGTCATCTCACACTTCTGGAAGGTCACGCCCTTCACTCCCAGACGGAAGTAGCTGGAGCAGTCGGTAGCAGCTGAGAAAGAAGCAGCACCACAGAGTCAATCCAGGCATCTCTACCACCACCATCTCACAGAGTCAATCCAGGCATCTCTACCACCACCATCTCACAGAGTCAATCCAGTCATCTCTACCACCACCATCTCACAGAGTCAATCCAGTCATCTCTACCACCACCATCTCACATAGTCAATCCAGTCATCTCTACTACCACCATCTCACAGAGTCAATCCAGTCACTCTACCACCACCATCTCACAGAGTCAATCCAGTCACCTCTACCACCACCAACTCACAGAGTCAATGCAGTCATCTCTACTAATATCTCATAGATTTAACCCAGTGATTTCTACTGGCACATTACATAGAGTTTATCCAATCACAAATATTCTGAAACATTGTGTGTGTGTACCTTTTGTTTCAAATGCAGAGTAATTATAACTATAATTGTAAATTACTCTGAGAATTAGGCTTTCATCCAGGTCGAATTTTCTGTAGCTAAAGTATACTGTACATGTGAACTCTTTATTCTAATTACGTTAGTAGCATACAGAAATGACTCACTTTTGATTAAATATCTCTTTAAATACTAAGTTTTACCATTAGTTTTATAAGTGTAAATAGATATAACACAAGCTACTGTTGGCTTCACTTTAAGTCAAAAAGAAATTATGCTGAACTAAAATAACAGAATAAAATATTGTCTTACTGTGACAAATATTGCAGTTAAGGATACAAAAATGACAAAATTACCAAAATGTTTTCTAAAGTTTACAAACTGAATGAAAATCAGAACAGAAAAAAAAAAAAAAACCCAAATTACTGTGTATTGCCCTTTTGTGTTCAGGAAAACTTACAGCAGTTCATCTCATCGCTGGCGTCCTCGCAGTCCACAACCTGGTTACAACGGCTAGAGTTGGAGATACAGGATCCATCTCGGCACTGGAACTCCTCTGCTGTCCGGCACAGGGTTGCTATGGGAGACAGGGAGGGCGACGATGATGCTGTTTGGTTATCGGTGTGCCAAAATTAAAGCAGAAAGTAACTCTACTTACCATTGCAGGGCACCTCATCGGAGTTGTCGCCACAGTCATCCACGCCGTTGCACCAGAAGCTGTGGCCAATGCAGCGGCCATTGGTGCAGCGCCTGTAGCCCTTCTTACACGTGCGATGGGCTGTGAGGAGCAAGGGGCGGGGAAGCACAGACATTAGTGTCACTGTGAGTCTGGGCTGAGAAACTCAAACATTCACAAACCTAATACAGGGAGACGCATAATCAATACACAAACAACACTCTCCATTTACAAAGATAATTACACCCAAAGTTATGATCATACATAAAGAAGTAATTCATATAAACTTTTCTTGAGAAAGGTGATATAAATGGTTGGCCATTTTGGACTCAGTTCTGTATTATGCACCAAGGTTCCACCTTACCACAGTAAGACTGCTTCTCGTCCGACTTGTCCTTACAGTGCACCATACCATCGCAAGTCAGACTGTATTTGATGCAGTCGCCATTTCCACATTCAAACTCATCAATGCTGTTGCAGGTTGTGTTCAGAGCTAGTGGGCATAAAAGGGGAAGCCGTGATTAAATTAAGGAGATTCTGTGACCAATCCACCCCAATCTCCAATATACCCCTACCAAACATCCATCTGATCTCGTGCCATGACTTCGACATGAAGTTTGATAAGTCTCTTAAGGACAAAGCATCAACACTTTCATGGTGTAATTCAAGCACACCTTCTATACACACACACACACACACACACACACACACACACACACACACACGTACGTATATATAGAAGTTTAAGTAGTACTGGGTGCTTTAGACCCGGTCACTGTTTTCCTTCATTCTCTAAAGTGCGATTCTGCTTGCTACTTCAACTCCCACCTGTGCAGGTGTTGTCTTCCATCAGTCTACGTTCCCCACGGCAGCTGCAGTTAACACGGCCCTCGGAAGTTAGCAGACACAGGTCCTGACAGCCCCCGTTGTTCAGGCGACAGGGAGAGAACTCACCTGTGGGGGTAGCGAGAAGTAGGGCAGGGGAGATGAGAAACATAAAAAAAAAAAAAAAAAAAAGATTAGGGGGGAATAAAAAAAGAAACTCCGGCTTCAATATCATGACTCAGATGATGAAATATTGACATGTAGTGTCAAGCTCTCCTGAAAGATATACAGCTTTGCAAAGATGCAATGGCCTCCCAAAAAGACTACTTTAAGATAAATTAAAGAGAAAATACTTGTGAACTGATCTGTGATAAATGTCTCCACACAAAAATTTGGCATTTGAAGCCTCAGTGAAAAAGAGTGTGAGCGACATTCCGTACTTTCTACTGCTGTGCGACAAAATCAAATCACTAATCCCTAATCCAAGTCCCTAATCCAGGTCACGTTTTAACTTGGTTTGAAACTTTCACACTCTCCCATGAATACTGAGCATTTCGAACACGATGGTTTCATCTTTTCACCTTCAATCAGATTTCCTTTGCTGGCATCCCCTTTAATTTATTTCGAACACGATGGTTTCATCTTTTCACCTTCAATCAGATTTCCTTTGCTGGCATCCCCTTTAATTCATTTCGAACACGATGGTTTCATCTTTTCACCTTCAATCAGATTTCCTTTGCTGGCATCCCCTATAACTGAGCTTCCAAAATATTAGGAAGTAAAACCTTTTCTCTTGTTGCGGCACAATTTTTCGGGATGGTCCTTCGCTCCCTGCCTATGCCACCAGGTCACCCCCTTGCTCAGCGTTTGCCTAATCTAACTTGACGCTAGTCCAAATAGGATTTACTGTGGGCAACAACCTCCGCGCCATATTGTGACAGGAGCATGGAGGAACGCAGCAGAAAAACTGAAAGAACCACTTCGTCACATGAAGCTCCTAATTTTTCAGACATCTGTGAGCTGCGAGGATTTTTATCCCCCCCCCCCGGTTTGTATAACAGCAGCAACACCGTAGCAGCACAAAATCAGGATTTTATCTTGTGTCAGGTTTCCGCGTTTTCTCGACTGCACGAAAAGAGGAAATTACTTGTCAAGAAATATTTGCTGCCAGAGAACATTGGGGCAGGTCCAAGATGAAGACTCGCACTTTAATAAGTGCTGTCACCAGACAAAGAGATTTAGATAGAAAGACATCTGAGGAGTGCTTGTGTGTGTGTAGGGGGAATAGTACTCTGAAAGGTATCAAGAGAAATGGCTGAGCATCAGTAGTGTTTGTGGCCCCAGGGGTCAGCCTCTCATTCCAGCCCTTCAGCACACTCAGATTGCTTCTGTCACATAATTACTTCAGCTCCCCCACCGGACAACTGGGATGGGCTTGGTGAGAAGGAGGCAATCTGGCCTCTACTAGCGCACAGGCCCAGTGCACCCATTCATGGGCTGCAGTGTGGGGGGGGGTGTAATCAAGCCACATCAATCTCTTTCGCACCCCAGCCTCCACTGACTGCATCATGACAAAGATCTCGCAGCCTCACAGAAGCAGTTAAACCACATTAAAGCAAGCCATGTTGTCATCAATGTGAAACCCATCCAATTAAAAAAAAAAAAAAAACTCATCTGTTTCCCGTTCTCCACTCACAGCTGTTCGTGTCGTTGGCCACGGCAATGATGCCCATGGGCTGTTGAGGGATGTCTGCCCGAAGAACCTTCATGTCTCCACCTACGTACTTGTCGGCCCGCAGCACGGCCCTCCGTACCCAATCCGTCCAGAAAATGTAGTCTCCGTAGACAGCTAGGCCAAATGGGTGCACGGGTTCGTTCTTTAGAACCACCTATAAGAGACAGGTAAACCTCTTTAGTGACACCGGTGAGGTTACTGAGTGCTGGTATGGGGGTCAGATGAAAAGGGGCGAGCTGGGGGGTAAGTTCACTCACGTAGCGGTGGCTGCCGTCGTACTCGCAGCGCTCAATCTTGTCCAGCGTGGCGTCGGAGAAGTACAGCTTCTCAGCACGGTGGTCTACAGCCAGGCCGTTGGGGGTACGGATTTGGCTGGTGATGATGGCCAACACGTTGCCCCCTGCCAGCGTAGCCCGCATGATGCTGGGCGACTGCTCGTTCCAGTTGGTCCAGAACATGAGGCTGTAGGAGGCAGCAGGGTACACAGATGGAGAAAAGAAACACTACTACACAAACAAGCACGGATGGAGTACACAACTCCACCACAAACAGCACCACCTGTTAGAGTCCTGCACCGTTTACTCAGTACTACAGGCAGCAGCTATATAAGGACTGGACTACGTAACTACGTGATGTTCAGCATGGCTTGGAAATCACGAGTCGCACTCACTCCTGACACTCGTCCAACACGAAGGCACGCGGGTGATCGTCTCCGGACATGGTGACCACAGTGTCGCGGTCATAGGCACCCCACCGACTCTGGTCCACCGTGTGCCTGGTTATGGTGGAAGTGGTGTAGCTGGTCCAGTAGAGGGTATCCCAGGCACGGTGGTAGGCCAGGCCTTCCACAGAGCCCACATCTGTTACAGAAAGCCGGAGAGAACGTGGTCAACCTCCCTGTCAAGATACTGCTATACCACAGATGTGTGATGACACTTTGATATTTCATTTGCTAAACCCTCACAGACTAACCTAACGACCAAAAAAACAGGTATTATAAATCTAGAAGTATCTGTATTTTCCCATCAGAAACTAAGAAAAACATCAGGACAAGGAACACATTAAATGTACACACTACAACACTGTTATTGATGGTTTGAGACAACTGTGGTAAAATCAGGTATGGTGGCTGCATCTGTTCAACCATGGACATAAACACAACACATTCTAAAGGAAAAGGTACAAACATACAAGATGATAACATATCCTTGATTCTCATCCTCTGACTGGATATCTATACAAGCTAGATAGGAATTTAGTATAAAAGTTATAATATAATTACAATTTTTAAAATATCTCCATATGGGTAAAGAAAGCGGTACAGAGGAAGCGATCTACTTATATTCTAGAACAATTTATGTAATTAAACAACGCATTAAAAAAACCATCAGAATACTGATTCAAACAGCACTGTTTGTAAAAGCCAGTTACTCAGTCTTTGCCTCCCGCAATGCTAAGAAAAGTTAGAAAGATAAAGAACAGTAGTGTGATTTCTCAAAACCTTTTTAATTTCAGATAATCCCATAATTAGGACATCTGAAGAACATTGCTTAAGCATACCAATATATCTAAAATTATATATTTTAACTGACTTGTGATGTATATTTGCAGTATTTTAAATTAAATCCTAGCACCCAAATGTGCTGCTCCATCTGATATGGTACATCTGAGATTATTTTATTGTTGCTACTTAAATAATCAAACACTCATCACATAATGTGACCGAGAAGCATGGTGTTTCATATTGTACTTATGTAGTACAAAGTGAATCATCGGTAAGATGTGTGTATATCTGGGTATATTGGGTGTGTCACAACGGAAAAACAAAGAGCTGCCGTTCGTGTAAGAGAATAAAACAAATCTGTAGCCTCCACTGAGGAGTCCGTAGTTTTTGCTGCTTCTTCAGGTGTAGACAAACCCTTTGAAGGGCTTCTCGCTTCAGTACCCCCAGCAGAACTGGAAGCAAATGGGCCTTCTGTCAGATTCACGAGGCGCTAGGCAAAAACGCCCAAAGGCACAGAACTTCCAAATGCACACAGGCATCCGATGGACAAACAGCCTATTTTAGGTGCGGCATTCTTCGGTTACTCCGTCAATACTTCAGCCCACCTGTACTCTCATCGTGGTTCTTCAGCCTTTCATTCTAGCAGCAGATGTTGAGAGGCACATTTACGAGCTCCTGAAAGGCTTCCATAATCCGTCTCCACACTTGTTTTCATCACAGCCGAGTCATTTTATGGCCGCAGTTCTCTCTACGATAAAAGGTGTGAGTACTTTGAGCAGAGCGCTAGCTCTTGGGCAAAAGTTCAGTAATCACCTTTTCTGAGAACTTGTGAGGGTGGGGAAACGGTACGCTATAGGGCAATAAACCACAGGCCATGTCATAAGAACAACTACTGAAACCGCCGTAAAGCTCTGAATAAAAAAAATTAATTAAAAAATTCAGGGCTGGTGTTCGAATGGAATCGAGCCTCGGAATCAGCGTTATTAATGTGAGATAGGTTAATATGACGTCACGATGGGATTGGTGGAAAGAAGAAAAAAAAAAGCAAACGAAACAATTATAAATCAAATAGTGGTTAATAAGTCTTCAGAGGACGGCGTGGGAACAAACAGTAGCTCTGTTTGAGGAGAGGGTAGACTGACCACAGGCAGAGGATCACAGTACACTAACGTCAGACTGTGGACAGAGTCAAACGCTTGTGTAAAATAGTTTGGGTGTTTCTCCTGAGGAAAAAGCAGACCTGCTGGCGGTTACGGTTCTGTTTATCAAGCTTGGAGGCACCAGCGTTTAGACCGCTCAGCTCCCGCAGACGCCAGGCATCGATATTTCTGGGTTTTGGAACCTCAGCAGCAACACAGGACGTTTTGTGGAAAGCCAGTACCGTGTTGACTGAAGTGTGTCTGTGGATGGTTAATAATCAAATGAGGCTATGTGACGGCTGGACGGCATCCATTCTTTCTTCAGGGTTACCCCGTCTTCTCCTCCCATGGACATACAAAGAGTGCAGCAGTGGTTTTTCTGCAGTCACAGGAATGTCGAGGCTGGGCTGACCCTCCGCTAACCCTAACCGTTTATTTGCCAATTATGAAGCAGGCGAGCCCAGACAGCCTTCCACAGTAACCCTGGGGGGAGATTTTTGTCATTATCTCTCAAATGAGACCGGCCTCTGAGCATGCAGTTCAGCCGGCCCCCACCCACCGAACTTTAACAAAACCAAAGATACAACCTGACTGAAGACGACAGCCTGAATGGGGAATAATTTAAAAAATAACCCGAGGCGTTTTATCTCTGAAAGGGAGAGCTGTCAAACCGCAATCTGTGTCATATGCTTTCCCACAAGCGTTACTGATTTAGTGCGCCGAGATTAAAATAAAAGTTCACAGGATCTGTCCTGACCTGCCATTCCTGACTGACAGAGTGAGTACTTCTATCTTTATCATTGTCACCACCAGAAATCATCAAACGTATTGTGTAATTATCTCACTAAGTGTATGAGTGCTGTTTTCAGCGACAACGAATTAAATACTCTCGCTGGCGACCTGGTCCGTCATGGCGATTTCCACCGTTTCTGTTATTAAAAAGTTATAACCTGTCACAACTCATCCGCAGGACTGACGAGTGTTGCCAGGTCTCCATGGATACCACAGAAGGTTTGCTAAGGAACGATTCGGGAAGGGAGGCATGCCAAGTGGAGCACGTGCTCCTGCCCGTGTTTGAGGCTCTGATCACAGCTATGGGCATGATGGGCCACTCGCTGGTGATCTTCATCCTGCTGAGGAGGAGGCGCAGAGGCGGACAGCAGGCTGGCGGCACAGATGCGCTGCTCCTGGCGCTGAGCGCTGCCGACCTGCTGTTGCTTGTCTGCCTGCCCTTCCACACGGCGGCCGCCGCTCTGGACCGCTGGCCCTTTGGCACCTTCCTCTGCAAGGCCGTCAGCTTTGTGGGGGCAGCGAGCTCGTCTGCGAGCGCCTTCACTCTGGCAACACTGGCTGTTTCCCGCTACCTGACGGTGGTGCATGCCACCTGGGCATACCGTGCCCGCATCCAGCGCCACCTCAAACTGGTGGTGGGTATCCTGTGGGTGCCAGCCGGGGCACTGGCGGCTCCCCAGTTCGCCTTCCGTGCCATGGGCCCATCCAGCCAGCTGTACTGCTTTGCCTTCCTGTCTGACATCAGCCAGCTGGTCTACAGCACCGCCCACTTCCTCATTGCCTTCGTCCTGCCCCTGGCCATCATCGTCGTCATGTACGGCAGGATCTACTGCTTCCTGCGTACGACTCGGCGCGCATGCTCCGCACCTCAGCTCGAGCGTTACCAGTGCCAGGTGACCCGTACCTCGGGCCTGCTGGTTCTGGCTTTCACTATGTGCTGGCTGCCCTCCTACGTGCTCATGTTCTCACTGCTCGGCAAGCAAGTGGTCGTCATGCCCCGCTTTGAGCCCGCAGTCATCGTGGCCCGCCTTCTCGCCATCTCCTCCACCGTGGCCAATCCCATCCTTTACGTGTTCATGTCCCACAAGTTCCGTGCAGACCTGCTGCACATAGGCAGGGCAGTGCAGTGCAGGGGGACGGCTGGGTGCTGCACCCACTGTTCTGACAGAGGGAAGAACTCAGACCCTGTGGAAATGCAGCCTTCTACACAGATTTAATCAATGTTCAGAGAAACTTCCAGAAAACGTCTCAATCTCCTGGCGGTGGATATTACAGGCCTATCCATGAGGAAAAAAAATTTATTTCTGGCTAGTAATTTACTTGCATGCCTCAAAAGTGCTGAGAAGAAAACATTTGTCCAAAAATCAGAGGAAAGTTTACTGAGTTTTATTATTGGAAAGAAAGTGTTTTGAAGCTGAAAAGAGGGAGGCTGAGGTTACTTTGAGGACAGATGAAGACTCACGCAGTACCAACCCACATACTGATGAAACGTTTGCACATATTTGTAAATATAACTTTTTGTGTACACTGTTAAGCCAATCATGTCACCAATTTGACTTCAGGTTTACTTTTATATATGAACCATACAGCTTGCATCTTTACCCTATTTGGTTACGTCCTGAACAAAAGTAGTATTTTTATTCTTCAACTGGAAAAGATAACAGAATTTGTTCTTGTTTTAAATTATACAGCTCATTCTGGCAGAGGCTTCAGAGAGAAACAGTCATGGTTTTCCTCTTGTGTTTAGTCAGCCCAACAGCCGAAAGTGATTTTCGTTTCTTGCCTTTGAACTTTCCTGCATCGTGCTCATTAAAGGCAACGCTCTTTGGGGTGGGGGGGGAGGAACTGTCAAGTGTCTTTTCATTTGAGGAAGGCATAGAATATGACACTCGACCCAGGAAGGAGCTCTTGCTGCTTGCGTTCAAAGCAGGGGAGAGCAGGAGGAGGAGGAGCGGAGGAATGTGGCTGCATTCTGAGAGGAACAAGCAGGGTGCGGCCCAACCTTTTCAATCTGTGGCCTTCAAGACCTCTGGGTCACAGCACAGAGGGAGCAAAATGGCCGACTGGCAAAAGAGGACTGCATGAAAAGAGGGCATTTGTCCCTGCTTTAGTCGCTTGCTCCAAGTCGCAGGGGGTGCAACTTTTCCCCCTTTTCCGTTTCCCTGTGAGTACCAAATGTTTTCCCAGCTGAGTATGATGTGATTGGGGTTGAAGGGGGGGGTGGAGTCCAGCACAGCTGAATTATAAAGCTGAAGAGTGTGAAGTTACTGCAGACCCCACAAACCCACTGAAGACAACTTCATCTCGCTGTAAAACTGGCTGCTAAACGCCACCGACTCAACGACCAGAGTAAACGTAAAACAGTGCAATATAGTTTGATGTACGAGTCCTACGGCAATAAACGTGTTAAGAAAATCTGCTGACAAAAGTGTGTGTGTGTGTCTGTGTGTGTGTGTGTCTGCATGTGTGGGTGTGTAAAGATAAACGCATACAAGCGCACAGCTTTCTTCTCGTACAGTGTGTCCGTTCGCACCTACTGTAACAGAGAACACGACAGGCACTGTGTTTTGGGCCACGGAGCAAGACCGAAGAACTACTCACTCTCCACCACGGTCTTGCGATCTGACCCGTCGTCATTGATCTGCTGGATGTTGCCAAAGTGAATGTCGCTGAAGAAGATGCGGTTGGCGCCCTTGCCCCCGCCGCCGCCCCGGTAGTCGAAGGCAAGGGCGATGACGTTCTTCATGTGCTCCGGGTCCTCAAACGGCTTTATGGGCGCGTTGAGGTTGCTCTCGTCCGACAGGTGCACGCTCTTTAAAATGGTGCGCTCCGAGTAGAGCAGGTAGCCGTCGTAGTCGCGGCAGCCGCGCCCGTCCTCCGCCAGCATGCCGTGGGCACAGGCGCACGTGCGCTCTTTGTTGCCACGGTAAAGGCACAGCTGCTGACAGCCGCCGTTGTTTTCCTTGCAAATGTTTGTCCCTGAAAGGAAGACTGAAGCTGATTAAACGCATTCAGTCACGGCCTCACCAAACAATGAAGCACTGAGTCTCAGCAGGCCTGTTTGCTTAAACACAAATTTCTAGGCTCTCGAAATAGTCCAAACAAAATTAGTTGTGCTGCCATATGTGTGCGCGACATTTCTGATGCATTTTCTATATTGGCTTTAATTGCTTGTCAAGCGATCCATACTGGACGCTGAAGTAAACTCTTCATGTTAAGTAAAAACAAAAAAAAAAGCTGAAAATGATGAATTACTGTGATAATGTGCTTGAAATACTAAAAAAGTGGATAGGAAATGGCCCAGTACAATGGGGAAAAAACAACCCTATTCAACACTGTATGAAGTGTAAGTGCACTCAGGTGGGTGTCGACAGGCAAAGCTCCTACCCTGCTGTCTGGCCCTGTTAAACACCTTGATGTCCTTCAGTTGCACTCCGATGCCCGTCCGCAGAGGCACAGCATCCGTGGCATTGTCTTTGCTGCCCCTCTTAATGGAGCCGTTGGCATGTGTCCTGAACCAGAATGGAACAGGTGAGGGGACAGTCACATGTGTCAACATGTTACTACAGCACAGTAGGCAAACACAATGTCACCTGGGAAAACTTGAAAATTCAAAGAATTATTAGTAATATTTGGTCACATTCTATTGGTAGTTCTTTCTTCTCAGGATAAATGGTGGCTGCACATAAATGGTGAGTGATATGACAATATTTACTGAGACTGGTTACAGCTGTGTCCACAATATGTATTTGAGAGTTATTGCAAGACCCGTGATAAAACTCCATACTTGTTAAATAACTATAGAACAAACCAGCAAATAACTATCATGCCATCCTTGCATGTTCGGAGGTTATAATAGAACTACAACAAAAACAGTTTGATGTCAAATTAAGCAATTTCAGCCTGCATAATACCCATGTATCCATGCAGCCTGCATAATACCCATGTATCCATGCAGCCTGCATAATACCCATGTATCCATGATAAGATCTAGTCACTAAGCACAGATCTAACTGATCTTATATACTTTGGGATTGCTAAAAAATTGCACTTGTGCCACGCAAAACTAAACAGCACGTTTAGTCGGCTACACTGTCAAACACGTGTGCAGCGTGCCATAAAGAACGGGTTCCGACAAAAGGTTCTGCTTCGATTGTGTGGAAATTGTTTGGATTTTCAAAATCCAATGTGGCCAAATGTCCTATAATTTGTAACATGCTGTTCATAAAACTGGTGGCAGCACAATCTTTTTAACCACCTGAAATGAAAGCACCTCAAATGAAACGCAGAAAGTCTGATTATGTGTACATGTACGAGCACATCTTCCTCAGAGGCACTGCAGTCCACACATGAAGGCTTGTCGCTTTTTAGCACTACCACCAACATCGCTAGCCTGACGCTTTTCACCAACCATGATGGATACGTGCTGCACTGGATAATTCACGATAAATCTTAGATAAACCTTAGAGCACTCCGGCAAACGTGTTTACGGTCCGCAAGCTGAGTGAATAAGGGGGATAACATGGTGGATGCTGCCTGGCGTATGTAGTGGCCAAACGCCGTACCTGACTGGAGAGCCGCACACGTACAATTTTTTTTAGCTGTGGCTCCCCAGTTCCTTTCTCCGAACAAAAATTGAACTTACAGCGGCCTTATATCTATGAATGTTCGCATGTCGGATGTTCGTAAGTAGAGTGGCATCTATACATAAAATTTCATTATGCTACGAGCAGTTTCTTGTGAGGATAGAATAGCTAGTTAAAAGGTTAATTAACATTATTTCTGACACATATATGTCAATTTGGCTGGTTTGTGAATAAAAGAAAATTGTGATTTATATTGTGAATTGTGATTCTAACCAGAAGTACAGCGATTTAATATTTTGGCCATACTGTCGTCCCCTATGGTGCACTCCTATTTTTCTTAGGTCAGCAAGTGGCCATTAACCTTTCTCAGAACACATCTTAATTAGGAACTAAAGCTGGAACAAATCAGACAACAGAGGGCGGAACAATGGGTGTGAGTGACAGAAGACGGGGCCAATCACCTATCGCTCCAGTAGATGTAGCTCTCGAAGACCGATACGGAGAACATGTCCATATTGTTGTTGGACAGCACCACCTGCCTGTTCTCTCCCGTCTCCAGGTCGATGCGCTCGATCTTGTCAGTGCGGGCATCACACCAGTACAGAAGGCCCTCCTACACACCAACACAAACACATGGCAGGCAGAGCGGGTACAATTGTCAAGGACCTACCAGTCACGGCACTGTTAATTTATCACGAATACGTGGTCCGAGCTGAGAAAGAGAGCCAAATAAACAAGATAAGGAGAACACACAACATGAAGGCTGTTTGTTTAAGTACTACCAAACCATTTATGATCATCTCTGAGCAAGATGAAGCTAAATTTCCACATTTGTAATGGGGCAGGTCTGCACGTGACTTCGTATATGGAAGCGAGAGTGCGAGTGTCACCCCGACGTGGACGTTCTGCATGCAGAGGACGCACCTCGTAGTCAATGGAGATGCCGTTGGGCCAGCTGATGCTGACATTGACCAGCACGGCCCGCTGCGAGCCATCCAGGCGGGAGCGCTCAATGCGCGGGTACTGACCCCACTCTGTCCAGAACAGGTACCTGGGTGGACACAGAGACCAGAGGGGGTGGAGTCACAGGATGCTGACCCCTCCAGACAGCCAGGCCCCACAGGACCCACATGACCGCGTCCCGGGAGCTCACCCTTTCTCTGGGTGCACGGTGATGGCCCGCGGTTTGTCCAGGCCCTGCGAGATGACAACGTAACGGAAGGAGCCGTTCAGTCTCGCCACCTCAATCACGTCAAAGCCCTGGTCCGTCCAGTAAATGTTTCCTACACAGAGAGATGCACAAAAAGCACAGAAAGAGAAAAAAAAAAAAAACTTCATACAGATATCTTGCAGGCATGGCAGAATAAAACTAACTCTTCCATATTGTTGGTTTTTCAGACAGCGGTATATTATTAGTTTTTGCTTGAGAGGATGACAATTTGGCTGTGTTCATATGTATACCAGTGTGTGCATGTATATGCACATGTATATCCACATTTAATTTGGTCTACAAGCTTGGGTGCACGTCCCACTGTTGCCGGCCTGCAAAAACACGAGTGAGCGAGTATGTGTGTTTGTATGGTTTCCAAGAGACCCACCTGCAATCCAGTCCACAGCGATGCCCTCCACACGCCCGATGCCATTGGTCACTACGTCCTCGCGCCACGTCTGGTCCCGCTTGGCGCGGCTGATGGTGCTGAGGCCCATGTCCACCCAGTAGATGGTGTCATTGTCTGCAGGCCAGCACAGATGGCACGTCATGGTTGAGATAATGCTGAAAAACATGCCAGGGAGGGGCGGCGCCCAAGAACAGAGCACCCCAGCCTCTCGACCTTCACTACACCGCCGCTGGGACGCTGACCTGCATGAAAATCGATACCGACGGCGAGAGAGGTCCCAGACACTGGCACCAGGGCGTCCGACTTGTCAGAGGGCTCTAGGGGGATGCCGCGAATTCCTTCGTGAACAGAATACAAGAGGAACGACCCAACGCCTGCAGGGGAACACAATAACATTGCCCCAGTGCTTGGTTTAATGCCTGTTCCTGTGCCATTACACTTAGTCAAAATGCTCAAATCCAGCTCAAACCAGTTTTATGTGACACTACAACATAACTTGCAGGGGCAGTCTGTCATGTAAGGTTTGCATCAGAGCAAACTAGCATCCACTTTTGTGTTACACTTCATGTACATAAATGCTATAGCTAAATACTGTTTTTTTCTGAAGTTTCTTAAGGCACCTTTGTAAAAATTGAAAAAATGTCTGCTGTCAGAAATGTACACTGAGCTCAGAGATACGTGTGTGTGTGTGTTTTAAATGAGCCCACCTTCACAGGACTGCTGGCCTCTCTTCAGGCTGTACCCGGCTGTACACATGCACGCCCTTGTAGTTGGTGAGGTGGGCAGGCACAGCTGGGAACAGTCTCCATTGTTATGGCTACACAAGTTGGTACCTGAGGGACACACAAACATGCGGGCATTACTTTATGGAACCAGTATCAGCAGGAAACACTGTTACAACGCAAGAAATTGTAAATCTCTTGGCAGAGTGGAAATTACTCCAGCAGAGCCACTCACCTTTCTGAACTGTCTCGTTGTAGATCTTCATGTGCATCATGGGTGACGTGGTGTTCCTCAGCACCTTCCAGTCACTACCATCTTTCTTGTTGCAGGTGCCAATTCGATCGGCGCCCTGGTCTGCCCACCACAGCTTGTCACCTGCAAACAGTGTCAGTGGGCCAGGGTACGACAAAGTACACACCACACACATCCATCAGCTCAAGTCTGCTTCAAATTAGTCTCTTAGAAAAGATTTTAAAAAATAAAAAGGTTACTCTTCCTGTGTTTTACCCATGATAGCCAGAGCTGTGGCCTTGGTCAGTTTGCCCTTCACCCCCTCCAAAATTTCCAGTCTGCTGCCATCCAGCCTGCATCTGTTGATGGTGCTGTTACCCGAGCTTATCCAGTATAGGTGCTCAGTGTCAAAGTCAATAGACAGACCTGGAAAAATGTAATGTGTCAACATTTACACCTCCCACGCAACAGGGGGCGATATTACAAAGTACAGCAAATGTGTCAAACGACTTGGGTTAAAACAGGCTTTGTATTTTATGGTACATGAGCCTTTAATCAGGCTGCTAGCAGGCAATTCACACTCACCCACTGGCCCTTTCTGATTGGTGAACAGGACACTGCTATTGGTCCCGTCGGTGTTGGCAATGCTGATGTTGTCCCCGTCTGTCCAATACAGTTTTCTGGAGTGATGGGGGGAAAAAAGTACATGAGAAAAGGCAGCAAGCCCAGCAACTGCACACGGTGATTATGTAGGTCATGAAACAGCCACTGCCGCCTCTCCCCTCTCCACTGCTCAGGCAGATACGTGTTCATTCCCTTGAGAGGAAACAACCTAATCAGAGAGATAAAGAGCACATCTAGCTTAAGTAAACCTTTACACTGCACTATCCGTTAGCAACGTCAAAAGCTATACACGTCCTTAACGTGAACAGGCAGCTCTCACACAACCACCTTTGCGATTAACACTACAGCAACCTAAAATTCTAACACAACATCGATTTGTCACACGCGAGACAGGGGATGCTTTACTTGTCTTTTAACAGCAGAGGAAGCAACCAGCTGTCCTGGCTCATAACATTCAGGCCTTCAGAGTAAGTGGAAAAAACCTAAAACACCATTAAGTGAATGTGTGCTACCATAAAGAACACACAATCAGGCCTTGGAGGCTCTTCTCCAGAAAAGGAGATGATAAGCACTGCAAAAGGCAATGCAGTGAAGGAAATATCCTCCTTAAAAAATTCAGTGGATGGCTGTTATACCCTGCTTTCAAACTGGGGCAAATGACGCACACAGAACAGCGAAATTAAGCGTGTTCAGCCATGCCTGGGGAGGCATCACTCTGCAAGCATCAGACGTGCCTGTCCGAGGACCAAGTGGCACCGAAAAGGGCCCCACCCACTCCTGAGTCATCCGAAACAACGCAGTGGGGAGCGGAAACAGCTGCGGTCTGCGAGACCAGCATCTGCTCCTCATTTTCCTCCCTGTGCCTAAAACTGTCCTGACCGGAAACATTCTTCCACTAAGTCCCGTCTCGCACAAAGAAAAAGGAGAAGCAAACAATAAAAAAAAACCACTAGAGCCCTGCACCCTTCCCTCCCCTCCACACACAAGGGATGTTAGCGCTTTAAAGGAGGGAAGAGAGAGGCTCAAGTCACTTCACCCACTCCCCTCTCACTGGAGCCAAAAGTTTTGCTCAGATGACTAATGGAGAGAGAGGAGTAATGGGTCCTACCGATGAGGGCAAGAGCTAACGTACGTATGTGCTGTCAGGACTGGAAAACACAGACCATCTACTGGGTCAAGGGATGAAGAACGTTTTTGGGCCACCTTTCTCTAGGCTTTTAATCAAATACCACAGTCCTTCTAAACGGAGGATGACAATTTGGCTGTGTTCATATGCGTCAGCTGTGTTCTTACAGTACTGGAGACCTGTAACGTGAAGATGGACATTTAGCGCAGCAATGGGTACGAGAAATGGAGCTGAGGTGTCACTTACCCAAGGATGGGATGTACTACCAAGCAGTGGGGCTTGTCCAAGCCCTGAATAACGGCGTTCTTGAAGGAGCCATCCAGACGAGCCACATTGATCTGCTTCTTGTTGGCGTCGTAGCTGGTCCAGAACAGGTTCCGGGAGACCCAGTCCACGGCCAGGCCATGCGCATTGGGCAAGTCTGGAGGGGCCACAGGCAGTGAAGACCACACACATCACAGGCACTCCAGAACATTCCTCTTTCCCTCCCACAGAAGGTTTAAGTAATTGAAGAAACACAACACCGTCATGAAACTCTAAGGAACACAAAACGTGGTACTCGGCCTCAAAGGGGGCGCACCTGCTGACACGACTGTCTCCACGCCGGTACCGTTGATAAAAGCCCTCTTAATGGTCTGCGTGCGCACATCTGACCAGTAGATGCGGTGCTCAAGAGCATCATAGTCCACCACGGTCACATTATCAATGTCCGGCACCGTAAAGGAGATGATGTAGTTGTAGTAGGGGTTTTCGAGGTCCACTCCCCGGATCTCAATCTGTCGGGCGTACAGCAGGAACTGCCGCGATTCTGAGGTGGAGACAGAGGAGAACATGAAGCCCTGGAGGCACCATCTTGTGAAACATGATCTCAATTTTGTGTTCATAAACTGCTATTATGGCAACTCAGGCTTAAATTTCCCAAGGTAGGAACACTATAATAGACTGTGATAATTGATCTTAAATACACATTGAAGACAGTGTGAGAGAGAGAGAGAGACGAGTGAGTGTGTGTGTGTGTGTGTGTGTGTGTGTGTGTGTTTGTGTGTGTGTGTGTGTGTGCGTGTGTGTAGTGCATCTCCATACTGCGTGTTAAAGTTTCCACGTTTGACTACTAGCTCCCGTCTGTGGAATGAACTTACTGCAAAGCCAGCGGTCACAGTTCATTAAATTATTGGATTAGGAATGCAAAGAAAACCCATTAAAAGTAGAGAAACGCCGATAATAATAGTAATAATAATACTGATTTAATGTGCGACGTCTATCAGAAAACCCTGACCCGATTCAAAAAGAACCCAGGCAGCGGGTCCAGGGAGCGGAGCTCACGGCTCCCATTAACGCCTCGCTACACCTGTGGGGCTCTCTGTTCCAATTACCGCTAGATCTGCAGAGCTGTAATTGAAGTTGTGTGCTGGAATACTAAGCAGCCAGACGGCGGAGTGGCAGCCAGACGCCCGCCACCTCTCGCCGCGTTCCCTGTTTTGCCAATCCACCAATCAAGAACCCTCTTGTAGGCTCCGCCCACCCGTCGAGTTACACAAAGCAGAGCCTGTTATCATTCCAAATGGCTGCCTCTGTCCTTCAAAAAGTGCAGGAGAGAGAAAAGGCAGATAGACCTCTGGATCAGTTCGCTTACACTGAAAGAAAGAAGGCTACTTTAAGGGTGTATAAACAGCTAGCAACAAGCCGGCTGTATCGGTACTGAGCGACCAGGGCAGAAACCAGGTACTGAACACATCGGGGATTGTGAGAGAGGGAACCCCATGCTACATGGACTCTAACTCCCCACTCAGCAGTAAGGAACCTGAAGTAGCTACAACACCAACATAACTAACATGCAAGGGGGTGGAAGTCCTACTCACCATAGCAGGTGTTCCTGTCTTGACCAAGCTTCATGAGGTGGGGACATGCACAGGAGAAGGTCTGGTTGTAGTTGATCAGACACAGGTGAGAACAAGGACCCTTCCCACCATTGGCCGCACAAGGGTTCGGGGCTAGAAGTGTTGAGGTGCAGGAAAACATGAGAAAGAAATACATATATATATATATATATATATACATATATATATACACATGTACAATACACAGGCTTTAAATAAATGAAGACACAGCTCTGAAAAAGGGTTTAAAGGAAAATGTAATAGCAAGCAGTGGTTGAAGTCACAAGTCATTATTAACTTTTTAATTAAAAAGATTTATGTTGGTACTGAGAAGTTATTCTGCTCACCATTTTCTTTGTGTGAAAGTTCAGTTATGTCAGAAAGACACCTTGGTTGAGCAGGAGCGAAGGTCAGACTTATGACCAGTAGACACAGTAATTACTGCTGACAGCTGTTACGCGGTCCTGCTCTATAACGCAGCCCATGTTCACAGCTGTAATGATGAAAGCTCACGCTGGCGCAAACCATTCCGACAAGTTCGATTCTCTAAGTTGGCAAGACCTGGGAACTGGGTGCCCCCGACTCGAACACTGTATTCTAAACAGTCTGCTCTGACAGCGTGGCCGTTAGATAGCATGTGATTTGGCTGGCAGAACACACAGGGACACCCTTTAAAGGTTTGGCATTAAGGCACAATTAAAATTTATGTCCACAATTAGACAAATGCCTTTTTCACATGTTGGACCTGAGGTAGAAGCCTTGTGACGCGATTCACCACTTTTGTTCTTTCTTGTCCTCTTAGCCATAAGGGCAGCAACCAGTGGCACACTCTCCTGAAGTGCTAGAGTTGCCCCCCTCCACCCCACTGTGAAGGTGCCAAACGCCTACCCTGGGGCTGCCTGGACGGGTGGTAGACCTGCAGGTCAAAGGGCTGCGTGTTGGTCCTCTGCACCACTGTCACGTTGCTCCCGGTCCACTTGTTGGCCTTGGCCAGCGTGTTTGTCCGCCAGTCGGTCCAATACACCTCCCCTCCGTACATAGTGACCGCAAAGGGGTGCGACAGGTACTCGTGACCCCGCAGCACCTCAATCAGCCCAGAGCCGTCGTAACGTGCGGAGTATATGGCGTCAGACCTGGGCAGACATGGCTATGCCAGTTAGTTCCACAGAAAGCGATCATAAACACTGTCTGTGAAACAGCCACTTACTGGAACACATGAGGAAACCACATGCACCGTTATATTAACAAGGTTTGCGTTTTACACAAACACAGTTTAAAATTGATAAACTGCTCAAGGATTGAGGCCAGATTCCAGTTTCTCATCAGACTCTCTTTGACCCCTCATCCTCCTCGCTAATATTTCATTTGGAAATAAGACCCAGGTGAGACATGGTTACAAAACACAAGATTAACAGTGCAGCACTGTCCCATCAACGACTGCAGAGCCAGAGAGCACCTTGCATCGATCCACAGGATACGCAGCTCCAGGTAGTCCACCGTCAGGCCGTTGGGCCAGCCCCCACTGCCTGTTTCCTTGTGGATGGTCCGTCGGCCCTCGCCGCTCATGGACGCGGCCTCGATTCTCGGCAGGCTGGCGTCCCAGTCGGTCCAGAAGAGGATCCTGGGAGACAGACAGACATCCTGCCAGTCAAAACACCACACAGCCAGTAACCTTAGACAGCCCTGCAAAGCCAGTCCTGGCATTCAGGTCTGTCCAGGATGTCATGCAGCTATTGGCCATGGAATGCAGAGCCCACCCAGGGCTTTTTAAGGAGAACACTGTAACCCACCATTTCATGTGCTGTAAGCACAGAATGGTTCAGGCTCAACCCGACAGAGCTGGTCCTAGAGGTAACACCCCAGTAAGGCCAAAGGTGCCAGTGCTTCATGCTCAGCCTCCGGTGTTCCCATGAGAGAACACCTCCCGGAAGGACAGCTTTTAAATCAACACTCACTTAATGCAGTCCGACACCATAAGAACTTCTACTGGAATTAATAAGCTTCTAAAACTCAGGATTGGAAAAGTAGTACCAAAAATATACTCATCAGCAATGCAAATTCATCCAATAAAGTCATTTTGCATTTTACTAACGAGAATGCTGGACTTGTTTAAACAGATGCATAGAAAATCTGGCATCCAGAGCCCATGTAGAACTGATTTGACTAAATAAAATATTAATCACAGAAAAAATATTTTTGGAAAGCTTAAAAAAAAAAAAAAAAAAAAATCTTTCCTTCTTTATTCCAAGGCTTGCTACTGAAAGTTGATTCTATAGGTAGTTATTCAAGCACCCAATTCAGCCTGTTTATTTTTATCCCCACCTCTTGTAAGGGACATCTAGTTTATGACACAATCTGTACAAATATGCCAGACATATATGCAAAGAAAATCTATGCCAAACAATCCTGGAATGAATTGGGTAATTTTAAGGGAGATCTTACCACCTGTTCAAACTAACTGTTCTGTTGGACCCTGTGAGTGCCAGGTGAAGGCAATTTGATGAGTTACCCGTAGCGGGGGTCCAGGGCGATGGCACGGGGATGCTCTACAGCACCAGCTAGCAGTGTGGTTCTCATCGTGCCGTCCAGCTTGGCCACCTCGATCTGGTCCAGGTTGCTCTCGACCCAGTAAATGTTGCCGGCGATCCAGTCCACGGCCAGACCTTCGGGCGTGGCCAGTCCGTGCTGGATGACCACCTCAAGGCTGGTGAGAGCTGGACAGGACAGAGAGGAAGGAACATCTTCATCAACACTCCACCCACACCACTGCCCAAGTGGCCTTGTGGTCAAACACCTCAACTCCTCAAGTCACAAAAACTGCTTACACCGAGACAACAGGGAGTTCTGTGCCCAACACCAATACCCTTCACACCTCAGCCATGGGAGATGGGGGGTGGGTCCACTCTCCTAACACTGGAGCTTGTTTAAGCTTGTTTGGACACAGAAATCAGATGTCTGGAGGAGGAGGAGGAGGAGGAGGCTAAACCGCTCATTTTCTTCCACGTCTCTTTTTTGGTTTGTTCCTGTCCTAAGTCCCTAATCAGTGTCTAATCACCGCCAGCTGATCATTATCCTGGCTGGGAAGGTTCAAAAACACTCATTAAGCTGTCGTATAAAAAGGAGAAGGGACGCAGACTTACCTAACCCACACAGGAAGTCATGGTGTTGTTTTTTCATTTATTAACTTATTATAAAGGGGGACAAAAATTTTAAAAATCAAAACTAAAGAATATATTGTTACATGAGAGAAATGGGGAAAAGGGTTAAAAAGCCTGACCGGAAAACAAACAGGACTCATTCTGATAGTGTTTAAAGTCCACATCTGTGAGGATAGATCATTCCTGGCAGTCACCTTTTATTAAACTTCATTCATTTTTTTTCCCCTTGATTCTTCTGTAATTTAAAAATCCTGGTCAAGACGCATTGGGGTTTAACCTACTAATTATACAATGTAAGCTGCTGTAAGAAGATGGGTGGTCACTACCAAGGTGGAATATGGGGCCATGAGCAGATAACAGTGGTTCTCCAGGGGCACTGCCCTGGAGGTTTACCTCCTACTCATTCACATTTAGCAAAACATAATTGCATGCCCTTATTACATAATTATCAATCACTGCTTCATTTAAACAATGAAAACACAAACTGGAAGAGGCATCAATGGAGCCTTTGTTTGCTGGGACTTACACATCATCAAGCTTTCTGGGCAAAGAACTTGGTACTATCAGCTATCAACTCAAATCTTTCAGCGAGGTGCACTTACAAGTAAAATTAATGCTCTATGTCCACATTCACTTAAAAGGGAAAATATGCTTTAGCTGATATTTGGAAGAGAGGCCACATAGTGTCTCACCTCCGTTCTCAGACAGCTTGCCCCGGTAGATTTTGTCCTCAACAACATCAGTCCAGTAGAGGGCGCTCTGGTTGAGGTGGAAGTCTAGTGCGATGGTGTTGCGAAGCCCTGGCACCAGGACGCTGAACTCACCCTTGTACAGGTCAATGCGCCGGATCTCGTGGCGGTTGGAAAAGATGATGAAGGGCTTGAAAGGATCTAAGAGGGGGGGGGGGCACAGTAACAGATCAGGTGATACAGAGAGTGTCTCAAAAAGCAGACAACATGGCGGTTCGCCACACAACCTTGCTCTGTCTGAGAGAACAATGCTGAAGTGCACAAACATTTCACTTGCAAAGCGCAATATACTCGATGACCTTTATTAATACGGAAACTGAAAAATAACCTGTTTGTTATGCTACTCATAAAACTGGGATTTAACCAAGCCTTATTGTCTTCAATCTAATCCAAGCTAATTAAAATCCCACACAAATTGTTGCTGTTTTATCTCAGGCCAGCAGGCAATGCAATAAATGACAGCAGAAAAGCCTTTGTTAGATCTAGTCAGACCTGAGGACAGAACTGGTCCAACGAGGTATGAAGTGTAATGAGTGATTTCTGTGATTTTCTAAATCCACCATGTGGCTCCAGAATTAGCCCTGGGTTTTAGGCAAGCAATATCATGTTCCATCATTGGTCACCTCAACATTGTGTGTTACATCAGCACAGCTCTGTCTTGACTGTATACCTCCCAAATGAACACACCCTTCTTACCATTCAGACTACGCTATGCCAAAGTGAAACGAACTAAGCATCCTCCTGAGATTGCCATTTCTCTTCCTACGAGGCTTCACTCCCTCCGTACCTCCCTCCTCACCTGTGCTCCTGCACTGTCACCCTCATTGTCTGTGGTCTTGTCATCGTTGCTCTCATCGTTTCCTCACCTTTGCACACACCCCCATTGCTCTCCTCACCTGAACACTTGTCTGTCACCCCCCCTCACGTGTGCACTCGCACCCGTAGCCCTCCTCACGTGTGCACTCTTACCCGTAGCCCTCCTCACGCGTGCACTCGCACTCGTAGCCCTCCTCACGCGTGCACTCGCACTCGTAGCCCTCCTCACGCGTGCACTCGCACTCGTAGCCCTCCTCACCTGTGCTCTTGCAGCTCTCCTTATCAGCCTCCAGGGCCCAGCCCTCGTAGCAGGAGCACTTCACGCTGAACTTGTCCTGCTCGCAACGTTGGCTACACCGCAGGTGCTTGGCGCAAAAGCTCTGCACCTGGCAGGTCTTGTTGTCAGAGCCCAGCTCCATCCCCAGAGGGCAGGAGCACACCACACCCTCGCCTGGGGCCACTGAGCAGTTGTGGCTACAGCCGCCGTTGTCCAAGGAGCAGAGATCTGTCACAGGGAGGGGTGAACTTTTCAAATGTACTTAACCATGAAGCAGTTCATCAAATTGGGTGGGCTGATCATGGCAGCTATGTGCAAGAAAAAAAAACACGCTCATCCCATCACATAACTATTCTTTTTCTTTGCATATTTTAATTTTTTAATTTATTGTACTTTATTAATCCCAGAGGCAAATTCCTTCTCTGCATTTAACCCATCCCCCTGAGGGAAGCAGTGGGCAGCCAGCCACATGCAACACCCGGGGAGCAGGCGCTGAGTGTCTTTCTCAAGGACAAACCTGGCTGGGATTTGAATCAGGGACTGGGAGGGATTTCTACCTCCCAGCCTGGTGCTCTACCCAATATATATATATATATATATATATTCTGAAATGCATGGATATGTCCAGGTTGGGAAACATAGGACACCTTCTTTAACACTTGGAGTCCAATACCATTTTACGACTCGACTCAGAGAGTGTAACGGCGATGGGGCGGATCTTACTGCAGAGCTTCTCGTCAGAGCCATCTGGACAGTCGTCAGTGCCGTCGCACAGCTTCTCAGCCGGCAGGCAGATGCTGCTGTCGTTGGCGCACACGTGGTGGGAGAGCTTACACACCAGCGCCTCGCAGTTCACCTCGTCTGAATTGTCCTCGCAGTCACTGTCCCCGTCGCAGACCCACGCCTTGCTGATGCAGCGCGCTGGCGGGGGCGGAGAAATGGAGACGTTGTTTGTGGCAGACACACCAAGGGAGGCCATATCATTGCCACCTTCATACAACGTCCTTGGTATGAGGAGTGCTTTTAGATCCCACCCAATCTTATGTAATGCTACTCCAGTGTTCTTCAGGCCCCTCCCTCCCCCTTACCCGAGTCTCTACAACCAAACTTGACAGCTGGGTCGCACATGTGCGTGACGCCCTCGCAGTTCTTCTCATCGCTCAGGTCAACGCAGTCGGTGTCGCCGTCGCAACGCCAGCGCATGGGGATACAAAGCCCGTCCATGCGGCACTGAAACTCGTCCATGTGGCAGCCTCCTGGGGGTCGCGTGGCTGCAGGTGGGGGGGAGCTCCAGTTAATCAAGGCGTGCATAAAGTAGTAACACCAATAACACCTGTGTCATCCACATGACTCGCAAACGGAGCATCTGACGTGAAACTTGACCGTGCAACAGAACCAAAACGACGAGCAAGGACATTTGTGGTATTTCCTCACGGTTCTAAAACGTCTAATTAAATTGGCTATGAAGTAATTTCAGACAAAAGGCTAATCAAGATTAAAACCACAACTGTTTAGCTGCTGTGTTACTGTGGGTTATCGGCAGCTTCTATGCAGAATGAACATAGGCCATATAGGCAAACCCTAGGGCCGCCATCTGTCTGTAGGGGTGCCCTGTAGAGCACGCAAACATTGTTCTGTCTGGATCCGGGGGGGGAAGTGCAAATGTACTCTTGCATAGGGCACCAAGTGACCTATGGCCGTTGCGGCATGCATGTATGGCGTATCCATGTAGTAGCACAGTGGGACTTACTGAGGCTAGGCGTTACTGAAGCAGACACGGCTCAGTCACAACAAGGCAAAGGAAAAGGCAGGGTGGTTAGGCTGCGCCTTTGAACAACGTGTCTGCGATTATTCCTTTTTGACATACAGATGTTACACACCTTTAAATGTTATATGAACAAATAATCTACTTACTATGATTATTGTATGTCAAGATTCTGACATAGAAGAAATTATTCTATTAGGTCTTCAGAGTAAAAAGGTAAATACAGTACATGAAAAAGGGCTTCAAGTATAACTCATGAGTGTCTGTACATATAAATTTTTTATAAATTTCTAGCAGGTTGTGTAATGAAATGACACAGGATGTTCTTTCCTTTCTTTATATGAATGTTCCCACAGACAACACAGCCACAAAACGCAACAATCTGATTAATCACATCATAAAAAAAAAACTGGCAAAACCACAGCCCCAGATGGCAAAGATCAGGTGTTGGCACAAGTGGAGAAAAAGTAGACCTTCTGTATGAATGGAACAGACTGGGGAAAATGGGAAGGGGGGGTGGCTCAGCGCTCTCTGAATTAATGACTTCCATCTTGAGTTGGAATCTAAGACACACACTCAGAAGTACAACAGTGTCCGTTAGGGCATTAGTCAGTGGGACGAACACTGTGTGCCGGAAATCCGTGGGTACAGCTTGACGGGCAGCTTGGACTGGCCCAGCCCGGTCCTGAGCCGGCAAAGCAGCCTCCTCGAATGATCCTGGCTGGAGCAGTGCCAGCCACAGAGTAATTAAAAAGTCCCTTAACGACCCACAGGGGAAGGGAGGGGGGGCAGCTGTGAGACAGAGCCCAAAGCCTGCCTCTTGGCCAGGCACCCTGCCCGGCTGGCCTTGAGCGACCTTCATTAAAACCGCGCCGCGAGCCGAGGCCAGCCGGGTCGGAGCCAGCCCGTTGGGCCACGCCTCTTTGGGGGCGGGGGGGCACTTTCACTGGCCCCCACGAGGGTACCCAGATAAACACCATTTTTATCGAGTGTACATTCCCTTTTATCCATCATGTTGGTGGATCCCACGGAGCCATATACACAACGAAAGAAAAAAGTACGAAACTCTAATCTTAGCTCGTACATATGAAAGAACTCTCGGGGGATAACCCTCCAGGTGAGGCCCTTTAGAGAACATCAGCTTGTAAACAAGAAACCACAGAGCACAAACAGGTACTGTGCGCATTCAAGCACAGGGCTGCACATTCCCGGCAGCCCTTCAATTACAACAGAGGCTGCAATCCGTCCGAATTAACACGGCTAAATTGAGACGGATAAGGGACCGGTTCATTACAACAATTACATAATTACAGACCGTATGAAACCATGTGGTTACATAAAGCCAACAACTATCAGTTACTCCAGGTCCGTCTGAAAATTAAACGAGCTCTATCTTCTGCCGGGAAAGAGAATGACTGGATTTATACTTTCGGAAACAGCGCTCACCAGCGTCGTCTGGACAGCGCTTGCACAAAGGGCTTTTCAGGTTGTGCGAGCTGTGTGCCATTCATAATCGTTACATAGTACTCTCCAGAGTTACCATAGCAATACATTTCCAACACTGCTGTAAACGGACATGCTCAGCTCTGCCAAACAAAAGGTCTAACCCCTGCAAAAAAAAAAAAAAAAAAAAAAAAAAAAAAAAAAATTCAATTCAAGAACTTTCCCTCTGAGCTGTTCATTTTTACAGCACCACAGAAAACTCCAATAGTCACTCTCTTCTCCAACTGCGCAGAAATATTTTACACTAATGAGATGTGCTCAAAACGTCAGCCATTATTGTCGTCAACAACTGAGAGGATTCAATTATTACAAACAGACGTGGGCTCCAGCTTCCATTCCACCGCCGTTACCGGTTGTTGCGTAAGTTGAATACTGAGTGGAACTCCCACCCCCTCCCAACCCCAACCCTGCTGCGCTCCATGGAAAACCTCACCCTGGTTGGTGCAGTTTGCGTGCGTCTCATCGCTGTAATCGCTGCAGTCGTTATCCCCGTCGCAGGTCCAGTATTCGGGGATGCAGCGACCGCTGTTGCACTTGAACTGCGCGCTGGAGCAGGAGTGGCTGCAGCCGGCCTCGTCGCTGTTGTCTCCGCAGTCATTATCTGCAACACACGTGCAATCAAAGTACGGCCGGACGGCGTGCCACGAACCTTCTTCCCACACTGGGCCAGAACCACTGGTTCAGTCTGTCAACAGTACAAGTCATTGGTGGACAGTTCCAATGTAATCCTAGGAAGGCAGTTAGCAGATTACACTCTGGTACTTCCCTTCAGATTACACACAGAAGGGCACTGTAATATAAACAAGAGGACCTTTAAACCATCACTTTTACATGCTTGTTAATTCTGGCCATAATTAACAGGGACATGCAGCACTGGGAGTTTTATTTGAAGGACAGACCCATCCTCCCTTGTTCTACAAATGGTGCCCTGAAGAGCCTCGTGAGGCCACCATGAATAAGACGTGTCTCTTCAGAACTCTTTACCAGCCTGGCCTATGGGCTGTTGTTCTCACCTAGGCATTCGATATTTGCTTTTACTTCAAATTTTTGAGACCAATGTGGCTGGAAAGACTCAGTCAATGTGATGGTTGCAATGTTAGCTGCACAAGACTTTGAGTTATTACTACACAGGATCACAGGACAACAGCAGACTGCTGTGGACGATGATTACTCTGCCTGGGCCAGCAGTCATGCACTTCCATACAATCTCTCATTATCTTGTGAGGAAAAAAACTGCTTTAATATCACTGAGCAGCCACATGACCCCAATGGCACCATTATAACGCTTTCAGTGTAACTGTGCAAGGAATGCCCTGGAAGAAGGTACTGGCATTGTGCGCATTTAAACAAAATTCACAGTACATATTTCACAGTATGGTACAGTACAAGTGTCTGGAAGTTGAATCATGTCACCTGGACGACTTCTAGATAGGAATGTTTCACCGCTCATCTAAGTAGCTTCTTCAGCCTAACGACTCTCTTGTGTTTGACAAAGGGAGCAAAAGTCAGGACATGTACATCCCTACAACTCTCTGCCATTGTTCAGCTAACGACCCAATCCAAATGAGTGGAGTACTGAAACCACCCTAGAGGATAAATATGGGGTCCCTCACCAATTTTGTCTCAGGCTGAAGAAGCTACTTGGATGAGTAGTGAAACATTCCTATCAAGAAGAAAGAAGTCCAGTTGACATGAATCAACTTCCAAACAACTCCGCCTGGATGACTGAGAATCTTCATTAACAAGAGTTCAACAAGGACAGAGGAAGAAAACAGCAAAAACAAATTTAAAAAAATAAGTAAACAAATAAAAATAAAAAAAATCACAGAAACTGCATAGATCACCCCATGCACCATGGGAAAATGTACCCAAGATTGATACATTTAGCTTGGCTGCAACAGCAACACAAATGAAATGAAGCAGACAGCTCTCTCCAATGCAACATGTTACCCATAATGCAATGGTTTTCTAAATATCTTTACATATGCAGTGAACTTGCAAAATCTTGCAACTGGCATGAACCTAATAACAGGTGAAAACCACTGAACCAAGTTCAGAACATAAAAATGGTTCACTTTTTGAAGTCCCTTAAAAACGGTCCAAAACTGTTCAGACAATTATGCAAAACCAAAGAATTTCAGATTTCCCATTTCTGTCAATGTCATGGAAAAGACTGGGAAAAAATAAATAAAAACAAATGCAGTGAAGTAAAGCTGCCATTAGTATTGAAGCAGCTAAGCCCTTGACAACCCCGGCCCCACCCAAAACTGCGCCCACAGCGCGAGCGTTGCGTGATGGTGCATGTTGATCTATGCACTAACCGGTTGGGTTCGGACAATTCATTTCATCAGAGCCGTCCACACAATCCTTTTCTGAAACACAGAATGAACCAGAGACAGGAGAGTGGGCACAAAGCACGGACAACAGGTACACGCGACTCGACGTGACAAGGACAACAGCTACAGCTTTTAAAAACAAAGAGAGAGAAAAGCAAGCAAGGAAAAAACCAGCAGCAGACGAAACAACAAAACAAAACACGAACATGCTCAAGTGGACGAGGACACAGGAAGTGACAGATGAAAGGGTTAAAGCTGAGTGGGAGGGAATCGCCACACCGGTACGGCTGCAAGCTCCGATTCCATCCTCTCCGTCTCACGCGTTTAAACCTCTGTGTGATCATCTTGGCTTTACCCACTGTGTGGTAACGACGTTCCCCAATTATGACAGCAGGTCAGCTTTCAAGCACTACGGATCGCCCAAGTTGTAATTAACCAGCATGCACGTCGCCCTACACTGACGGTGCTCGCTCAACTCCTGCAGACCGGCGTGTGGAGGATCTCATGCTTTATTGTTCTTCTTCCATACTAATCCCACTGCAAAAATAAGGTCTGTCTCGCTAAAATAATTCAAACAGTTACCTCTGTAAACACAGAGGCGCCACGGTGCCTTCCACAGACGATTGGCCAGGCCTCCAGTTTTATTTTTCCCACATTGGAAGGAAAACAATTATCTGCTCTACAAAGTGTAACTGATTCCATGATGAGGCTCGGAATGGAAGCCCAGAATGACTGAGGCCCACAGAAACGAGCCCAAGAGTCCCGATCCAAACTCAAGGTGGACGACGGATTTGGAACACATGGCAACGCCTTTGCTCTGTACCTCTTGTTATGCTCGCTTTTGAGAGACGGCCATTTTGTCCTTCTGAGAGGACGGCGAAGGGAAGAAATCAAACTGCACAGGCACAAACAACGCAGCAGACCCCCCCCCAAACCCCCAGCCCTTCACGGTTTATGTCTCTGTCTGACCTGGCTTTCTGCTTGGACTTCTGACTATGTGAACCTGATCCTTCTGGGCCTCAAAGACTCATTTCATGTAGAGTATTTTACGGTTAACAGAAGGCTCCGTCTCTGTCTCAGATCGGGAGTAAAGAGCCTCAGTCAGCTGTAAAACCTGCAGCGCGTCCATTTTATACGCCGAGCTCTGCGGTACGTTACCGGTCCCTTATCACTCCATATGACTGAGAAAATGATAGGTGGAATTGTATTTTCCCCTCTACTCTGGAATGCAGCACGTTAAGGCTTTTCCACAGTGAAAAGTGGCATCACTAAACTGAACCATTACTGTGCTGCAGTGTGAATGTCAGCAGGCATCACAGAAGTCTGCAACAATCTTGGGACTAAACCGTGTGGAAAACCGCTTTCATTGCTCAAAAGCTAGTTTTAAAAGGAAAAACTTGTGTGAAAGTTTACGTAAAAGACAAAAACTTAAACAGCTATTTTTTATTGGTATCAAAAATATTTTAATGCCATTGGTATTATCAACATTATTTGGGAAAAATAAAGTGAACATGGATAGTAATGAAAAAACCTCCCTGGTCAAACCAAGGTATTCACACAATATGTTCTGTCCTCACTAATATATTACCTCTTAATGTGCTGTTTTTACATTGACCCCCCCCCCCCCAAAAAAAGAAACCCTTCTACAGTGAAAAGGAGCTTGGGTGCATTTGTATCCTTTTGGCAAAACAGAGAAGACAGCAGGCAAAATGAGCGAGGAAGGCAGGAGAGTGTGCAGAAGGAAAGACGGACAGGCGGCACAGACGTGTACTCACCATTGTCACAACGCCAATTGATGTTTATGCAGCGGCCGTTGCTGCAGGTGAACTGTGTGAGTGGGAAGCATGTTGGGTATGCTGAAGGAAGTCGGGGGTGGAAGGGAAACACCATCAAAAACAATTTATACGGCAAAGTACAACATAAGCTTACAACACTTTTATTGTTCTCTGACTATATAGTGGAAACGAGCAAGGTGGAAAAGTAAGGAGAAGATTATGAGGGAAATTGAGAAGGAGGAGGGGCTTACAGGGAAATTGACATGGAAATGAGGAGGGGCCTAAGGGAAACAGGAAGGAGGCGTGACTTAAAAATAAACGGGCGGGAGAAAGAAGTGGCTTGAGGTCCAATAGGAAGAATGGCTTGCAAAAGGGGCGGTAAGCAGGCGTACCACAGGAGGCCGGCTCATCTGAGCGGTCACCACAGTCGTCGTCCAGATCGCAGGTCCAGGAGTTGGGGATACAGCGACCACTAGCGCAGGAGAACTGGTTCGGGGGACAGGTCCTTGCTGAAAGGAGATAGAAAGGTAGCAAAAGGATGCCCCTCAGATATGATATGGCATGGAAAATATTATATATTACATTTGACTTGCCTTAAGCATTTCCTAAGGTACAATTTAAAAAAATCATATCAGAGAAAAAGAAAACTCATAATCCCAGTTAACTCAAAATTTGTCTCCTTGCAGAACAAAAGGCTGCTTTTAATAGTATCAGCATCAATAGCAAACACTGTTAATCCATAGCAGTGAAAACACAATACTGTTATCTCAGGACCTACAGAGATACCCTTTCATTTCAACACAGTTAAAAATGCTTCTACAGCGTGTCTCCCAAGCACAGAGAGAGGAGACCGCAGGGAGACATCCTACCAGAGCGCGTCTCCCAAGCACAGAGAGAGGAGACCGCAGGGAGACATCCTACCAGAGCGTGTCTCCCAAGCACAGAGAGAGGAGACCGCAGGGAGACATCCTACCAGAGCGTGTCTCCCAAGCTCAGAGAGATGAGATGCAGCAGGGTGTCCTACCAGAACATGTGACATTGGACTCATCTTCATCATTGCCGCAGTCATTGTCGCCATCACACAGCCAGCGCAGGGGGATGCACCGGTTGTTCTGGCACTTGAATCGGTCGGCAGGGCAGGTGTGCTGGTCTAGAGGACAGAAATAAGGAGGGGCCTTAAATCAGGTACATGGTGCTCTAGAAATGGCTCTGAATTTCCCCCAACAACAAAAAGAACAAAAACAGGTTGTGCTCACGGCAGAGCTCGGAGGCTTCATCGCTGTTGTCTAGACAATCATTGTCGCCGTCACATTTCCACCGCTCCTGGATGCAGCGGTTATTCTTGCAGGCAAACTCCCCAGGCTGACACTGAGGTGGGGGGATATAGGAGGGGTTTGCTGAGGAAAGGAGATGGGGGGAGGGGGTATGGGGCAAAGGGAAAGATCAGTTACTACAGCTGTTGACACAGTCGTGGCCTTGCCTGGCCAGCCTTAAAGGTATTACGGAAACCACACAAGTCAGCATGGATCTAAACCTTTTTACAAAGGTGCATTCGAAGGTCAAATACATCATTCATCACATGACTCCCACGATACTGCAGAAGCAACAAAGATAGGTAACGGAGCTGATCCAGAGCCAGCATCTTGTCAAAGCCCCTGTTTGATTTACCTGACCTGCCACCCTCATTTTTGCAGGTGTAATTCACCTGCGGGCCTCCACTTCCCTGCCGTCCAGGCACTCACCTTTGCAGCTGACGTTATCTGCATCCAGTAGCTGGTCCTCTGCACAGGCACAGCTGCGACCCCCAGGTATGGCCAGGCAGAGACTCTGGCACCCGCCATTGTTCACGCGGCAGGCGTTGGAGCCTGGATATGCGTGTAAAAACAGCACATGCAATCATATGACTTAATGAGGCACTTGAGGTAAATGGAGCTGTTTAATAAAGTGCCCCGCCCTGAAAGTTAATTGTAGACTTAGACTAAAAAATTGTTATTTGTTATAAGACTATTATTCACATTCTACTCTGATAATAAATACAGACAATAAACTGCAGTCCGTCAAATGGCTGTAAATGAAATGTACTGCCGATGGTGCAAATTGGCAAATACAGGCATCTTTGACCTGTGTCGGCTTCGGCTGAAGTTACCTTGCTGCTGCTGAGCGTCGTACGTGCGGATCTCGAAGATGGGCGGCCTCTCGTTGCGCAGCAGTGTGACTGTTTTGGTGACCTGGTCCAGCTTGTAGATGCTGCCGCTGCGGTACTCATTCCAGAACAGGAAGTTCTTGTAGTGACAAAGGCCGAACGCATGGTTCAGCTCCTGACCTTCGTACACGGTCTGGTGAAGAAACACAAATCACGATGTCACCAAACGCACGTCCCAACGCCGTGCACATGCACGAAAACGCACACGCACACACTCAAACATTTACACAGGTGAGGCGTCAGACACCTCACAGCCAATTCACAGATTTCTGAATGCTCACCAAAACACAGTACCCATTATAAGAAATTAAAGTTTGAAACTACAGCCGCACACCTTGCGCTCTGAGTTGTTGAGGTAGACCATCTCGATGCGATCGTAGTACGCGTCCACCCAATACAGGATACCCTGGGGGATGTCTAGACTCAGTCCGTTGGGCCACAGCACCGTTTTGGACGTGAGGAAGACGCTCCGGTGGGTGCCGTCCATCCACGCCCTTTCTATCTTGCCCCGCTTACTGTCCTTCGGGTCCTCCTCCCAGTCAGTCCAGTACATCCACCTGGAGAACACCGGTGTGATCTGGTCTTTCACATGTACACAGCACACAAACACACAAACTCTCTTGCATCAAGCAGATCTAAGGTCAATTGTCCAGGTTCTCCCTGCATGGCACTGCTTGAGACAGACCTCAAACACTTTTCTGCTTATAACATTATCTTTCTCTTTATTATTTGTGAGTATAGGATCACTCATCTTTCTATGGTAGACAAACATAACGCTGCACAAATTGTAAATCCTTACAGGCAGCATCAGAACAGCCCCACAGAGCTTTTTTCTTTTAAAAACACTTTTGCCTGCTTCCGTTTCAAAGAAACTACAGAGGTTGAGCATGAAAGGCTGGCATTAGGAATTATTAGTTACACTGAAATCAGAAGGACAGAAACGCAATCTTGTTAATGTGTATACGTGCGCATGCCTGTGTCGACTCCCTGTGCGCGTGTCTACTTAGAGTGACGCCCGGATGCCCTGAGGGGGGGGGTTTGAAATAGGAAATCTCGCCTTAACAGACAGTTCATTCTGTACACACCGCTCCTAACAGCTCATTCATTATTCATTCCCAGCTGCCAGTGACCAATATTCAGTCAAATGGCCTCTCTGCTACAGACAGAGAAATTAAAGTGCACTGGGGTGGGGGGCAAGTCAAAGGACGTGGGAGAAAGGGACGAATAAAATAGAAAAGCCTTGGGGGGCAGAGGACTGGAAGAACAGCAGATTCTATAGAAGTAATACAAAAAAAAAAAAAAAAAAAAAAAAAAACAACAATGTTTAAAACCACCACATTTATTATAGCATGGGCCTCCCCAGAGAAAAATCTCAATATTGGATCATCGCTAGAGAAAACTCAAATTATTCAAGGTCTATCTTTTAACCACCCCCCCAATGTCTACAACAGCTTTCTGCGACCCTCCTAAACATGCAAGGGGGTCAAGCAGGGGTTAATTTTTCAATTATGCAGTCTCATACAGACAAGCAGTAGATTGTGAACACGCTGACAAATCATTTTCCTTCCAAGAGGAGAGCAGTGTCTGCTCTTAACTGCTGATCGATGACCCTGTTAGCCACGAGAAGAGACAAAGACTGTGTGTGGGTGTCTATGTGTGTGTGTGCGCACGCGCGCGAGTGTGTGTGTGTGTGTGTTTATGTTAGACAGGGAGATCACCAACGGATACTCTTCTCCCAGAGTCCCCCATCTGTTCCCAGTTTTGGCACAAAGAAACACTACAGACACATTGGGAAAGTGAAGTGGCGGTTTGGCCCAAATACAGCCTGAGAGCAGGGGGATGTACAAGTGGTCAGGACCAGCACCAGATACGGTCAGAGGTGACAAAGTGGGGACAGAAACGGGAGCGTGGTGGTCAAGTGCCCAGGGACGCCATGGGGATGACAGCACACTGAAGGCAACATCCCGAGATCAGGCCAGCTGCTTCCCTTTGATTGGTATTCTCACCCCAGGGGTCTAATCGCCCAGTCAACACTTCACATAACAGCGAGGGCGCTAATTCAGATGGGGTGGGGTTGTGACATTTCTTGCACACAAACACTTGAGACAAAATAAGGCTGTTCCTACCACCCCCATCCCCTCTTATTCTGACATGCTCACCCATTTTGGGGGTCCACCACGATGGCACGGGGATGGGTCATCTTGCCCTCAATGAGTGTCTTGCGCGTTTGGGAAGCCTTCTCAAGTCGTGCCACGCTGATGGTCTTCTTGGGGCCATCGTCAGTCCAGTACAGGTTGTCAGCCATCCAGTCCACGGCGATGCCCTCTACTGTGTGGACACCTGAAGCAAGCACGGAGGTTGCCATGACAAACTCAATCCACCCGGCACACATCGCTACCATAGCTCCTCTCCGCACACATCTCACTTTGCTGCCTCAATAAATTAGGATGAGGCTCACAGCTTGGGCAAATCATTATTCCACCCACGAAGCCATTTTCACCAAAGTACACACTCGCAGTTAAAGTTGGAAGGGACATCGGTGTCCTTTTCTTTAAGCATGTGAATAGTGAGTCCTTTCAAGCACCGTCAACTTCACAGCTAAGATTAAGCACTGGACATCGGGTCCTTAGCATCACTCACAAGAGAACTATGTGAATAAATGAATTTAGATTTAAAGGCAAATTTCAGGGGTCAAAAGGTCAACTCAAGAGATATGCCTTTAAACCCTGGAGGCATCACCACACAGTTCCTCCCCTCTCACATACCTTCTTTGAGGATGGTGTCCCTGTCAGTGCCGTCGATCTTCTGCCGGCCGATGAGATAGCTGTTGGCGTCGGCGAAGTAGATGAACTCGCTTTCTGCGTGGAAGTCGAGGGCGCGTGGGTTCATCAGGTTCTCTATGGGGATCATGTACTCGTCAGGCACCTTGGCGTTCAGGTCCATGCCGCGGATGATGCCCGGCCGGCCCTTTCCGTACACCAGGAATAGCTCGTGATCAGGCTCTGTGGGAAGGACAAGCTGAAGGTCACATGCAGAGAATCCGAACACTCACAGAAACTTCCTGTACAACACAAGATGCCACACAAGGAAGGCTTGCGTTTCCATCCAATGTGACATAGTGAGGTTTGTGTTAAAAATCGCAGTCGTCCACTCTACTGCGACTGACTGCGCAGCCACTCACTCTTGCAGGACTTTCCATCGCTGCCCAGGCTGAATCCGGACCGACAGCGGCACGTCCGACTCTTGTGGCTGTTCCCTAGCAGACAGATGTCTGAGCAGCCACCCGCCTTCCCAAACTGATCCGGCTCACAGGCGTGACTCCGCACTGGATCCCGGGAGAAACCAGGACAGAAACATTCACAAGTGGACCTAAAACAACTGTACTACTCCAATAATCTGACAGTGACCACAGCAATCCTACACCTTCAGCTGGCCACACCCTACAATACATATTTAATAGGAAACCCCGAGGAAGTGTTGGGGGGATCCAAAGGGCATCGTTCGTCACCTGGGGGCTGGCGCCTCTGGTGGTAGACGTGAAGGGCGCCGCCCTTGTCCACGCGGGTCACCACCTGGTAATCGGAGCTGTTGAAGCGATTGATTCGGATCACACTGGTCTTGGGCTGCACGTTGCCGTTATCAGAGTTGGTGGCGTACAGGTAGTTCTCAAACACAGTCAGGCCATACAAATGTTCAATCTGACAAAAAGAAGAACAGAATCATTAGACTGTGACAAGGAAATTACACTAACTCATATAGATGAAAAACATCGTATGACACTGTTATTAGGTATTTGCAATATACATTTTGCCATAAACATTCATGCAATAAAATCATAGATTTACATAAATATGCTTCAATCCAATGTTCATTCTAAAAAAAAAAAAACCTTAAAACAAAAAGGCAGTTTCTATCTATAAATACCCCCATTACATGTACACACTCCATTAGGCATGGGAATCTGACATTTGACCAAATGTAAATCAATGACTACAGAACGTCTTGCTATGACCCTGTGCTAAGCCACACCTAAGTGCACCTGGACTGAACCAGGACGTCAATGTAAGCCTGAACAGAGTTGAGCTGAAGAGCTGAACGCTTCGCCTCACATCGTTTCCACTCTCTCTTCTGCGGAACGTGTCGACCCAGCATGCAGAGCTGCTTAGGGACGCCATGACTGACCCTGCCTTTCTCCACGGTCTGTTTATCACAACTCCCACAAAAACCACGGCACGCAGCTACTAACAGTTAAAGGTTAAAAAATAAAAGGCACCGGTGAAGCGGAGAACAGGATAAACCTGAGCAAACGAACCCAAGTAGAGCAGCCGCAGCCTTTCAATTAGCAGCTAAGCACTGTCAGTGACCCCTGTGTGGCAGAGCCGTCACATACAAAGACAAATGGCCCCAGTGCACAGAAGACCGTCCCGCTCCTAGCATAGGGATTTAATTAAAAGTCATTACTCCTGCACACACAAATGGCTCAAATCCTACTAAAGCACTCCCAATATGTTTAGAAAAGTACATTATTTAAAGCCTGGGCACAAGAAGGTGGGAAAGAAGGTAGGGAAGGGTCGAGTGGGGGTGTGTGTGTGTGTGTGTGTGTGTGTGTGTGTGTGTTCTTTAAGAGCAATCAGGATGCTGTGAACAATGGCAGTCCTGTCTGAATGCTCTGGCAATATCTGACAGCCTTAAAAGGTTTAAAATGGAGACTCACAAAGGCGCTGTAAAGACCTGGCCTATGAATAAAATAAAAACCACTTTGGACAAAGGACCTTCAAGCAGCATTTCTGTTCAAAATACCCAAAGGCTCTCTGCTGGGAACTGTCCAGGGCGCTCATTACATGAATAACAAGCTGGGAGCCCGTAGGCTGACCACTGTGTCGATCCCAAGTGAAAGTGTGTAATAAAGTAGAGAATCTCTTTACAATGAGAGCAGATTCAGTGCTATCACGCAACAGGGGGATACCACACACTGCCCTAAGCTTTATTAAGTCCTGAGGTTATGAACTGAAAAGTTACTGTTCGACAAGAGTGCCCTGTGCCCAACTGGGCACTATCTGAGCGGGATGCCTCGTTAAAGTTGCTGACACCTAGTGTACCCCCCTTGAATGAGGCCTTCACCCAAGGGACACCATGAGCCTGCTGAAAGTTATTCCTGCACCTGGAAGAATGCATTTACATTCTTCCTATTTACATCCATAGTTCTATTATCAACTGTGTATCCAGGAGGGGCTGGGCAGCCAGTCAACCTTGGGCCTTAAGAGGTTTTTTTTCTTCCACACTGCGGAGTTTTTGGTTCCTCTCCTCCGCTATTGTCTGGCTTTATCCTTAATTTCAATCATTCACTTTCTGTTATTTCTGTAATATCTGCAATTTCTTCTGTAAAGCTCTTTGAAAGGCACTATATAAAAAATAAACTCAACTGAATTGAATTGAAAAGGCTGCTGAAAATAGCCAAGGCTCTGTCCCTCAGTGTCCAGTTAGTGATGAGACCGTATGGTGGGAAGGGCTCGGACATTATTACGGGTACTGACCAACAGGCCCTGGATGATGGTGTGACGGTTTTTGCCCTCGTAGTCCACCACTTCGATATAGTCCAGGTAGGCATCGGCCCAGTAGACGAGCCTGCTGACCAAATCCAAGGTGATGCCGTGTGGGAACACTATCTTGCTGTCCACCAGCTTGGTGCGGTTCTGGCCGTCCATGTCGCAGCGCTCCACTTTGGGGATCTGCCCGTAGTCAGTGAAGAAGACCTTGCTGTATGAGATAAGACAGGAGTGAGATAAAATGTTAATAAAATGTTTATAAAATGTTAGGCTGCATGAAGACTGCAACAAGGATGCCATCATTCAATATGCTTTTATTAAAACGTTTGTTACATTTCATTCTCTGAAGGGGGAATTTGGGTCAATATAACAGCGGCAGACTCACAAATATAGTGGAAAATTGATACCGGTACACCATAGCATCTTAAATCAGAGAAGAAGGCATTAAAGTAAGCACACTTACTAAGAACAACAACAGATTTAGCTGTATAATAAAATTAAACAAAATCTGGCTGCAGCACCACTCTCAACTTAATTTCACATGCTACATGACAGAATGCCAGGTAAAACCAAAGCAAAAAAGCCATTGTGTTCATTTCCTGATGAGATATGAGGTAAAATAATACTATTTATGTGCAAACATTGATAGGAATTTGCCTCAAGCCTCTAAGTGCTAATCGGTGAGCCCAACACTGACTGGGTCCAGGAAATGTAACAAAGGCACCTCCGTTACCCATTTAAGATTTTGTATTTGCACTTTTAACATTTTAACAGCTTGAGCAGCAAAATAGTAACAGCACATATAAACAATGATTGGTGCGATATTTATTAAAGATTGATTTGAGTGATGTGTGCTACAGGTGGCAGAACCAGTTACTCAGCATGGAGGATGTCCGTAAGAGAAAACGTCTGCTAGTTTGTTACTTTCATAAGGTTTAAAGATGAGTAACACACAGTAATGTAGGGTAAAGTGCAATAATTGGTTTGGCACAGGCAATTAAAAAGTGCAGTGAGCCTGGGTTCCAAAGCCACCTTGGTCTTTGGCTGTAGAGTGTTTGGGGGAAGAGTACCGCAACAGCTCAAGCACTTTTAGAGGTTTGACGAGGGACCACTTCACAAGCAGAAAAGAAACCATGTTATATTATGGTGGCTGCGGCTTTAGATGCCTAGATAATGTATGTGCTGTCTGATATCTTTGTAAAATAAATGCATTTTTGGTGAATTGTGCCTCAGGCTGGGTGATCAGTGGTTTGAGACATGAGGCAAATTCTAACGGTCCCTTTTAGTCTTAACACAGTGAAACGAGGTGCATAAACCACTCAAGGAAAACCAATTAACCTTTTCTTATAAGGATGTTTCAGTTGATAATATTTTGCCATACTACCCCTAAATGTCATCAACACTGGGGAACAACTTCAGTGCACTGTATAACTAAGGGTCCACGCAAATTAATATATACAGTCACTACGCAACAGACAATATCACACACACACACGGGCATCACAAGATGAAAAATATTCATGTCAGTCTAAAACAAATATAAATAAACACAATCAGGAATCAGTAGGTATACATACACAACTGTAAACCATTATACAGAATTAATTACTAATATTCTCTGGAGTAAATGCAATTATCTTTGGGGAATTAAAGACAGCTGCTATTGTGGATTCAGCAATAAGCATTTATAAATGAGGAATAATTAGGCACAGTTGGAAGACAATAACTGATTCTATCAATAAGAAGTAGCTACATGTTTGGTGCTAAAAATGGCCATAAGCAAACAGAAGCACACTTAAAGACACGCTGCTCTCACTCCCAGATCATACATACGTGGACGTAGGTAACCAGGATGTAAAAACTCTTAAAATTCTTAAAATTGTGTCCAGGCTGCTTTCTACATTTTATATTTACATTTTATTCATTTAGCAGACGCCTATGTCCAAAGCGACTTACAAGGAAAATAGTGCACGTGCATGTCACAAAGCAATGTGTCATTTTTTACATAGATGCCTACTGACTGCCACATGTCCAGAGCATTTAAAAGAGTCAAAAATCATAACTTCATCCAAGAAGGCAAAGGCAGCTTTCCTGGTGCCAAATGCAGACTCATTACTACATTCCTGGTGCTGAGTAAAATAGTTAAGATAATCATCTTTAACCTAATGTTACATTTTTTTTTTTTTTTTTGTAGTAATGGGCTGCTTACAAAAGCACATCATGCCTATAGACTGTGGCATTCTACCAGCACTGCATTACTTTACATGACTGATCAATGGCTAACACACTATCTGGGGCCGTGTTCTTAGATTTCACTGCTACTGTTGATGGTACTGACCATAACGTTCTCCTCGCCAAGCTTAAATTTTATGGTTCTTCACCTTTAGCTCTTGCTTGGATAGAGAGTTCTCTCTTGAAAAATACATACAGTGTTCTACAGTGGAACTTTCCATGATCAGACAAAAACATTTTGTAGGGTTCCACAAGGGACTTGTTTGGGTCCAATTTGTACTCAATTTTTACAAATGATTTGTTGTACGTTGTTAAAAATACAGACGCAGTTATGCGTGCAGATGACTCAACCTTGTTCTGTGTTTCAGCAACATCAGTAGAGCTAATAAAGGAAAATGTATGTGTTGAGTTGTATACGTAACTAAATGAATAAGAATGAACTAATTAGTGTTGAATATTATCAAAAACGAAAATGATTGGTTTTTGGTAGTAGAAATACTCTTAAAACCAAACCCGCTAATTTGCCTATAGATAGCAAATCAATCGAAGAGGACACAAAAACCAAATTATCGGGAGCTAGATTAGATTGTTTCCTCTTAGTCAGACCAAATCAATCACATTGTCCCCATGATTGGTAAGTCATTGCAGTTATGGAAATTTTCTGCTTTTGTTCCATCTTCTTTTGTGATTGATGATCAGTGTTGTTTAGTCACCTGTTTTGTGCCATCTGAAATACTGTCCTGCAATCTGGTCAAGTGCTGTAGAGACATGTTAACAAATCTCTACTTTCAACAGAGCAGACAGGTTAGATCTTCACTGTTCTTTCTGTACTAATGAATTGGAAGATTTATAAACAACTGACATGGTTTAACTTGGAGGATAAATTAACATACAGTCCTCTTTTATGTATGCATAATGACATTTGCAATAAATACACTGCACTTCTTTTGTGGGGGAAAAAAAATACAGGTTTTTTTGTCATCAGCATGTTAGGTGAGCTTTGGTCATATAATGGTGCCCTATCCAGGAACAAACGGTATGACTAGAACTGTGCTTAACCGTGTGATAAAGATGCTTTCACTTGGAATGTCCTACCCATTAATATCAGACTGATTAAAAGCAGATTCTTCAAAAAAAAAAAAAAAAAAAAAAAAAACCATCTTGACAAAACTCGCGGCGGCACGGTGGCGTGGTGGTTAGCACTGTCGCCGTGCACCTCCAGGCCTGGGGTTCAATTCCCGCCTTGGGTCTGTGT
>JABJVR010000071.1:643848-684034 GCA_025773905.1 Chitala chitala
GAGTGGGGCGTGAAGGGAAAGAGAGACAGAGAGTGGGGCGTGAAGGGAAAGAGAGACAGAGAGGGGCAAGAAGGGAAAGAGAGACAGAGAGAGGGGCGAGAAGGGAAAAAGAGACGGAGAGAGGGGCAAGAAGGGAAAGAGAGACAGAGAGAGGGGCGAGAAGGGAAAGAGAGACAGAGAGAGGGGCGAGAAGGGAAAGAGAGACAGAGAGGGGCGAGAAGGGAAAGAGAGACAGAGAGAGGGGTGAGAAGGGAAAGAGAGACAGAGAGAGGGGCGAGAAGGGAAAGAGAGACAGAGACAGAGAAAAAACAAGTGGGAGGAAGAAAGGGAACAAACAAGAGAAAACCTGCAAGCTGGCAGAGATCATAACAGAGGAACATTTCCTGTTCTTCTGCAAATCTTTCATTTTCAAGAACAAAATCCACCACATGATGAATATGACGTGTTTATCTCTCATACTAACACACAAACAATGACTGAGATCAAAAGAAAACAAAAGGAGAAGAAAACAAAACGAGTTTTCTGAGTGAGGCATAAAAATACAGCCCTTTAATGTTGTATGACATATTTTATATTTTGACTGCTTACATCTTATTTCTTTACTCCTTTTGACAAACTGGTTTAGTATCAAGAATTGTGGACACTGTAAAGCTAATGAAGCACTTCTGCAGTAAGATTTTTAAATGTGCTTTCATAGACAGACAGTTGCACAGATTCACAGGAAATGGTAACTTCTGTGATGCTTCCGAGATGTACCAATTGTGCCCAGCCTGTGGGGGGAGGGTATACAAATAAAGGAGGTTTGATTGCTGGTATAGCTGTTGTTATTTGTTTTTGCTGACTGCAGCTTCATGGACATCTACATCCAATCTAACAATGAAATCATTACAGATGCATCCATTATAGTTATGAAAAAAAATACTGACCCGAAATAGAGACAGAGAAGTTAGCTTTCTTAACAGTGTTGATAGGGTATCAATTACTGTAATAGGTGTTTAACAGAATGAAATGTCAGACAGGAAAGGTGGTAAAGTTAGTACCTGAGAGAACATGGACAGGTAACAGGGTTTATTCCAGCCTCTGCCCTGCTGCTTGGCCATTATGCCAACGTGTATCCTGTGGGTGGTGCTGCAGCTCACACGTCCACATTGAAGTCAGGGCTTCAACACACCAACATCTGATCTGCGTAGCACAGCTCTTTAAAAAATCAAAGATTTCTGTGGATTTGTGTATTCTGTGTATTCTAAACACACACACACACACGCACACACACACACAGAAAAACAGGCATATTAGCATATCGGTTTGGGTGATTAAATTCACTAGAATTAAAATGTCCTGTGGCAGCAGAATTTTAAGTGAGATTTACATAATTTCAGAAGTTTATACATGGCATGAAAACCTTGGTTTTACATTTGATGACTGTCAGTATAAACTATATTGGCTAATTTGGCTGAGCCGATGGAGGAAGTACAGTCACACCTTTGAAAATGTTTTTTTTTATATTTTATTTTTGTAAACCAGGCTAGTATTGGGTTTTTCTGGAACAGGCATTGGGAATCCCCTTCCTCTGTGAAGCTGGTGTATATGGTCTCCGTTCCTGCACTGAGTTTGGCAGACTGCTCTGGTCACGATGACACGCTGTGGTTTTGGGCCAGTGGGGTCAAAGTAAATAAAACAGAAATGAGAGGTTAAAAAACAAGTTCTTTAGTACTGAAAAAACCCAAAGTCCAACACAGAAGCTAAAAACACACTAGTGTTCATAGTCTTTATACTTTATTAAGCTATCTCTACAATAACTGAATTTGGAGAATATTTACTTTGTGTTACATTTTGGTAATGCTGTGATTTTTCTATGGCTGAGAAATGGCAGACACATTCAGAACTAGTTCAGCATAGTATTTGGATGTAACTGGACTTTGGGCAGGGGAATGCCCAAAAACAAGGTACTTATTTACTGAGAAGAAACTGGAGATGGGAATGAAAATGAGAGGAAGAAATAGAGAAAGAAAGAAAAATTAAGATGAGGGAGGGGCTGTGTTTGTTTTCATCTCTAAAATATGAAATAGAAAAAAAAAAGGTCAGAAAGGGAAGAGGAATGAGGGAAAGTTTGTCCTGTGACCAGCCAAGGCACCCCGCCTCCTGGTCCCTCCCTCTCCCCGCCCCCTTGGCTGGCCTCCACCTCCCTCTCCCTGCCGAGGGCTCCCGCAGTTGGTTTGCTCCGCCGTGTCAAGGAGGCGAGCGAGCGAGCGAGTTCAGTGCGCGGCTGTTGTTTCACTCAGCTCCAGGCGGACGACAAGCGACGCAGACAGGGGCAGGGCTAGCCCAGTGCTCAGCCTCACGGGGGGGGAAATCTGGCCCAGGAGCGAGGCTGCCGAAGGGCCCCCGCCGCTACGGCACTGCGTCCCGCCAGCGACAGTGTTAGACGCTCTCAGTACAATCCACCTTTCTGCTTCTGAGCTGAAACCTGAAACCAAGAAGAAGAGGGTAAAAAGCAAGACGAGTGTGGGAGTGGGGAGGGCTCCTCGCTTGTTGTTTGTATTTTTTTTTTTTTGGGTGGGGGGGCACAAGAGTGGACCATGTTTGACTGTATGGAGGCACTTGGCATGGGCCCCCGGCCGCTCTTCAACGTGACGGGACAGGGCGCCTGCATGCTCCAGAAGGCAGGGCCCTTCCTCACTGGCCTCGACCCCTTTGCCTGGACGGGCACCGCCAGTATTCAGTGTAAGTGTCCTGCGGGATGGCAGCACCATGCCACTGCTTGCCCTTGCCCTCATGACAGTTGGGGGGGGTGGTAATGTAATGTGGTTGTGGTGGTGGGGGGGGGAGCATTGGTGTTGTTATCACAGCCTGGAAAAGCAAGATTCCATTTCATTCTGTTTGACTCTTGCCTTGCAGTGTGTTTATGTGCCCATGAGTGCACATGCACTTTTTTCCAGTAGCTTTTTAACTGCCCGAGACATAAATTACTCAAACTGTGCTGATAGTAACAAACTTTAAATCTGGCTCTGTGATGGCCAGAATAAGTAAGGTAGACACTGAGGTTTCGAGAGACTGCCACAGAGAGAGATGAACAACATTTAACATTTCTCTGCTTCTTTTTGCGGGTCTTAGTCGTGTGAGCTGTTGTGTGATTTTCCGCCGTAATATCTGCCTGTCTTCTGTGACACTTCTTTTTTCAAATGTCTTTGCTCAATTTTATGCAAACAGTGATAACTTTGCATACCTATGTTCCTCATTTCATGACTTCTTTTCAGAGAATAAAAAAGGAATACTTTTTCCAGCCGCCTGCTTACGTATTCAAATTCCTTTGGCACAAAGTAAGAATAAATATAAAAATAAAGAGGAATGTCCGCAGTAACAGTAGAAGCTGTAGGAATGCCAACAACCCAGCCTGGTTCTCTTCCTTCCTCTCTGTTTTTCTGTTCCTCCCTCTGCCAATCTTCAGGCTCACACAACAGAGTTGTCCCAGAACGGGGCAGAACAGGGCAGAACAGGACAGAACAGGACAGGCTTTGAGAATGAATGTGAGGCCTGGTTTCTCAGTGCCCACTGCACGGAGACAGCAGGAGGGCGGTCCTCTTTAATGACTTGTGTGCCACCTTAAAAAAAAAGTGGTGTCCAGAATGGCTCCGCTTTTCCTGGTTGAAGTTTGGGCTTGGTGTTACAGACGGCCAGCCACCCATTCGTTCTCCTCACTTTTTGTCTGCCATTGGTTCTCATTAATCACGGAGACAGCGGTGTCGTCAGGCTCACTCAGACTCCTCTAATGAAGACAGATGTCCTGTCAGAGCATGGAGGTCAGGCGGGGCGTGGGCAGGGAGGCCGTCGCCGTTTGTTGACAGGCCGCGATTCCCGCCAGTAATGAGATGTGACTCTGCGGCTCAGCTGACGGCTGAAGCTGGTGGCTGAAGCACATCTCTCTAGATTTGGGGTTTTTGTTTTTAAGGGAGACAATTGTTTTTTGGAGAAAGAGGGGGCGGAAACTGTTCTCTGGAAGCAAGTTTGCTGTGGGTGCCCTTGGGGCAGCGAGAGCGGCCTGTCACGGTGTACGGTTTCAGCACTGCTCTCACAGTAACCTCTGTAAACAGCGCTGCAGAGTCACGTGCCAGAGGGCATAACAGCCCCCCCCCCACCCGCTCAGTTTCGCCCCACCTTTATTGTTCACTTCCGTGGGGCAGATGATGAATCGGGGGCAGTTTTCCAAGAGCGCCTTGCCAACGGCGACGCAGCTGAAATGACCCCTGACCCCACGTGGGGAGCATGGGGTCAACGCTGTTTTCCACGGGAGTTCAGTGTGACCTGCGTAGAAGAGTGTGAGTTATAATCTGTTGTCACTCACTGTGTCCTTAAAGTCAGCTGCTGAGAATGAACACTTAATGCTTTCGAAAAGAGACTTTAAGCAAAAAACAAATTAGAATGTGCTTTCAGCACCGCTGTCTGTTTCTGGTGCTTTTGTTAAGTTTTTCTGTTTAGTGGGAGTGTGTTATTTTCGATGAGGAAAAAGCCATGTTGGCACAAACACGGTAAAGACACAACCCGCTGAGGGGATAGCGTAAAGTCCAGCCACTCGTTTGGGTTGAGAGGTGGGAAACAGGAGTGGCGTGTTGCGGGGGTTTGTGTCGTGGGGACCTGAAATGTGTGACCACCTTTTCCTGTTTTTTTGTTTTCTAAGTCCAGCGGTTCAGGACCTCTGGTACTCTTTGCCTCAATGTCAGGGGTTATGGAGGGGCTACAGACAAACCAATGTCAAGAATCTGTGTGTGCGTGTGTGTGCGCACGCGCGTGGATCTGTGTGTGCTGACCTTGTCTCACTTTTCAAAAGGGAGCCCTGAAAAGCCGTTTAACTGCCCTGTAAGCAGCTCCACAGCCAGCTGTGCTTTCACACCACCCACACAAAGGACATCATTCCATTACTAATGTCATGTTTCTAAGTAAAAAATAACTTCTTCATTGTCTTGTCTTATCTCAATGTATGTAGCTGAGTTGCAGAGAAAAATATCAATGCACAGCAACTACGAAAGAATAAGACAGGCTCCACGGAGACCCACCCATGTTTCACTTTAATCATGTGTCATAAGAGACAGTGTGTTCAGGCTCATTATGACCAGACCAGATGTACGATTGTATTTATTTGATGGGATCAGGGCTCATCTCTTAAATGTTGACGTGTGTTGGCAGCAGTCAGGACTTTAATTAGCATCCTCTTCCCTTCAGTTGTCGTCCGTTTTTCGTGCCGTAGACACTCGAAGGTGAAGATCCTGTTAAAGCAGTACTAAGCGTTGAGCTGCTCTCCAGATCCAGACCCCTGTGTGCCGTTCTCTTGTGTTTCTGTCAGACTCGGTCTACATCATTAGTTTTTGACTAAATGGGGGCCTTTAATTATTTCATTATAATTACAAAAGAGCCAATTAAAAGATTAAAATGCCGTGGGGAGAGGGCTGTGGTGGGATGGGGCAGCGCAGTGAATAGATGGGCTTATATTTCATCCCTGATGATTTTAACAGTTTTAGCCTAATGCCAACTGGCACATAGTGCAACATTATAATACATTTCTGGCTGTTTCTCGGTTTCTCATAGATTTCTCATTTGGCACACACACACACATGCACACACACACACACACAGGCACACACACACACACATGCACACACACACACAGGCACACACACACACAGGCACACACACAGTAGTGTCCAAATCACAATGCACATTAGGATTACGCACCTTGTCAGGGCAGCCATATGGTGTGCCCATTTGTCCTCTATAATGGGATATGTGTATACTGGTTTAACTGGGACACTGTGAGGGCACTGGTCCCAACAGAGCTGTACAGTACAGTGCCATGGGGGTACCATTACCCCAGGAGAGCACATTACTAATGGAGGGTAGGGCTGCTACCCAGATGTGAGATGACCATGCCTGTCCTTAGGGGGGAGGGGATGATGGAAAGGAAGGTGGGCGTAAGCCTGGCACCACAGTGCCTTGGGAGATTTTGCATTCTTATGATGGAATTTTTCTCTGTACATTTCAGCAGTTCATAGTGTGGTGTGGGGTTGGTGTTGGTTGTAGAGGTTGGGTGGGGTGGGGGTTGGTTGTAGAAGCAGGGGTGATGTCACTGTGAGCCACACAGCGTAGGCAACCCTTTCATTTCCTGGACCACCCTAGACAACAATCTGGGCAGCACAGTGAAGTTTACTGTCCCCCAGCATAGGGGTGAACGTTTTCAGAAATATGACACAGGCGAGTCTATTTTCCGCCATTTCAGCAAATGAAATTTCACTCAGACATTACACCATCTGCAATGACGGTGGCAGGAATTTCTTAACTGTGCAGATGCTGCATTTGAAAACCTGGCCTTTGCCTTCCTGCCAGGCAGTGGTGGAAGTGATAATTCCTGCAGCGTCCTTCTGCAGCAACCCTGGGTTCAAACATATATTACCTGGCTGGGTAAAGTGTGGCAGGTGGAGACTCAGAGAGAGAGAGAGGTAGAGAGAGGTGGGGGGAAGGGAGGGGAGAGAGAGAGATAGAGAGAGAGAGAGAGAGAGAGAGAGAATGGTAGAAAGAGGGGAGTAATTGCACACTTTATTCTTTATTAATGTCATTCTCATCATCATATCATCTTCATATGTTATGCCTTAATAATTCATTACATGAAATTAATGTTAACCCAGTTGCATGCCTAACTGCCTTTGTGTCACTTTCTTGACTGTGGGAAAAAAAGAAAGAGAAAAAATAGGTCTAAGATATCATGATAAAGAAAGAAGAGGATGTGAAATGCACCAGACTGGCAGAACTGCAATTTTGACTCATTCTGACTAATTCTGATTTGACTTAGTGTCATCTCAGGAGCATGTGCCAGCCTCTCAACGTTGAGGGATGGTAGAAAGGGCCATTGGTGCCCATTGGGTGTGTATGTGTCATTGTAAATGTGAAAACCCTGTACGTTAGTTTCGATACAAGAGGTTGCTAGGCACCTCGTGGGTGTGGCTGTAAGGGCTCTATATTTTTCATACATCATAAAACGAATTCTACCACAGTTTAGTCAAATTGGTGTGCCCTGTGTGTCCTCACTGCTACGCACCCTCCCACACCACCTGCCACCTCATAGCTAGCCAGGTTTCCAAGAAATCTTTAAAGGCATCGAGTGTGACCGTATATGACTGTGATCAGCCTCTTCTTTTTTCTGTACTTCTCTGAGTTCACTTATGACAGTTTAATTGGCTAACCTGTTACTGTGGCAAATGCTCTTATTGAGGCGAATGATTGGTTGCAAGGCAACTGCTTTTAATTTGACTGACAATAAGTAAAAAAGTCCAAGTGGTGACACAGTTCTTATTTATGCATGCCTGTCAACCCTGGACCAATCAGAAGTCATTGTGTAATCTCTACTCTTGTGCTTAATGGTAACCAAATGTGAGTTACCATCTTCGTTTCCTTTCCGTTTCTCTCTGTTTGGTGTTGTCAGTTTGTCCGTAATGACAAAACCAGTTCCCCTTCTGTCAACCATTTTTACTGAAGGAATGTTTGATATTTTTTTTTAATTATGATTTTGATTATTTACCCATTGAAAAAGTTCACCAAAAATTGTTCAAAAATAACTTGCCTTGGAAACAGAGGCTGGAGCAGCACAGCACTCGCAAACCGCCAGTTGTTTAACCTCAAATCACGCCGCAGTGCGAACAGGAAGCACTGACCGGCTGCGTTTACAAAGGTGCTGGGCTGGTGCAGCAGGGACAGGCCCGGTGGGGCTCACGTGCTGTGGACACTTCGGTAACCTGCATGCGTGTCCTCGGGATCCAGAGCAGACCAGCACAGCTCACAGTCACTTTTGCTCAGATCCTCATTGATTTTTCACACACGTGCACACACACACACACACACACACACACACACACAAACACTTGTACTCTATGGTTGAGAAGCCACTTCTACTTTTCAGTGCTCTGGGCCAACTTGGTACTCCAAGTATAACTCAACAAGGTTTCGATATGCTGAAGGGAGGAAGCAACAGCAATGAAGGAAGCAGGAGGGAAAGTGACAGTGTGGGTGACAGAGCGAGTGACAGCGTGAGTGACAGAGCGAGTGACAGAGCGAGTGACAGCGTGAGTGACAGAGCGAGTGACAGCATGAGTGACAGAGCGAGTGACAGCGTGAGTGACAGAGCGAGTGACAGAGCGAGTGACAGCGTGGATAACAGCGTGAGTGACAGAGCGAGTGACAGCGTGAGTGACAGAGCGAGTGACAGAGCGAGTGACAGCGTGAGTGACAGTGCGGGTGACAGAGCAGATTAGTTTCTTTGCAGCAGCACAATTTACATCAGATTAGCTGGTGCTGGGTGCCAAACGTAGGCAGACAGTATCTGGGGCTAGCAAACGCAGATGAGCATGCACACACACACATACACACACACACATACACACACACAAACAAACAACTCTGCTACTGCACAGTTTATGTGTCGCCTGAAATGGAAACGTTCCATACGCCTTGTCTGTTCAAGAGAGAGAGAGAGAGTGAGAGAGAGAGAAAGAGAGAGTTCTTTCATATTTAAATCCGCCTTGGCATCATAATTACCCCCCCACCCCACCCACAGATTAATCAGATTTGCACCCCCCCCGGCTTAGTTTCATCTTCCCATTTTATGTCCACCTGCCCCCCTTTGCCCATCTCTTTCTGTATGGTTCCCGGTCTCAGCTCTGATGCTTGAGGAAGAGGAGGTGGAGGAAGAAGGTGTGTGGGCCCAGATCATTTGACAGGACCGTGATGCACAGACAGGGAGGGGGCTCTAGTGGCCAAATGTTGACTCCGTGCTGTTAGAAAAAGACAAAAAAGGGTTTATGAGGTGCATTAAAGAAGAAAGCCCATCCTGTGTGCTATCTGCTAAGGGGGGTAGTGCAATTTGGTTTTAACCACATGTGCTTGAGATGCCCATCAACCCCCCCCATTTCCTGTCCATTGTAAATGATCTGTTTATGCTTATTGGCTTCTAGCAACACACAGGAATGAGGTTGTTCACCTGAGTGTGCATGCGATATGAGTCCATTGCAATGGCTGTAGTTCAGTCCCTGTCACTGTGTGCCCAGGTCTTCTCTCAGCTCCTTTAAGTTCACGCCGACATCCGCATAGCTGAGACATCTTGCTTTTATTGTGGCATTTCATGGACACTGGCCCAGTTTTATCACTGTCTTCCTTTAAAAGATTGACTTGAGAGAACAGGAAGAGCTCCTCCCCTTTATGGAAAAGGAGACCGGAGGGGTACAGGGGCTCCAGGTGATGGCCTTACAGACAGCTGTTGAAAGGAGTCCCCCCTCCAATGTATCTGTCACCTCTAACACTCTAGCTTCCTGTCACTTTAAAGCCAGCTCTCAGAGCTGTGTCACCTCTTCCTATAGCCCTCCCCTTACTGGCCACATGGAGCCCTGTTTGTTTTTTTCTTTTCTCATCCTGACCTGCTAAAGCAATAAGGGTAGGAAGCTGTCTGAACAGGGTGAGTGCAGCTGGGGGGGGGGCTGCACAGGCCCTGCTGTTCCTCTGGACACTAGGCTCTGTTTCAGTGACACGCCCCAGCCTCTGTTCCTTTGCACCCCATGCCACTATGACTTATGTGCCCAGGAGGCAGCACACGCCAGACCGCGTGGCACCCCGTGAGCAAGTGAGTGAGAGAGAGAGAGAGAGAAAGAGGGAGGAAGCCAGGGAGGAAGATTGACCGAGAAAAGGAAGAAAGAAAAACAGGGAGGGGTCCTCATTTTAGAGTAAGCCAGTGGTGAGCAGAGGGGTGAGAGATTGGACTCAGGTGACAAACAGAAGTGGTTCGTGCGGAAATGCCGTCACCATGTTGATGAGGGCGTCACATGGTTGGTTTCCACTGCCTGACACTGCGAAGTGGGTGGGAGCCCTGAGCAATGTGTGCAGTTTGGCCATGCAGCCTGTGGCACAGGATGTGAAACTGGCTTGTCGTTTTATCGTGCATGAAAAAGTACTATGTTCAGTTTGAGATTAGCACCATGCCAAGCATCACGCTTACAGTTTGCTTGACAGAGCTGTTGTCATTTCGGTTAAAAAAAATCACATTCCCTTATTCCCTACAGACATGCAAATATAGTTTGCATTGCCACTCCTCCTCACCATCTATAATAGTTGAGTTTTTAACAACAGGCTGCAGTTGAAAAGCATAATAGGTGAAAAAAAAAAAAACAAGGACCGTCTGCAGCAGTGGGTAATGACTTCAATTCCGGATAGGTTGTGGGTTCAATCCTTGGAGGAGCCCTGTAGGCTTGCCTTTGAAGAAAGGGCTTAATCAGACTTCCTACTATAGAATATCCAGCTTGGTGAACAGCTGCATATTAAAAATGGAGAGTTTGTTAAAAGCTGAGTAGATGTGGTGCAGTCTCCTTTGGCACTGTTATTTTTGAATGTGCTGTCATTAAAAATAGATAAACAGGAAAGTCAGGTGTTTTTTCATTGCTACTTTGTCAGATTTGTCAGGTCGGTGTGTAGTTTTTGGCAGCGCTGTGCAGTTGTCTTGAAATTAGAACACGCTAAGTCAGTGATAAGAACTGAATGTCCTTATATTTTTGCATGCAGGTGTTCTTAAAGGTTTACAAACACAGTGTCACAGACACACAGAAACAACATAGTAGGGAAAAAAAAAGATGTGGAGCCAAAAATTCTGAATCTAAATAGATAGCCGAGGGAATTCTCTGGAAAAAGGCCAACACAGAATTGAACAGCTAATGTTCTCAGGACAGAAGAGCCCTGAGGAGTTCTGTGGTGAAGAGTACATTGCACCCACACACGAAAAATGAAGTTCCATGTGAAGAAAACAGTGGTGTCACCAGTGCGTCACATGCTGTTGCAACACACATCCCACACGTGAGTTAACGTGAAACATGCCTGTTGTAAGACTAGCGCAATATTGGCTTGGTAAATATTAGCTAATCTGAGCGCGTGTAAAACACACACACTCTGCTTGTGTCCATGAAATGCATTTAAGGTTGTTAAAAAAAAACACAGGCTGCTCTTCTGTAAGTGACAACTCGGGGCAAGACATACTGAACGGCTCTGGTAGAAGGCGGTAAAAGTGAGGGAAAAGGTCAGAACCATCAGCTATGGGGGATGGGGGGGGTCACAGTGATAGTCAAAGTGACCATGACACTTGCCTACTAGAACCACTGAAAGACTAGATTAAGGGTAAAACGACACCCATGGGGAAAGGAAGAAATGAAGGGTAGCCCCGCCTTCCACCCCAGGCTCTCACACAACTTTGCCTTCATCCGTTTCCCCCAGCACGGGAATTGTGATGCAAATTTAGTCCCAGGCTGTAGCCCTGATAAGGTCGGCCTCAGGTTCCAGTTTTTATTTTGTCTTCTTGATGAGCTGGCGACAACGCACTCAGGAGACAGACTAGGCTTTTCCATTATAGGCTTGGGTGTGGTTGGTGGTGCGGGGGGGTGGAGGTGGCTTACAGCACAGCTTCCATTTAGCACTCCGTGTGAGTGACGACAGACAGAGTCTGCTGTGACTGGGGTGTGAAGCGGTGTAAGGAGCCATGTTTAAAGAGAGGAACCGTTCAGACTTGTTGACAGATCCTGATGGATTATTTTTCTCCTCCTCCTGTTCTCTGCCCGCGCCTCCTCTGTCGCTCCAACCCAACACCTCTCCCTTTCTCTCCTGCACCCCCCCAGCAGCTCTTTCCTGTTCTTTCTCCTTCTCTCAGCTCTCTCTCTCTCTCTCTCTCTCTCTCTCTCTCTCACACACACACATACACACTCACAGCTAGGCCCTTTTCAGTGGCTTTTCAGCACATCTCCCAGAATCCCATTCACTGCCATTATAGCAGCGCAAAGAGAAAACAGAGCTCAAGTTACAGAGCAAACTGCCCTGAAATGTCGGCCTGCTGGCACAATCCGACTAGCTCGCTCTGGGCCCGCTCTCGCTTTATCTGTAGAAGAATCTTAAATGTTTCCAAAACACAAGCTATTTCATCTGTATACATCAAGGAAAAGTTGGTGGGGAAAGCTGTGAAAAAGTGTGTTTTTTTCTGTCTGAGAGAGGTGTGTAAGGGTGTGAAGTGTTATTTCTTATCATACCTTTGCTGCTGTATACTGCTACTGTTTGGGGCCGTCTTCGGTCAGGGCAAGTCCAAATTCAGAGACATTAGTGTGACTTTTCAGCCTTGCAGGACACCTTTGTCCTCCCTTTCACTTTTTATTAGGTTTTTTTATGTCCCCTTTTTTTCTTTTTGAAGTTTCACCACTCTCCTTAAAAGCTGGGGCCTTGTGTGTGAGAGAAGGGGAGGAAAGCTATCTACCAGCACGCCAGCCTTGTGTGAGCCATTGAGGGTGCTGCGGGTTTGAAGGGCAGTAAAAGTTTGAATTTTAGAGCCTCCTGTTTTTTATTTTATTATTGTTTTTTTTTACGGGCTTGGGAGCCGAGGCTACAGCTGGTGGTGTGAATAGCTTCTCAAGGCAACTGGGTCCCAATAAAGTGCCCCTGAGCCAAAACGGGGGCCTCCTTCCCAGCCGTGGGACGGCCTTTATAGGGCCTCTTACGAGCCTCAGCCTCTGTTAAAACCTGGTCAGGCTCTGCTAAGGAATTTAAGGCCAGGAAACAAGAGAAAGCCAGAGGACGGGAGAGCGTGGGGGTTTCAAAGGGGCTGGGGGGGGGGGGTAAAAGCTGAAGGGAGGGTTTGTGTGTGTGCGTTTGCGTGTGTGCTGGGGCCGTGACTTCATGCACCCATAACACCAACACATGGTGTTCTTGTGAGGGCCAGAAAAGTGCAGACAGGGAACACAACAAGCCTCTTGATCGGCAAGTTACAAACGGGTTGGCGAGCTCGCCTCGTGTGCGAAGTGCCAGCACGACGTGTTCCTAGGTGACACGGGGTGAGGCAAAGACAGCAATCTGCCATCAGGCCACGCAGCTCTGGAATGAGGAAGGAGAGGAAACTACCTGAAGCACCATTAACAAACCGATGGCCCGCCCACCTTCTTATCGACACACTTATCGGCCTATCAGATAATTGTTTGCTTTTTGTCTCTCTGTTCTATCTCTGTTTCTGTCAATCAGCACCTCCACACCCCTGATCTCTCAAAATATTTGCCTTTGAGCTCAGCTCAGGGGAAGGGGCTTGTGTTGACGGTGGGGGGGTAGGATCCTCCTTTATCTTTTCCTCTGTCTTAACCTGATGAACAATGCATTTCGCTCAACCTCAAACATGTTTTTCAGTCACCCCCCCCAACCCCTTGTACCGTGACATTCTCGCAGTACACCGTCTTACCTCATTACATCGTCTGTGATATTAAACACATCCAGTTACTGGGACAGGTCATTCTGTGAGCTCAGTTTTTAATCTGTGCCTCCTCAGCATCATTTCTCACGGATGCCTCTGCTTGTTCTCTCCTGCAGCGGTGGAGACACAGAGCACCAGCTCTGAGGAGATGGTGCCCAGCTCACCCTCACCACCCCCTCCACCACGGGTGTACAAGCCCTGCTTTGTGTGCCAGGACAAGTCCTCAGGCTACCACTATGGAGTGAGCTCCTGTGAAGGCTGCAAGGTGCGACCTGTTAACACTCCTCGATGTGGGCAACAGCACCCCTGCCCCAACCAGGCAGGGGCTTGACTTCAATCGGATATGCTCAGTGTCATTACTGCTGCATCTTTTCACTTCTGCTGCATTCCTCATGACTAACAGTGACGTGTTCCAAACTATATGTTCTCCCTGAAGTGTGTCCCTGCAGACTGACCAACCCCCCCACCCCACTCCCTTGGGCCTCTTTTGGTTCACAGGGGTTTTTCCGCCGGAGCATCCAAAAGAACATGGTGTACACCTGCCACCGCGACAAGAACTGCCAGATCAACAAGGTGACCCGCAACCGGTGCCAGTACTGTCGGCTGCAGAAGTGCTTCGAAGTCGGCATGTCCAAGGAAGGTGAGAGAAGCAGCAAAAGGTCACGCGGGTTGCTCAGCCCGCTGGGCTCATGCAGTGAGAGGGGACCAAAGCTTGAACCCACAAAGCTTTAAGCACCTCCCTACATCCAATGAACACTGGCACATTAGTACACGCCACGGTAACAAGGTTGATGCGGGGCAGGGCACTGAGCAGGGCTGCCGACGGGGGTGTGGGAATTGTCCCGACCCCTAGACAGTCTGCACAAACAGGCTGTACCATTGTAATCATAATGATGTACAGTATATAATCATATATAATTTAATATATAATTGGGGGAGATGGCCGTTACAAAAATACAATTTTAGCTCCTGTGATGTACAAGGGAGCCACTGCGCACGTTTTTTGTTTCGTGTCGCTGACATAACCATTACCAGAATACCAGCCCATCACTTGCGACATTAACATCACAAAAACCCATGTGGGTTGAGTGGGCCCCGCTGACAGGCAGCATGGGCTGTGTTACAGTGAATGAAGAAAATCACTGTTTCATAAAACTTCCGCGCCCTCTTCCGCTCTTGCAGTTAGAGGCTGTGTCATTGTTTTCCTAGAAATGCGACATATTGCCACATGCAACACTGCTGTTTCCCTGTTCCCAGGAAGACACAACACTGTGGTGGAAGGGTGTGTGTGCGTGCATGTGTTTTCATCACACACATTTAGACTTTCTCCAGTAAATTAGCTGAGTTACATGGTGCAAAAATCCCATTTTGAACTTTTCATAAAAAAAAAACCGAGTTTCTGAGAAAATAATTCTGTTAGAGGAAGTCAACACTGTGGTTTCACAACAGGATTTGCGTTTTGGCTTCCTAGTCATCAATGAAATGATCTGTAGAACAAACTATTGACAGCTTAGCAGGGCTGACTGTTAATATTTCTTTCTATCCTTATACAATAAAATAGGTTTTGAATGGCCGCCTTTGTGCGAGGCTGCCTGTACCTGTGTGGTTCTCCATGAGTTCTGTGTAGTGGCTGTAGAACCTGTATCCTCTAGCCCAGTCGGTCCAATGGCCCGCTTGCGCGTTTATGCGGGATGTGTGTCCATACAGAGAGCGCACGGGGATTACATTGTGCTTTTGCTATTACTGGATATCCTGAGAGGAAGGAAGGAGGGGTGTGGAGAGTGTGGGTTCAACAGCCGTGAGACCCACTCTTCTGATGGGCGGGCTGAACGCTGCTGCTGAGAGGAAGAATGCAAAGGAGAGGATGAGGAGGAACAGAACTGGGCAAAGGGCATAGTGTGTGAAGAGATGGAAAGGGAAACTGAGAGTATGACTGTGTTTTTGACACATTGGGGCTCTCCCTCATTTAGCTGTCGTCATCATGTGACCACACGCGCTGTAAACCAGCGCACAGGACTGCTTTTAAAATCTGTTAGCTTTACACCCTTTCTACACATTGACTACCTGCTTTGGTTTTGCCCAAAAACGTAACCGACTCTGCCCTCTGCCAGCCGTGCGCAACGACCGCAACAAAAAGAAGAAGGAGGTGAAGGAAGAGCCGGTGCTGCCCGAAAGCTACGAGCTGAGCAGCGAGCTGGAGGAGTTGGTGAACAGGGTGAGCAAGGCACACCAGGAGACGTTCCCCTCGCTGTGCCAGCTGGGCAAATACACCACGGTGAGTGAGAGAGGGAGGACACACTGCAGACACGCACACGCGCAGACGCAGGCTCACATACATACATACACACACGTAAATACGCTCATGCACGTAAACACACACGTACACGGTCACATGCAGACGCACACACACAGACACAAAAAAATACAAACATGCAGAAGTGCACGTACACATACAGACACGCACATACAGACATGTAACATACACACAGATGTGCATGAATACGCACACACACATGCACACACACACACACACACACACACACACACACACACACACACACACACACACATACATATATACACACACACACACAAAAACATGAGTAAAAACCACAATGATAAAACCACAGCAGAGTAAAAACCAGTATGGTAGACACCCCCAGCAGTCAGGACAAGACCAATACTCTAGTCTGTTAGGTCTGAGTGGGTTGTGAGGTCTCAGGTTTGAATGTGGCTAGAGTTGTTCCTGTTACACATTCACAGTGCAAGAGATGAACAACATTAACGTATGCAAACACGTTTATGTAAACATGTCAAATGCACATAAATGAGAGGCCTTGGTATAAATGAGTACATATGAGCACACATGCAGTAAATAAACACAGTGACATTAGCTTTCACCACTCTTTAATAATTTCCCACCATTTTTCTATGTAACCCCTTCATTATCCTGCTCTCTGTGCTTCTTCCAACTCCTGATTTGTTCTGGTCTGACTCTGCCCCCCCTATTGTGCACTGCATGGCAGAACTCAAGTGCTGACCACCGGGTCCAGCTGGACCTGGGCCTGTGGGACAAGTTCAGTGAGCTGTCCACCAAGTGCATCATTAAGATCGTGGAGTTTGCCAAGCGACTGCCGGGGTTCACCACACTCACCATTGCTGACCAGATCACCCTCCTGAAGTCAGCCTGCCTCGACATCCTGGTACGAAGCCTGCGGCCGCATACGGGATGCTTTACCCACCACTCTCCTTTCTGTCCCTATCTTGCTTGGCTCATAGTTTCAGAGACTGAATCACATAGTTTGATAAGACGTCGCCTCTTTGCGTCACCCCCTTTCCTTTCATCCCGTATTCCGATCCTGTGAAGGACTCTTCGAAAATGCCAGAGGGACGTGCTCTGATGGATGCGGATGCTTTTTCTTACCTGCCCCTCACAGATGCTCCGAATCTGTACCCGCTACACCCCAGAACAGGACACCATGACCTTCTCGGACGGGTTGACTCTGAACCGCACGCAGATGCACAACGCTGGCTTCGGGCCTCTCACCGACCTCGTGTTCGCCTTTGCCGGGCAGCTGCTGCCTCTGGAGATGGATGATACTGAGACCGGCCTTCTCAGCGCCATCTGCCTCATCTGTGGAGGTACTGCAGCCCGTGATCGCGCACAAAACCAGCCGCACAAATTAAACCAGAGTGAGGAATTCAAAGTCAAAGCCAAACCTTAGTGTCATTATTCAAAAAGGGAATTTCCAAAAAAAATGGAGCCTGGAAGCTCTCCAATTTTACATATGTACAAAACGATATATCAACAAGATTCCACAATTAAAGTGTCAACATTAAGTGGGCAAAAGGCTGAACTATATACAGTTATACCAGTGTTTCCCAAGCTTTCTTGAGCCACGGCTCATATTCTACATTAGAAAAATCCCACGGCACACCAGCAAACAAAAATGTCACAAAAAGTATATATAATGAACTATAATGATCATTGGATAATTGGACTGGATAATTTCCCACAGTACACCTAATGACCTCTCATGGCACACACGACACAGTGGTTGGGAATCACTGAGTTATACCATATGTTACTCTGGTTCTTTAGGGCACACTGATCAGTATTAATGAATGACAAAAGCATTCATTTGGTGGTTATATAGTATAATAATGGAAATACTGAAGTAATGCATTCAGATTTGTCATTAAAGAAGGCTGTACCATAGCTCACTGCTATAGAGGCTATAGAGGTTAGATGAACAGACCTAACCAAAGTTCATCTTTGAGACTTCATTGCTCCCTTCACATGGTGGGTTTTTGCTTGCAGCATTTTATTGACTGGCTTTCTTAAACGTTTTGGAGTCAGCAATGCCCACACACAGTAGTATGTTTAGTCTCGTGACTGTGCATGGATGAATAGAGACTCCCGTGACTATCTGTGCTCCCTACCATGACCGTGTGCTTTTGTTCCTTAATTCCCGCCTCTGTGTGACATCAGACCGCATGGACCTGGAGGAGCCACAGCGCGTGGACCGCCTGCAGGAGCCCCTGTTGGAGGCTCTGAAGATTTACGCCAGACGTCGGCGCCCCAACAAGCCGCATATGTTCCCACGCATGCTGATGAAAGTCACGGACCTGCGTGGCATCAGCACCAAGGGTCAGTATGGTGCACGAGATGCGGAGCGGCCGGACCTCTGGGAACGTGCTGTCGCCGCTTAGCGGTCCCCGTCACCCTCCGCTTCTGTCTTTGTGCAGGTGCGGAGCGGGCCATCACGCTGAAGATGGAAATTCCGGGCCCCATGCCGCCGCTGATCCGCGAGATGCTGGAGAACCCTGAGGCTTTTGAGGACGGGCCCGGGCAGGGCACCCCCGCCATCCCAGCGCCACTGCCCATCAAGGTGGAGAAGCAGGAGGAAGCCGGCGGCACAGATGATGGCCGTGAGCCCTCCCTAGATGAGGAAGAGGACGATGATGACGAAGACGGCGGGGATGAAGAGCGGGAAAGGGGCGTAGACAGTGACGGAGAGGCCTGGGCTGATGTTTCCAGGAAGAGCCATTCTGCTCGGGCACAGTGAACAATCTCTTCCTCCTTCTCCAGCCTAACAGCTCACTAACCCTCCCTGCATGACTCTCAAAACCATGTCCTCTGCCACACCACCAGTGTCATTCCACACTTGGCTTGCATCTTTCTGTTGAGAAGCCCACATGTACCGGTGCCTAAGGTTTAACTGGACATCAGAGAATTGGGAGGTCAACAGAACCAGGAAATCAGTGCAAAAAGTGCAAATCTCACGAACATGCAAGAACAAAAGACAGAGGAAACAGAAAAAAAAAAATTTTAAGACTGCCCATCAGAAACTGTTGTCTGTTTAACCGTTGTTCGTCTTCTTTCCAGAACTGAGAGGAAATGTCAAAATGGAGGAACGCCAGTTCTGAGCGTCAAGCTCCAGTCAAAGCACAATCTTGCAGGCCCTTTTCAAGATGCAGTTTTTCCAGGTCCCACCAGGGGGTGCATGACACCTTTTCAAAAACAGCTACAAAATAATCTGAATGTTGGGCTTTGAGTCTTTTGAACATATTTTTATTTGACATGTATTTTACTTTATGTTGTTTGATATCCTCTTGATATATATGCACTATATATCACTATGCATATAGTTTCTTGATTTTGTCGCTTTTGAATATTTTTCCTTCCTTTGTGCTGTCAAAGGTTTTCAGAGCCCAAGACAGGAAATGTGCTGCCAGATGTTTAACTAAAGCTAACAGGTCCTCTATTGGCCTATTTTTGTTTTTGAATATTTATCTGCTCTACGAATGGCATAAAAGCAGAAAGTGGAAACTTTATCAACAATCAGGACAAAAAGGACAGATGTTACCCCTAGGGTTAATGTCAAAGGAAAGCTCATTACTTGTGTGCCAAAATGCACTATCGTTTTTGTTTTTTTTTTTTTTTGCGGTTCAGACGCAGATGTTGTAGCGCCTGATGTGAAACGATCAGGGAGCGAAGCCATCAACCCTCACTGGACCCTCACACCAGCAGTATTTGTACCCTGACTGGCCTTCTATGGCTGATTCACGCCCTCTCTCCCACACCTTCGATCCTGTCCTTTCTGGGGCACCCTGCCTTCTTCTTTTTACCTGCTGGGTCTGCATCGTTCTTGTTCCTGGTTATGAGCGAAAGAGGCACAAGTGACAACACGACACATGGCAATAAGAGATTGTTGCTTTCAGCGCCTGTTTGACTCATCGTCGCTGTATGCCAAGAAGCAGACAGAAATCCACATTTATGCAGGTGTCTAATGGTTTACAAGGAGGTTTTTTAAATGAAATACACTCAGGGCTTCCGCATTAGGACCGTACCTCACCTACCAAAGGCCAAACCGGAACAGTCAGCCTTGAGGTGTATTACCTAATTCAGTTAACATTTAGGGGAAAAAACCAAACAAACAATCTAAGTCAACAACAAGCCATTGGACGAAAAATGATTTCTTTCTACTCCAAGAGCTGAACAGTTTGCTGTATACAGCTGTTGCAAAGTGCACAATGCAGGTGATTGGCCTGGTATTTCTATGCAGAGACAGACAAACCGTCAGTCCATAGATAGGAGACAGCCATTGGAGATTTGTTACCCGTAAATATATTTGTTTGTATGTGTGTGTGTCTGTGTGTGTGTGAGTGTGTGTGTGGTGTACTGTGAGAATTTTTACTCAGTGTTTTATAAATATTACCATTGTATACAGCAGTGTTTCTACACTTTTTGGGAGTGGTATAAATTGGATTCCCTGGGAGGCAATCAACAAAGTCAGCGTATTGGGTGAAGTTAGGTGATTCGCGTAAACTGGGACTGGGGTGGCTTCCTGCCTAAAATCTCTATTTTTTATGATGCTTTAGGTCTGAATTTTTCCCTGTACTTTATACCACATTTTAACAAGAATCCGCCAGCCAAATTGTATGTAATCTACAATGTCATTAGAGATACCCAATATAGGTTGAGAAACGCTGACAGAACAAGCGAGAAAATCATAATGTAAAAATCTATAGACCTATAAATGTTACACTTCTGAGTGTGGCCCCCAGGTGGCGCCACTCTGTAGTGCCTGATTTCTATTCGGATGTATTTCTCTGAGTTTTATCTTTGTTTTGTTTGTGCTGTCAAATCATATCGTGTTCCGGAAAAACATTTTTATAGTGAACGAAGATTTTGAATACACGTTCCAAGTACACCATTTGTTAATATTACTTTTACTTATGTTTTTTTTTTTTTACAGTTTTGTGAAATTCAGTCATTTTTATCTGTACATACAATGTGTATTTTCAAAAGCAAGATAAAACAATCAACCAAAAAAAAAAGTTTTTACAGTCTTTTGGTGACTTCAGGATCAGGGATGTACATGAAGTTCCCAAAGCTATTTTGTGAATTTTTTTGATGCCTTTATTACAAAGTAAATTCAATTGAGTTCAGTTCAGTTCAGTTCAATTCAATTCAAGGTTTTAGTTTTCTTTTAACGCATAATTTATTAATAGAAAATGGATTAGTAATACACATTTGGAGAAATTGACAGTGGTTTATCTTGCCCACTCTGATAGCTGCCGGACCTTGGCTAACATGACCAACAGGACAAAATGCTTTTCAGAACGGCAACTGAGTACAAACTAATATATAACGCTGATCAACCTTAAAACTATGCCCGCTATCGAGAATATAGGATCATAACTCAAAATCTTTAAAAACTCTGCTATTAAAGAATTCTAAGGCATTACACAAATTAATTAATTAATTAATTAAATGAAAGTCAGATGCTGTCAAATGCGTCTGAATAAATGGCTGTTTATCCCAGATATAAAAAAAGCATTACTTAGTAATGTCCTTTGTTTCACAAGTGCCGGGTCTCGCAAATGGGTGACTAACAGTCATCCTGTCTGAACTTGACATCAGTGAGAGTTGTCGACCGATATTTCACACAGCGCACGGCAGCGGGTGGCTTTCAAACCTTAACGATTTTACTTTTACACTTTTTGCACCTCCAAAAGCAGCGCGAGTAGAGAGCAGGGGGAAATCTGCACTGATGACCTTCACTTTTTGTTCTGAAAGTCCATCCTGACGCACAGAAATTTCCAATCGTTTTTTTTTCTAGATCAATTTCTCCTCGCTCTCTCTTGGTCTGCTTTCTCATAGGCGTCTGTTCGCGATCTGTAACCCAAACTCCCGAGCCCACCAGTGTTGGCACCGTTCAAAGCTCACCGCTCTGCTTCGTGCGTGTATTGCCCGTGTTGCGTTGGCGCGTGCCACTTCGCGTGTATCTCTGCAACCACGGCCACATACGTGCGCTCCTTTGTACAAGTGTACTGTATCATGCAGGTATTGCATTTCCGACTCGGACAGAGTGACAGTAATAGGAATCACAATGGCGATTAACTGCAATGCTAAAATTATACTGCAATGTAGCGTAGCGCTAGAAAGATTTAGAAAGTGCCAATAAAGTGGAAATAATGTCAGACGATTTTAGAATCACCCAGTAAGCCGGAAACCTTCACAGAAAAGTGCCAAGCTGAGGTTGCCAAAACTGACGTAAACATGGTGGTTGTTTTGAATCGTGTCTATTTGCTGGATCGAGCGCAACTCTTTTTAACCAATATGAACGCTTCAGATTTGGTAACTTATAAAAGGTATTTGTTTGTACTTGTTTTATTTGTATTTTTATATTGCTACTATTATCATCGACATTTTAAATTCTTTTTAATAAAACTTGAGGAATGTCTTGGGGTTTTGCAAAAGCTAGATTCAGAGTTAAGAATGTATCATACTTAGTTCAAACTTATTATTGTTTTACTAAAACTGTCATTTTCACATGTACGAAATGTTTGCTAAATTAAACGAGAATAAAAACTGCAAATTCAGGGATTTGGAAAAAAACAATTGGATTTTCGTTTTTTAAGTAATGTGAAGTCCCTATATTGTTAATTCTTTTGAGAAATAATTTGTACATGATTTTTCCTCGCTCTTACTGTAACACTTAACGGTGTGTCTGACTGTCTGTCTGCCCGTCTCTCCAGCTAGTTCGGGGCATGTTTTAAAAACGCACACGTGCCTTTGAACGCCAGTGAATGTCTCTGTCGGAGGTATTTCCTGTTTGTGTAGAGCCACGGTGTCGTTCGCGGACTGATGTAGACGCTGATACTTTTTCCCCTTTTGACCTTCTGTATTTCCTCTCTGATCCATTCCCTACATGCCAAGAGAATACCAAAGCCTTTTGTTTTACAGTGTTTGCTGTTTTGTTATACTTTTTTCTGACATTTTTTCAAATCCAGTTATTCTATAAAGAATTACTTTTCTGAGGAACGGGAACGTGTCACGTTTTTACTCTCGACTAAGATTTCATGCGTGTGTGTGTGTGTGTGTGTGTGTGTGTGTGTGTGTATACTGCTACTCAGAAAACATAATGTCCGAGAATGCAATCAGGTAGTAATAGAAATTTTATTTTGATTCCACTGTCAGAAGTAAAGTTCATTTGTGTTTTCGTAGTGTGTAGGTAATCTCAATTGTGACATTTTCCGAGAATGTCTATTTTAATACCACGTTACAGCTCTAGAGGGCAATGTGGTAACATATTACAAGATATTCACTCGTACGAAAAGCCATCCAGCAAAATAGTTTGTGGCTATGTAAAATACATGCGATATATCTATAAACGGTTTTGCATAATCAGTATTTTTGTGCAATAAAAGTTCATTTTGGTGTTTGCATCAAACATATGAGCTTTTTCAACTCAAATTCCAGTTACATGGAAAAATCTAAAACAAAATAAAATAAAATGAAAATCCATAGAATAACCGGTAAAAATCGAGCGGACTGTGGAAATGGACTTTCCCTTCGTAATTAGACGGCACTGAATACCATCTCAAACGTAGAGTGAGAACATGCAGTACAATCAATTTCATACCTGCATACAGAATTTATAAGATATTCACGTATTACGCTTATAGTAACAGAGCGAGAAAGTTAAGTATATTATTATTATTACCGTTTGACTATCACACGGTCGAGGAACGCTCAAAACTGAATGCAACATCTCTTGCCACGTGGTGCCGCATTACTCATTTGGACCGTAACCAAAGTAGTGAGTACCTTTCACTGCAAGGACCTTACCACCTTGACATCACACCTAAAGTTATTTTTTCCTTACTGAAAGAACAGCATATTCAGAATGTTACGTCACGGTTTCGTGAGTTCTTTAGCGATCCTTTTCTGCTCACACGTGTAAAATAAGCAAAACTAGTTGTATTGTTTTCTAAAGGCTTGGTCTGATAGTTATATTTCTGTTTATTATAGCCTCGTGTTAAAACAAACGGTACACGGTAGAGAATCTCATTTCAAATGTTTATCTTGTAAATATAAAATACGTTGTTTTGTTTCTTAATTGACTAAAAATTTTCGTTTCTATACAAATGATCAGCCCAAAAGAAAAATATATATATTTTTTTAAATTTACAAAATAACGTTAAACCTTTTGCTACATCCGCTGCCAAATTCACTGATTATAAATGAAACCGCAGTGTATACACATGCATTTCTGAATAACTTGCATTTTATCTTAAATTCATGTTTGAACCTTAAATACCCTAGTCGTTAGGTAATTATAGCAAACGCGTAAAATTATTCTTATGGTGTTATTACAGTAACATCAGGGTAGCTTGTGTACTAGTTATCATTCATATTTATGAAGAACAGTTCTTAATATGTATTCCATATAGTCTTTTAATTGTGTAGCGAAAGGGCCGCATTACGCTTAGTTTCGTAAGTTGAATGCCTGCAGGACTTTGTAAATCATAGGATATCGAGGCATCAGGTCATTTTACTAATTGGCTGTTTTTACGCTCATTGCTTTCCACGAGCATACTTTCCTTTCCTTACAAATTTTAATTATGGGATTTGGCGTGGTATGGAAAGTAATGGAGGAAGGTTCTGTGAAGCAAAGCAAAGCTCTGGGAACGCGTTTTAACGACGTCGTTTTGGGCTGTACAAACTTCCAGAGATGAAGGTAAACAATATTTCTGTATTAAAACAAAAAAGCACATCTTAACATTTGCAAAACACTGAAACGTTAGCGCTGCTCTATTGGAGTGATCGTGTAATCAAATATAGCGTGAAACTAATAATGTTGGTGATCTTCAAGAAGACTAAAATCGGGACTACTGGACTCCACAAAATTTTTCTTTAGTATTTTACAAAATATTATGAGACAGGTAAGTGTAGCTTAGCAACCGACAATGTTTCTCATTACACATTGCTTCACTTCGTAATCAATAAATTACTTAAATTACTATTACTTAGTAAATAAGTTTCTATGAACTTCATCCAGTGCAGATCACGTGATGAGCTGTTTATTTGTCACATTCCTAGAAAACAGTCATCTTCCTTAGTATATGTGCTTAATTACTTGATGAGCGACAGCATGAATATCATTATTTACTACGGGCTTCAGAAGTAAGGGCTTCTGAGCCCAGATGTAAATCGCCCTAAGTGTGTGTGTCTGTCAGCAGCGGTGGCAAGGGAATAACAGTTATCGTTGTGAGGCTCGGTAGAAAACGGCCGTATTAGTTTTTATCCAAGTCTGCAATTAATGTGCAAAATTATCGGCGAACTGCATATTTGTCTGCATAAAATTCTTAATACGTGTAAAAAAAAGCACACACATTGCCTGTACAGGATGACGAATGCTTTTCTTGGCTCGGTCATTTTTATTAATAGGTAGACCGAAAGACCGCAATAAATGCAAATAGGATTCTACTAATTAAATTATTGCTAAAATTAACTTTCATGAAATAGAGGGCGATATAGCGCTGCAAGGATTTAAACGAGGCCCATACATTATACACAGTTTTACAAGGAAGCACTAAACGACCTCGTATATTCAACCTGTGCTAGGCGGGTTACCATGGAAACTCAGGGGAGAGCCTTTTGGAAGCAGGGGGGTTTTAAAATCCCGTGCAGTACGTTTTATTTATTCTTTTTATGCGTTTCTCCCTTCATTTATATTTGATCTTGGCTGCTTGAAACAGGGTGTGGTGGAGAGAAAAATATGTAGGCTAAGCATAACAAGTGTTGAGAGAGAAGGTAGGAAGGAAAAGAGTAAGGAAGAGAGAGAGAGAGGGTAGGAGAAAGATAGAGGGAGGGAGGGAGAAAGAGAGAGGGAGGGAGAAGAAACAGAAATAAAGAGAAAGTTTGCAAATGGAGGTGAACAGGAAGTACTGAGCACCAGCTAACAGCATTCTTCAGATACCCGCTGACTGTCGACTGTTCAAACAGAGCCACAACCTCTGGCACAGCTCCCTTTGTTCATGCTAGCTGCATGTTTGCCTGCAAAGCACTCAGTACCCACGCCCCCCCCCCAAGCATCCAGCTGTGTCCAGCACTTCTGAATTTCCTTTAACGAGCACAAGCAGTTCCAGTCTGTGCCTTTGCCTCTCGGCTGCATGTCAGGTTTCTTGCAATTAAATTGACTTGGTGTGGAGAAGGCCATTTCAAGGCCTTGCTGTATCAACATAATTTTCCTTGTTGTGGAAAAAGCAGTCATTCCTATTACTCCTCAGAGAATAAAACATAAATCTTATGGCCATTCTGAGACAGGTAGACACATTTGGTATACCTACCTGGGCACAGAAATGGCTGAAAGTAACACAAAATACAGCTATTTAACTACAGAAATTTTAAAATCAAATAACAGGATTCCTGCATGGATAATTACAAACACAGACATGCATACATGGCCTTCCTTAGTTTTAATATAATAGCTCCTTATGTCCAATGGTGCCCAGTGTTGCCCCAAGCACCATGCAAGGTCACTACGGGATCAGCAGCATTAGTAGTGTATGGTTTAAGCCCCACCATAATCGGAATATTCCCTGGTCTGCCCAGACTTGTGGTCTGAACAGAGCTGTCACGTAGTTCCTCCCTACCTCAACAATTACTGGGGCAATATGGGTCATGGAAGCTTACCAACATATCCAGTCTTTGAGAAGAACTGTTTTAAAATGTCCACCTTGGTGTCTGCAGATGAAATTCAGAGAGAAAAGGGGTTAAAAAAAAGAGGCAAAGACGAGGACAAGTATGTAAGAGGGTAGTGAAATAAGAGTAGCCCAAGACCAGGAGCAGGACCTGGGCGGCGATAAGAAGGTCAGGAGAAGGTGAAAGACTATGTTTTACACCTTAGCTTGAGGAAAATGGCGAGAGATGGAGGGAGAGCGAGAGAGAGCTGGTCTAAAATATTTAAAAGGCAAAGTAATAAAAGGCTAAGAGAGAGAGATATAAAGCTGAAGGAGAGTTGGCAGCAGGGCTGGAGAGAGACAAACAGGAGGAAAAAGAGAGGGAAACGTATAGCAATATACCAAACGGATATCCTGGAGCCTAGGTCTTTATGTTTTTTACATTTCTAATTAAAATAGATAAAGAATGAAGGAGTTGTCAATGCCGCAGTGATTTCTCACTTACAGTTTTAGGAGAGGCCATAAAGCAGGCAGCCGGTCACCATTGATTTTATAATTAGCTCCAGTCAGCCTGGACTGGAAACAGAGAGTGGGACTGGGGGTGGGGGTGGGGGTGGTGAAGCCAAACGGGAAGAAAGCCGAAGTGTGTGCGTGTGCGTGTGTGTGTGTGGGGAGGGGGGGGGTACACGTGCAGCTGAAGACAACGGGGGAAAAAAAGGAATAGGGGGCTTAAGACAATGGATTTTAGGTGGTGTTGGTGGAGATTTAGACACTGAGAGGAGATACACAGAGAAATGGTAATTCATACAAAGCAGGAGGGTTTATTTAGGTGTATCCCTTTTGCTCATTGGTTGAAAAAAAAAACTGACATGTAATCTCTAGAACATACTGTATTTTATTACAAATTCTCAACCACTCACAGCTGAACAGTGTTGGTATACAGTAAAAGAACATCTTCAATAAGCCAACTAAATCCAAAAACAAAACTCAAAAGTTTACACTATTAACCATTAGGAAAGAAATAATAATCACACTTGCAACAACAGGTTGATATTGTTTAAAAGACAAGTGTTTTGTGCCTGAAATTTCTAGTATAACTTTCCTGTTTTTATGGAAGCTAAGCTCCTACCGATTCCTGTATGGAGACAAAAGCACTATCATGAAAATGCTACCACTGTTAGATGAACAGGAGTAAATGGCAAAAATACCTGTGATACTGTATTCTGAATATGTGAATAATGCTCCACCACAAGCTGTTGATGCTGAACCGTCACTACAAGAATTTAAACACAAAAAATATCCCACATAATGGCTTTTCTTCCTATTTCTTACCATGTACCTGGAAGGTGTAAAATAAATTAACATGACCAATCATCAAATCATCATTATCAAAAAAACATCTTACACCATCTCATTCAGGGATTCTGATATTTGCGTTGCCATCCTGCTGACTGTACGAATAAACGAATGCACACCACCCCACTACAAACTTAAAAAATATCTGCCTGAAGTGCCCCTCCCACCCACCAAGCTTCCCCACCCCCGGTGTCATTTTAAGAAGGGACTCTACAACTTAACACAAATTAAGAACACCTGGCCTGTTTCAGTTGCAGGGTTTATTATAGTGCATGGGTAAACTTCAACCTGGCATTTCTTTTTTTATAATATACGTATTTACCAAAAGGTGAATGGGCATGGGTTCTACAACTGAGTCATAAAACCCTCTCCAGGAGTGCCCCTTTAACCACAAGAAAGTGTTTAAATAAATGAAGAGCGCGTAGGAGTTTACAGAGTTCTTGTACACTGTATCAAAGATTACACGTTTTTTGAAATTGTGAAAAATAGCAACATTTGGGAATAAAATAACCTGTAAGAGGATACAAATAAAACTTCACACACCTAATCATAAAAAGAAAATTTCTTTCACATCATGCGTGTTCCATTCCAGCTACAACTGCAGCCCAATGGAGCAACACAAAGCTTCATGTAGTGTCATACTGAGTGCCGTAACGTCATCTTTCTCAATAATACAATACACTTTCAAATGTTATAGAAAAATAAACTCTATTAAGAAGTATATGGTCTTGTCCTTGTATCGTCAAAGATTAAAATCCAAAATTATACTTAAGAAATGTGTATTGATTCTGGTAATAAATCAAAATATTTGAGTGAGGATAAGGTTGTGTTGTAACAATTACAATTAGATTAATGCATTTTAATACATAATAGCCAAATTACTGAAAATGTAGGAAGGATAAATACAATCTTGAGGAGGATTGATCATTAGCAGTTTAATAGTATTATAGGCATATTTTAAGGAAGGTTTAAAAAATTTTTTTTTTGGGGGGGGGGGGGGGTAATTACACATTCCTGGTTGTTTTAAATTTAATGTGAATAAAGTGGCTAGCTCCAGAAGTGCACAGCGTCATCATTATAGGAGAACACTGCCCTTGGCAAACAAGGCATTCTGGGAATACTGCGTGCTGATATAAATGGAATTCCATTCAGAAAAAAGACTGTTACAAATTTTGTAGTACAGCAAATAATTTCATCTGCTAATGCTATTCTGCCATTTTTTTTTGTTAAATAACATGACATTTTGGGAAGACTCTTTGTTCTGCTGCAGTTAGTTATAGTAACAGCACTACCATGTCCAGGACTAAATAATATGCTGGACACGGTATATAACCATTACTTACCAGGATAACTGTTAATGCCCACCGTCTGCCAATGACGTTGCTCTCTTCGTTCTACGCTGCTCATTAAGGTTTATGTTTACGAAGACAGTGGAGTGTCCAAACGGGAGGCCAAATACAGCTTGTTTTTAGGCTTTTGTGGACGAGCACCATTAAACCCACTGAATGTATACACTTACCCATCTTTTCCATCCCTCCATCCTCACCTTCGCCCTCCTGCCTTCACTTCTCTTCTCATCCCATAAAACATTTTATGTGGCCCTAGGCAGGCACTAATTCTGAGCCACATCTCAAGGGTGGTGATGGTGGTGGTGGGGGGGTCGTGTAATAAGAGAAAGGCCGTACAATTCATGTGATGCGAACTCTACTGGGCCGGAAGACCGAAAAGGTCTCCGGTGTAAGGGGGCAAAGCAAAGCCGCGGCAGTGTGACGGCTTCCGTTTGCAGGCTTGTGACAGGCACATTTGTCAGGCGAGGCTGTGCCGATGGCCAGATCATCGGGAAGATGGCGACGCGCTCACGTGCCTCTCGCTTTACATCTGCACACGATCACACTCTATATATCTGAGCCGCAGTAAAAATCTGTGGGTCTGCTGGTGCGTTCAGTGCCCGTAATCATACATTACGGTGTGTCAACTCCCATTTGGGGAACACGGTGGGGTGGTTCTGTGATGGGGGAACAGTGAGCCCTTGGCCCGCACTGCAAGTTCAGTGTAAAGTCCAAGTTCATACATATGTAACAGAAAAATGGTGTATAAACATTGCATAGTCAGCGTGGGTATGAATATGTAACAGACTGAGCCTTCCTCACAGCCGCGCTGGCCTCTGGCGGAGACTCCCTCTCCCTGTCCGCACATCACCACACAGGGGATTCAGTGAGCTCCCTGTTTAACACAGTCAGGAAGAGAGAAGAAAGGTTGTAGGTGGACAGTCTGGCAGACAAACCTGAGCTGTGCTTTAATGGTGCTGAAATGGACTGTGTAAAGCCAAGGATGACACATCACTGACAGCATGTCCTCCCTTCCACCAGTCTAGTAATACCCTGTTCATGCTACCTCCCTGCTGCTCCCATTTGCTGCATTCTCTACCTCTCTACCCTTTTACAAGCTGTATCCCTGCTGCTGTCTCCTTATCAAGGCAGGACTCCTCTTCTCTGTTCATGAGAGACCACAGAAATGTGGCAAGTTCCATTTCCCAGGCTACATGGCTAAGGGGAGGGATGGGTGTTTTCCAGTGTGCAGAACCTCACATCGTCCCTACAAACAGCACTGTCATTTCACTGAAGCAGCTCAAGCAATTTTTCACTCACTTTTTTTTTCCAGTAGTTCCAGTCATCCACCCTTTATAGTATTTATTACGATATTTACTATGTTTGAGGTTTTGCAATGAATAACATTAATAAATAAGGAGGCATGTAGAGGCTCAAATAATTTTCATATCTGATAAATGCAGAATAACCAAAGTGGGTGTGATTTTTTTCTTGGTATACACAGAGAAGGATACCATGGTGCTGATGGTGGTAACAACTGTTACCTCAAGGCAGTATTCCGGTGGTTGAGCATCTGCAGAGCAGACTCCTCCTCAGGTATCTGACCTTTGCAGTCGGCTGCACCTGAGTCCTCCCCTTCCTGTTGAAGAGACAAGGTCAGGGATCACAAAAGCCTATGGCAGGAGCCTAAATTTCCCTGCCAGCCTGCAGAAGAATAAAAAGCTGTGGCTGTGGATGTCATGTGCCAGGGCACGATCCACGAGCACTACCAAGCTGGACTGGTGGACCAGGATGTCGGCCTCCTGTCGCCGTGGCGAGGTGAGCGGGGCTGGCTGGCTGATGACCACTGCTTGGCGGGTCGCATCCCGGGAGAGCCGAGGTGGAGCACCCAGGGAGGGCTCCTCAGTCGTGGGGAGCTCACACACGCTGTAGGGATCCAGCGGCCCCACTGACCGCTGAGGCTGCAGGGCTTCTGGGTTTTCATCCTCACACTCGGACATGGGGCTCTCAGGGCGGCCTGCGCGTGCACAGCGCCGACACATGCATCAGCAAGGGACAATCGCGCATAAAAGCAACCGTGTCGTTTACGAGCATGTGAGCAATAGGGCTGCGGGTAACATCTTGCTCAAATGAAGACGGCTGCCTAACTTGGCCTGCAGTAACACGGCATACATTTATTCTCCAGCGAGAGAGCACCGCCTCCCAGCATCCCATTTGCCATCAGAGAGGGCGCCGTTTCCAGGCCCACGCAAGATAACGCACTCACTGGAGTTGAAAGCTGCCTCAGTCCATTTGGCATCAGCGACCGCTTCCAGCCTCTGTTCCAGCTGCCTCACATAGCTCATCAGGTCCTGAGTAAGCAGAGGAACGCAAGCTTTACCAGACGCCCACGGGGAGGGGGGGGGGCAACAACGTTGAGCCGATAACACTTGCTTACTATTTTAAATTCACAGCTGCATATCTGCGGGCTACATGCAAATTAGCTCGGTTTCAGATGTGCCCTTTCAAGGAATCTGGAAGAGTGGATGCATTTAAAACGTTTATAATGGAAAATGGAAACGCCAAGAGAGGCCATGTGGGCCTGCCTGTTTCTCCTGCAGCTGCTGCTCCATCTCCTTCTGTGCCACACGGAGGCTAGCCTTCAGCTCCTGCAGTTCCCTGTGTGCCTCGCTCAGCTGCACCTATAGGGGGCAGCACACAGGAAGCCTATTGTATCGTTCACACCAACAAGCGTCTCCTTCAGCGTGGCCCACGTTTGTTCTGGAAAGGCTCATTCAAATTCAGGTCCCCACTCGTGTGGTGCAGGACAAAAATGACTAAAAGGGTGCAGTGTTGGGAGGTGAGAGACAGGACACACTGGAAGTGTTTCAGTGTGGAAGACATTTCACTAGAACCGCATGAGGAAACGCACCTACACAACTGCACTGTGGCAGTATATATCAGCGCAATACAAGCTGGGACAGAATGTGCTTTCTTCTCTGATGTTTGTTTCTGACACTAGGTGACCGTGTCTGTGTAACCATGGCAACCTGGTTGCACTCTGGCTGTCAGCTGTGCGTATTTACCCTGTGGCAGTCCTTCTCCTTCCCCAGCTCAACCTCCAATTTTTCTCTCTCCATTCTCTGCTGCTGTAGCTGCTCCGCCTTCTCCTGAAGCTCTGCACTCAGCTTCTGCACCTTTTCCTTGTCCACCTGCAGGGGGCGGCGTTCGGCGGCAGTTATGAGCGGTGGCCTGGTCGCCATGGTAACGCCACGTCCCTCCCCTCCTGCCTGGCCTCCCCCCTCACCTCAGCGCTTGTGCGAAGGGCTTCCCTCTCGCGAGCCCAAGCGGCACGGCCCTCCCGCAGAGCCAGGCCGCTGTCAGCCAGCTGCAGAGTGAGCTGGGCAGCCTGCAGGCGCGCCTGGTGCAGCTCTGCCTGGCTGTCATCCTGTTGCGCGCTGATGCGGCTCAGTTCGGCACGCAGACTCCCCACGGTGTGCTCGCTGGCGCTCAGCTGCTCCTGAAGCCGGTCCACTTCGCTCACCGAGGCTTCCCGTTCCGCCTGTGCGCATGTGTGTGTGGTGGGGATGGGGGTGCAGAAGAAAGACGGAGCACTGCTGTTTACTTCCTCTCACGTCAGACCTTTGCCTCTATGTTGTGTCGACTCCTGCCAGTGTGTTACTACAGTAACAGTCCCTCTCTCGTTTTCCCGCCGTGAACTCACGAACGCTGCGGCGTTCCGCTTGCGCTCCCTGACCGCGCATCTGGCTCTCACCTCTTTGCTCAGTGCGGTGTTCAGCTTGTGTGTCAGTGTGGTGAGAGAGTGCCTCAGCTGCACTGCCTGCATGTCTCTCTGAGCCAGAGAAGCCCTCAGGCCCTGGAACTCAGATGCCAGGCTGCGCAGCTGTCCATTTGACTGTTCCAGTCTGGTCTGAGGGAGACACAGAGGGGGGAGGAGACACAGCTATCAAATTATTTTCTTCTATCTCCCTGAATTAGCTATGGGGAGTCCATGTGGGCAGAACCGTATGTAAGTGAGCGGCATGTCCACAGTCAGTGAGGAACGCGTACAGGAGAGTGCAGCAGCAGGCCCCGAGTTTACCTGCAGTTTCTTCCCCTCCTCTTCCTCTTCATCTTTTTGGGCCATCACCTTCTGAACTCTCTCCTTCATCCTAGTGGGGCACAGACAATCACACACACTGGTCACAGATGCCACAGACGTCAGGGAACCTACAGGGAGTCATGGTTTACAGGAGTGGGGGGCCTTGCCTGTCCAGCTCCAATTCCCGCTCCAGCCCTCGGTCCGTCAGCACTTTGATGTCTCCTTCAAGCTCTGTGATTCGCTGCTGGTTCTCGGCCCTCTCAGCCAAGAGTCCATCAATCCGTGCAGTTAGTGCCTCGTGATCCAAGAGTGCCTCCTGCAGGTTGACGACAGATCGGCCATAGTCAGGACATGCAATTCAATATCTGTGATTACTTGATACTGATAGTGCAGTAGTATATAGTTCATCTATATTCACCATAATACCAATTTATATATAATTGGATTATTCAGCACAGGTGTAATTGGCCAAAGGTCAATTTTGTCGTAAGATGGAACAAGGTACTTAACCCAGACTTCCCCTGTAAAATATCCAACTGTAAAAAGAGGTAAAACTGTCCCTTTGGACAAGAGTGTAGGCTAACAGGGCATGATGGTGCATGGTAGAGAACACATTTTTCTCTATTCTGTTTATAGCAGTTAGATGTCTGCACAGATATCTAATGGCTATTTCTGCCCATCAAGCTTAAAGGTTGAAACGAAACACTTCCAAATGCTGAACTCTAGAGGGCTCTCTTTCCTTCTTCCTGCCTAAAATATGATTTTTTTTTTCCTTTTGTCTTTCCTTTTTCCTGTCTAAACATGATTTCTTTTTTGCAATATTAAATAGGTGAATAATTACAAACAATTTGAAAGCAAACAAATTAAATAATTATTTACAAAAGCTATTAAAATTCAAACTAAATGTTACAGTTTAAACTTTTCATTCGGCAAATTATTTCCAAGTGCAAAGTGGTCTGTGTTATTTCTACAAAACCAATGGACATGCACGTCAAAGTGCAGAAATGCAAATAAAAAGGGAGGGTGCCTTAAAAACAAGCACCGAGATCGTGGAAAATTCGAGCCGGCAGCAGTGATGTGCGAGTGGCATTGGCTGGCCTACAGGTTCCACGCTCAGCTCCAGCCCTACCTCCCGCTGCCTCTCCAGCATCTCCATCTTCTCTCCGCTCTGTCTCAGCTTTTCCATCAGGGTTTTGGCATTGGCCTCGAGCTCCCGCCGCGCCCTGTCCCACTCCCGCCTCGCCTCTGCCAGCCTCTCTCTCTCCCTCCTCTCAGCCGCCTCCTTGGCCTCCAGTAGCTCCGCGTGCTCCTGGAGACACCCCTCCAGGCGACTCTGCTCGGAGAGGGCGGGGGTTGGCGGGGAAGGTGGGGAGAGGCGACGCATAACGGCCGTTCATAAATTACTTTTAATGACCACGTAAATCCAAAACAGTTATCTTCTTTTATCGCGAGCCATGTTCATTTCCCCTCTTTCTCTCCTGGAAAGGCCGCGATTTTTTGCCCCCCGCAACACGTATGGCAGTTGAGATGTCTCGTTTCACACCCCCCGCAAACCCCACAACAACTCCCCCACCTGCAGCAGGTCCGCCCTGGGTACGACCAGCAGCATGTCTTCTCCTTCCCGCTCGCCCTCCAGGGTTACCAGGTCCTCCAGCGGTTTGGGGGTGCTAAAGGTGAAGTGGGGGCTTTGCGCGCACACCTCGCCTTTCCTGTCCACATACACGAACTGGTACGCCTCCGTGCCGGGGCTCGGGAGGTAAGAGGCTGCAAAAAGGAGGAGGACAAATGACAGCCGGTGTAGCAAATTCGATGACGGGGTCAAGTGATTAGGCAGTGCACGTGAGCACCGGTCACCATACACAACATCACTTAGACACTCATCCTGGAATTACATACAGCTTTAAGGAACAATTACATTTCACTGTGAAATCTGAAAAAGAAAATTGAAGATGTCAAAAAGAGGCTTTTGTACATTTTCTTGGATGACTTACTTTTAGAGCCTTCAGGGTTACAGCTGACATCTTAATTAACAAATGTATGCACCTCTTGTGAGTTAGTGCTTCGTTAAGTGAACCGCGCTGGAAATCTCTTCCACATTGCTGACTAATCATTGCCAGCCTGCAGATCTTAGCCTTGTCAATAGACATGGTCATTCGAGCTCTCGGCGCCTTAAATCTTCAGGACACGTATGTCTAAGGCTTATTACTGCACTTCTTCCTCTTGTGGCTATTATACCTTTGTCTTCCTCATTTTACCTTTTTTTTTTTTTTTTTTAAATTGTTTTAATTTACATGCACAAGAATCACACAACACAATTGCTATTACATATAAATCAATCCATGAACCTTTTCAATGCATAATCTGATAATTTCCCAAAGGAAACTTTTTATAGCAAAATCTATTTTAATGAGCACTGATTTTGGCTGTGTTTTACAACCTCTATCCCTTTGTCTGACGAGTCCACAGTCATAACTCTTTACACACTACCACAAACATAATAGGATGCAGGGGGAGTATTCGAATGGCTGGCAACGTGCTCTTTTTAAAGCCCTAAATAAAGGTCTGTTGAGATACCAAGACATTCCAAATAAGTTGGATTTATCTCCCGTCATTGCACTGTCTGTTCCTTACAGTCTCTGTCAGAATGTGTTGTCCAGCCTAACACGCTCCCTGGCTGTGAATGGGCCAGTGTGTTTGGCACAGACACCCAAGAAAAAAAAAAACATTATTCATACAGAGTGGTACTGCCATTTGACCATGAGGGGGCACAATTAGTCTCTCAGTGGGAAGGGAACCATTATAAGTAAATATAACATGTATTTTTTAAATTCAAACTCAAATGTATTTGTCTCTCTCTCTCTCACACACACACACACACACACACACACACACACACACACACACACACACACACAACTACACATAGTACGATATGCAGTGAAATGCTTATTATGAGCAACTGAAATAAAAACAGAATTTACATAACCATAATATTCAATTAAACAGAGAGAAAAGAAAGATATAAATATTTCTACCTAGTGTTCATACCTTACTAAAGATGTGGAGTGTTTTTTTATACATGTCATGCACACACAGACATATAAAACATTTCAGTAAAACATTGAAAAAACCTGATGCTTTTTCTCTATTGTTTACTAATGCGATGCTGTGCATCAAAAAGATCTGACAACCACTTCAAACAACATTTAATTAGACTTTATTAGTATTGCAATATTAATTACATATTGATTCCAGAGCATTATTAGTATACACCTGCAATTAGTTATGGAACGTGCCAAATGTACCTTTAACAGATATACAAGATAGCTGGAAATCATGACATTGTTTCCTCAGAAGAGATTAACAGAAAAGGTTCTGCAGAAGCCATAAATAATAAATTGCCAGAACATAATGATGGATATTAACATGGCACTGAAATGACGATAGGCTTGGTGTGCAGGCCAAATACCAGATGCCAACATAAACACATAAAACAAGACTCCCCTTTTTCCATTTTACACGACATTGCCTCCAGACCTACATCTGGGGTGAGTCATATGTGAAATTAACATTGGCATTTTTACTGTGTTCTCTGTCTTATTCCTGTCTGCCAGTAGTCACTCAGCTGCCAACTTACCTTGAAAGTGCACACAGCAGTTGACTGGCATTCCCTCCTTGTATCCTGGTGGCACGAGTGCCCACACAAATGTATGGTAGTCCCTCAGTGAGGACCAACCCACCTGGGCAGCAGAGAGGATGGCATGTAAAGGAAATGTAGTTCATAAAAAGACATTAAAACCAACAGGGTTATCCTTTCCAGTCTCTTTAATAGCTATATTGCTACATAGATTTTACCCCTCTATACACCAGACAGAAAACTAGCTATATAAATGGGATCTGCTAGTGCCAAAATATTGGTTTCAAATCTACAATGTGAGCACAACTCTTGTTATTCAATCAATGCAACACTGTTGAATTGACTTGAGTTCAACACTGAATATTCCATGCACTTGGCTTTGTGACAGACATTAATTAACCTTTCACAATTTTTTATCTTCAATGCGATGATTTTAAAATACAAATTCCATAATTTTTTATGTTTTTAAAATACCACACCAACTCATTTGTCCTGTGACGCAAACAGCATGTAAATTACTGACATTTTTAATGCCATGCATGGTTATGCCAAGTGATGATTTACCTTCAAAATGAGGAGGAGGGTGAACAGACAGCAGTTGTAATTAACTAACCTTGAAAAGGCCAACCCAGTCAGTGCTGGCCCAGGTGTGCTGTGTGCTTAGGTTGTAGTGGCATTCCACTCGGCTCTGGGGGAAGTAGTGCTGCCCCACGTTCTGAAATTCCACCTTCCACTTCTCCATGGCAACAAAGAGGTCTAGGCACCAAAAGGAGAAATAGCTGCAGAAAAGACGAGGTCAGAGGATGACATCAGAGCCCACAGAGGACATACAAGTAGTGACTGGACTGGAAGCTGACACTAGAATTTCAGAAACGCTGACGGCAGATGTTTGTGATACAGAAAATAAACACTTAAAACCGCCGAAGTGAATGTGGGAGGACAACACAAGCGTAAAACAAAACGTGAGAACCCGCTGTATTACGCATATAGGCCTAATTAGGAGCATAACAATAAACTTACAAAAATAATTTTTTGCCGCGATTAAGGGTTATATTCTGTTTATGCAGGCGTGCTAATGACAACAGCTATCTGAAACAAACCCGTCCCACAAGAGACGTTTAAAGTTAAGCAATGTTTAAACGGAAAACGTTCACCAAATAAATCAATACATAGAATCTGTAAAATAATTCAAAACGAGCATTATTCAAATAATGCTTTATAAATAAAACGCCACACTTACCTTTATTTATTTCTTTTAGAAAAAACTGATATAACGAGCGGAGCGTTACGATACGATACACGGCCTGTCTCTTTAATTAGAGATTATTTTATTTATGTGCTTATTTAAATAAATGATAACATTGTGCCCTGTGTTTCAAAACGGGTGAAACACGTCTTTTTTCCAGTTATACTAAAATTAAATGTGAAATGACAGACAACAGGCAAACGGTAATATTTTATACAAACAGACGCCTGTGTAAACTGAGAAAGTGACTAGGTATTAAAGAAATGTGACGTCGTCCGGAAAACTTGTGCTTAAATTTTTTGACAGGATAATGAGCCTTTGAAACTGAGGTAATTAATGAACCTTATTGCGTAATACCATTTGCAACAAAAACAACAACAACTCCAAAGTTACCATACACCACCATCTGCCATGATACCCATGTGCACACTTACAGAAACTGTCAAAATTAACATGTCTGTTACTTATAAAAGAAACACAGTAACTGAACTGTGTTTCATGCGACATTTTTAAATGAGATGTGTTTTTTTTACTACAATGTCTCATCACGTATATTTGCCCCTCAAATTATTTGACTTACACAAAATAAACACTGCTGTGCATTTAAAGAGTTAAAAAAAAGTAAAACACGCAATACTTTGTTATTTAACTTATAATAATGTTGCGTAAGTGTGGATGTCATTGACAGAAGTCATCGTGTGAAAAAACGTTTCTGGGCCTTTGATCGCCCGAGCAAGTTACAGCAAACTTAATACCGCGCAGGACTGAGTAATATACTAAATATTAACAAAGAAAATATCCGGTGTGCATACTCAAATATGTGAGAAGAAAGGCCTCCCTGCCACACGAATTTCCGAAATTATTACCAAAGGCAATATGTAAATACCTAAAGGCGTATAATGCTACGCACAAAGACATTACAGATCGCTAAGACATTTTCTCCAAAAAAAACGAAAACAGAAGCCGACAGTAAACTAAACTGCCAACGAAGCCGTTACTTACTTTGCTCAGTAGCTTGTCCAAATAATTAAATTCAGAGTGCCTTTATGTATAAATAAACGATTTGAAAAATATTAGAAAACAAAACGACGTACACATCACTGAGCCGAGTGCTTAAAGTGTCAGCTCCTCTTACAATAACAAAAACATGGATATGACAGCGTGTGCAGTCTTGTTGCATTGTGGGAAATTGCGTTCATTTCGACTTCATGACAATGAACTTTTAAGTGATAAAAACTACAAATCCCACATGTTTAGTAAATGATTAAGAAACATGTCTCTTCACCAAACGGAGAAGGAAGATAGGAAAGAGATGCTATAAAAGGAACCATCATTACTCTAGACTCTAGAAAGTACTATTTCCAAGCGATAGTAACCTACAGTAAGAATCACGTGTTTTTTTTAATGTAGAAACGAATGTCCTAACTATTATTGTAAAAGTAAGACGCGTCCTCTTAAAATTGGGTACATTAGTAATAATATGTCAATTTAGATATTTATAATCACGTTTTGTCTATTTTTTAATTGAACAGTTTTTTTTTACATAAGAGGAAGAAAAGGACAATAATTAATCAACGTACAAAGTGTATACAGCTATGGGTGCTATAACAATTATATTTTACTTTTTAAAAATTGTACACATCTTGAATGCCTTCATATACTTTATCCATTTCCCTGTACACGACCCGAACACACACACACACACACACACACACACACACGTGTCCTTCATGGGAAAGAGCAGCGCAAAACAGCCGGCTCCTAAAATAACCGCGCTGCGTGACAGATTGCGAAAGTCTGGAATGCTGCGCAGTTATATCAGTTTAAAAGGCAGCTAAGTGAAACATTCTGTTCCATTGCGAACTTTGTTAATGTGTATAAGCCGAGAATTGTGTGTCTTGGGGTCCACTGTTTGGATACCTAGTAGGTGTACCTATTAATGCTTGTGAACGAAGCTGACTAGATTGTATGGTTTCCATTTTTGTTCTACGTTTCAATGTTTGTTAAAAAACGTTATTAGTAAGTCACCTTAACACAATCTTTCATGGGTAGTATTAAACTACAAATCAGTTTAAATTGAACGGTGCTTAACATCAACTTAAAGTCACTAACCAACACACACTCATATTACGTGACAAGCTATAGTATGTCCCGTTTTTGTTTGAATTCAATTAATAAGGTCTGAGTAATGTGACCGAGCGAGTGGAAATTAATTAATAAATCAGTCCGACACAATTATGCCAGCAGCCGTCTCAGGCCAGTTCTT